>CM055729.1:7388539-7985661 GCA_029465975.1 Dallia pectoralis | reverse complement strand
GTTAGTAAGAGGGTTGACAATGCCCTCTAAAAATGTGCCACAAATCTCATCATGACAGGGGAACTTCATGATTGTTCAACACGATATCACAGGTTTTCGTGAAATAGACACGATTTTTCTACCGAAAATTTGTGACATGCACACGTAAAAGTTCGTTTTTCCGTGTCCTGGACACGATTAGTTTTTTGTGTACAGGACACGTAATATTTAGGACTCCACGGAATATCGTCACGCACACACAAAAAACCACAACAAACATTTTTGGTCAACAACACGTTAAACAAATAAGTTAATCGAAATGTTAGGTATTGGTTAAGGTTAGGGCAAGAGTAAGTGTCAGGCTTTCCTACGGAGCCCCCCTGGTGTCAGCTAAGAAAAAAACAAGTAAACTGTTCCCTCGGTTTTATAAACTGTTCCCTCGGTTTGATAAACTGTTCCCTCGGTTTAATAAACTGTGCGCACGGTTTTGCAATCTGCGCGCACGGTTTTGCAATCTGCGCGCGCGCGCACGAATTTGTAAACGTGCCCACGTAAACGTACGGAAAAGTGTACATTCCAGAGAAGAAGTCACGAGTGGCATACTGTCAGCAGCCTCCGCATCCGACAAGTGATATTTATCTAGATTTAAGGCTACATGTAATGCTATATTGTGTATTGCATCGATCGTTTTATTGCTTTCTTAACTTCCGTTGCATTAATTGGGCATTTCAACAGTCCAAAACCTTACAGTTAGCTAGGCTGCTGTTACAGCCAGGAGGAGGTCTGGGTAGATTGGTGGGGGGTTTTGTTGCCTTAACATAATGTCTACCGAAATTGTTAGAGCAACTATAGACTGCTTCTGATTCAGGGCTCTGTAGTCTGGTTGTTAGAGCAACTATAGACTGCTTCTGATTCAGTGCTCTGTAGTCTGGTTGTTAGAGCAACTATAGACTGCTTCTGATTCAGTGCTCTGTAGTCTGGTTGTTAGAGCAACTATAGACTGCTTCTGATTCTTACAGTGCTCTGTAGTCTAGTTGTTAGAGCAACTATAGACTGCTTCTGATTCAGTGCTCTGTAGTCTAGTTGTTAGAGCAACTATAGACTGCTTCTGATTCTTACAGTGCTTTGTAGTCTGGTCACCTGTTTTCGTAAGATGTCATTTGTTAAATACATATGGACATAAGTCACATCCTAGTAAATACTGACAAGTGCATTGATTTCTCAGTTACTATAACTAAATGGCTAGAATGATGTGTTTGAGTTTATTCAAGTCTCCAATACTTTTCCCCTTGTCTGTTTTCCTCTCCAGGCTGTGTGTCAGTGAGAAGTAGGCAGGATCCTTCCAATGGATGAAGTTGAGCTAATAGAACTGGACATCATTTATACTCTACCACTCACCTTTGCAAGATGATTTGGATTCAACCAAGGAGACCTGGAACAGCCACCTGATTCGTCCATCAAGGAACGAACATGTTCCCCATTGGTCGGCCTGATTCCATGTATGCTATCTCAGAACTATATAACACAGAACAGTATCTTTGCCAGGTGTCTGAGGAAGATTGCATGTGGTGTGATTCTGACTTCATCCACCGCAGTGACATTGCTTGTGATGAAGATGTGTTCACCCTCTGCACCTACCTAATGGCCCCAAACAACCTCCATGTTCCTATGGATGCATACATGGCCATTGACCTTTACCTTTCCCAGAGAGAAGATCTGACTACAATATTAAATTTACATTGATAGGTAGCAGAGGCATTTCAAAAGTAGTCTAACCAAGTCCTCACTTACTGAAATGCATCAAGTGAGCTACACAAAGCGCAGCATTGATGGGCTTCCGGCCTTAGGAGACTACAGCGATGATGATACAATGACTGATGTTGAACATCTCAGACATACACACACCGAGCAAAGCATATGCTAATGAAAGCTACAGGGTCTAACAATACTACATTTTGTGAGATCAACATGAGTAGGGTAGAGAGGGTAGAGTTTAAGTAGATTTTCAAATGCAGCGACAAATTGTACTAAATAAATGAATTTAGTTGGCACTTTTATATGTCTTGTTGTTCTTTGAGTTGTCTTTTCAGGCCTTCAGATAGTTCTGTCACACCTACCAGACCAAGAGGCTTACCTTTCTGAGAGTATCAGTAACCTGCTTTTTTGGTGCTCCCACAGACAATAAAACATCTGTTTTTCCCCCTGGAATCCCCTAGAATGAGAAACTCATATACACACACTCAGATCTGAGTTGTTTAATAGTTCAAAAAAAGAACAGGAAACAGCCTTTACAAAAAATATAAATAATAAAAGGGAAATTTTTATTATTCTTCTCTGGTAACATTCCCTGTTGTGTAAAAAAAAAAGAAAACGAAAAAAAAATAGATTTGATGTAATAACATCAGGGAGGCCGTCTACTCCGGGTAGGGAATGAGTCCTTACTCCAAGTGAAGGAGTTCAAGTACCTCGGGGTCTTGTTCGCGAGTGAGGGAACAATGGAGCGGGAGATTGGTCGGAGGATCGGAGCAGCGGGGGCGGTGTTGCATTCGCTTCGCCGCACCGTTGTGACGAAAAGAGAGCTGAGCCGAAAGGCAAAGCTCTCGATCTACCGGTCAATCTTTGTTCCTACCCTCACCTATGGTCATGAAAGCTGGGTCATGACCGAAAGAACTAGATCGCGGGTACAAGCGGCCGAAATGGGTTTTCTCAGAAAGGTGGCTGGCCTCTCCCTTAGGGATAGGGTGAGAAGCTCAGTCATCCGAGAGGAACTCGGAGTAGAGCCGCTGCTCCTTTGCATAGAAAGGAGCCAGTTGAGGTGGTTCGGGCATCTTGTAAGAATGCCACCTGGGCGCCTCCCTAGAGAGGTGTTCCAGGCACGTCCAGCTGGGAGGAGACCTCGGGGAAGACCCAGGACTAGGTGGAGAGATTATATCTCCACACTGGCCTGGGAACGCCTCGGGATTCCCCAGTCAGAGCTGGCTAATGTTGCCCGGGAAAGGGAAGTTTGGGGTCCCCTGCTAGAGCTGCTACCCCCGCGACCCGACCCCGGATAAGCGGTTGAAGATGAGATGAGATGAGATGTAATAACATCATAACCTATTGAATTGGCATGTAATACACCCTTTCAAAATAGAGTTCTGTATTTTAAAAACTGTATTGGAACAATACATTTCCTGTATGTTTATAAAAACAAAGCACTTGTGTATAAAAAAAGTGGAACAAATATTAAACATTTAGATGTTTATATAAACGTGCAAAATGTATTCAACACACAAATACGTATGTGTTTGTATATATATATATATATATATATATAAATAATACACACACACACTCTCTCTCTCATATCGATGTAATATAAATCTATATAATATATCTCTAAATAAATGTATATATAAATATATATATATCTCTATCTACATATCTATATCCTCTATTGTCCTATCCTCCGTTGATATCACCGGAAAACCATGGAACCAAATCACCTAGAACAAACAAAACAGGAATATGAGTACATATACAGATATAGAAGTATGGTCATAAACTTATCAAAATGTGAGAGACAGAGATACCAGCAGGAGTGTGTTGAAGAATAAAGTTGCCTTTACCTGTTGGTATCTTCATATGTATGTAACACATGAAATCTTTAATAGGTGACCAGACTACAGAGCACTGAATCAGAAGCAGTCTATAGTTGCTCTAACAACCAGACTACAGAGCACTGAATCAGAAGCAGTCTATAGTTGCTCTAACAACCAGACTACAGAGCACTGAATCAGAAGCAGTCTATAGTTGCTCTAACAATTTCGGTAGACATTATGTTAAGGCAACAAAACCCCCCACCAATCTACCCAGACCTCCTCCTAGCTGTAACAGCAGCCTAGCTAACTGTAAGGTTTTGGACTGTTGAAATGCCCAATTAATGCAACGGAAGTTAAGAAAGCAATAAAACGATCGATGCAATACACAATATAGCATTACATGTATCCTTAAATCTAGATAAATATCACTTACTTGTCGGATGCGGAGGCTGCTGACAGTATGCCACTCGTGACTTCTTCTCTGGAATGTACACTTTTCCGTACGTTTACGTGGGCACGTTTACAAATTCGTGCGCGCGCGCGCAGATTGCAAAACCGTGCGCGCAGATTGCAAAACCGTGCTCGCAGATTGCAAAACCGTGCGCACAGTTTATTAAACCGAGGGAACAGTTTATCAAACCGAGGGAACAGTTTATAAAACCGAGGGAACAGTTTACTTATTTTTTTCTTAGCTGACACCAGGGGGGCTCCGTACTTTCCTTTAATATTTAGAGTAATAAAAAGAGTTATATTCCAGAAAGTTAAATCCGTCGCGTTTACAATTCAAGCTACGCCCACTTCCTGGTTGAAATGCAAGTTGAGTCAACCAATCACGACACTTGCTTTCAACAGCTCAAGGAAATCGTGTCCAGGACACAAAAAAACTACCTTTTACGTGTGGATGTCACAAATGTTGGGCACAAAAATCGTATCTATTTCACAAAATCTCATGATATCGTGTTGGATTGTTATGTGCAACTTGGAGGAACATATGAATGCTAGACTATCTATAGGTAACTTTAGGTCAAAACTATAGATCAGCTCATGATACAGAGTTCATTTTAAAGTGAAGAGCAGACGTCGAATAATCTTCTAATCATGAAGAAGTTGATGTCAGATAATCTTGTAATAAACATGTTAAATAAGTAATCTTCCCATGAGAATTGTTGTTTTTTGAATTCCCATGAGAATTGATGATCTATACATTTGAGACAAAGCCAAGTTCAATATCTGGCTTTTGCAATTTGTCTTTCATAAATTATAAACACATTGCATTCACTGCGTACTGGGGGAACGATAAAGAAAACATTTGGCTCCGAGACCAATACCGTCAAATAGTATCCAGCAGTTTGCGGCCCAGGGTAAGATAAGACATTAAATACCATGTTCTTTTCCCCATTATTTGCTAGTTTGTATTATTTTTGGGTTACTTGTATGTGTACTTTATAATTTCATGTGCAACCATAACACAAGTTACATGTGCCTCTGCCAGCCATTGATTATACATCAGCTTAGTGCGCCCCTGTGCGGTCCTGCATGCGCCCCTGTGCGGTCCTGCATTGGTCGGAAAGGCAACCTAAAGTCCCCAATCAATAGCAGATGGACCTGTGAAGCAGCGATCTGTCAGGTCTGAAAGGAGGAGGGGAGGACTCCGGTATCACTCCTTAGGGCCCTGGCCTAACCTTTTCAAATGCAGGGTGATGAAGAAGCTCATCGTTTCTAATGAGGAAATTCATGACCCAACGGTCAGCTGACCGTCAGCATGACTGAACTACTTGATGACGAGGAGTGCAGGATGAGAGCGGACGAGGGAGAAAGCGCAGTCTAGTTTCCGTTAGAGGCGAGATCGACATGTATTGGAGTTATTATGCTAAGTGGATAAGGCATGTTTTGCGAAGATGGAGACAGATATGAACAAATTATGTGAAGTGAAGAATGCCGGTCGGCAATAGATAATGTATCGAATATGATGTGCTTTCTATGGCTTCCCGATTCCAATTCTTTCTTAACAATATGGTGTTTTGACAAAGCAAATTAAATCCTTTCACATCAGATTTGTTCTCAGATTTGATAACAAATATTAAAAACGAAATGTCCATGCTTTGGTTTTCTGAGTGGTTGGTAGGTAGCGCATCAAATAATCTGCTAACTAATGTGCACAATGGCTGTGTTTCGATTTGCAAAAGAATCACACCAGATCTTTAACATTGAGGCGAACAAACAGGAGGTGATTGGTCGAAATACTAATGAATCTCAAACATAGACAACTTGGGGTGTGTGTCCTATCACAGTTCAATGCCAATCACAAGACCTAGTCTGTAAAGAAGTGCCAAGTGAAGACCGCATGTAATGTAAATGTATTGTAAGTGGTGGATGGATGATGAACTACATTACAGCACATCTATGTGTTTCAGAAGATGTGCTGATTAAATATGTTGCCTATTAGTCGGTTTCACAGTTTGAATTACAAGGAATTGGTTATTACTTTTTAAATAATCAAATTGTCTTCACTCCTCGGCATCCTGGGAGGAGAAGTGGGAGAAACAAAGGCAGATCAAGGAGCATTACAGAGTTTAGTGTAGAGTAGGAAAAAATATAATTTAAACAATGAGAATGAACATTCAGCTCGAGGAAGGAAATATCCTTGTTATTTCATCTGAATGAATGCTTCCTGTCTGCAAAAGCACTTTATATTTCATGTGACAATGATGAATTGCTGCAATTGACAGAAACAGATTCACAGTTAATTAAAATTGTAATTACATGCACTTTAGCCATTTAAAAGAAGATGAATGTGAAATCATTAGGAGCTCTTTGAGAACCAGATGTTCGTTAAATTATATCTATGAACAACATTGTTCAATAGATTGCCAGAATATGGGTGCACTGTAAAAGTCTTTGTAATGTTTCCTCTAATGCCACTAATTTATCTAAGCCGCCTAAAATAGACTGCTCTTGCTGTTAAACGAAAAGATTTGACTTGGGTATCCATCGCTAATTTTACACTCCTCCCTCCATTTCACCCCGGAACGTTCACACATCCTGCAAATACGTCTGAAGAATATTCCGCAAAAGTTGTCTAATTTACCCTGTCAGAAAATATGTAAATACATGTATTGTTCGATGGTTTACAACTGATAGAATTATAGCAGCAGTTATAACAATGAAAACGGGGTAATACGTTGTGATTTCCTTGGTATAATCAAAGTAAAAATAAAGAAAGGATGTCCTTCTGCTCGTCCTCAGACACAAAGCTCCCTGGTGGATACTAAACATAATGGTGGATGGTCTCTCTTCTCCAATTACTACCTGCTGTTCAATTCATTGGGCGGTTCACAAAGTCCCGGATCACTATTCAGAGTAGAAAGACTATAAGTTACGTTGACCCGTAGTGGGACAAAACGTAGAACCGTAACAATGGTACGGTGTTTAGGAATCCGGAGCGTTACTCCAAAGGATTCTCACATATAAACCGATGCAATACCTTTACATACCTGATGACAAAAGAGTTACGATACTTTATACCACTTTGATTTCCAAATAGCACAGAAACCTCAACGGTATCACATTTTGACCACTGGCAAATCGAAAGCATTTATCTTATTTTGACATTTGAAAATCTCTACTTCCCACATTGTGAACTCTCTGGTCTAGACCATTTCCAGCCTTGCATAAAAAACATTGTTCTTTTTCTCTGTCGGACATGCCAGGATAAGACTCACACTGCTGTATTTCGCTAATACAAGCCACGCTCAGTAATTTACATTTCTATGCCTTTAGGTACAGTCTTACTATCAGGGCTGTAATAACGACCATACTGTAGGCTACCTGCCTACACAACTCCTCTATGCAGGATTCCTCATTAATGGAATATTTGATATCCCTTCACTTGTAATATGAGCATTTTCAACAAGATTCACTTAAAACTGGGATACACAGCAGGGAGATGTATGTGATACAGTTACATCTATCCAGTGTTGGTAGGATGTATGTGATACAGTTACATCTATCCAGTGTTGGTTGGATGTATGTGATGCAGTTACATCTATCCAGTGTTGGTAGGATGTATGTGGTGCAGTTACATCTATCCAGTGTTGGTTGGATGTATGTGATACAGTTACATCTATCCAGTGTTGGTTGGATGTATGTGATACAGTTACATCTATCCAGTGTTGGTAGGATGTATGTGATACAGTTACATCTATCCAGTGTTGGTAGGATGTATGTGATGCAGTTACATCTATCTAGTGTTGGTTGGATGTATGTGGTGCAGTTACATCTATCCAGTGTTGGTTGGATGTATGTGATACAGTTACATCTATCCAGTGTTGGTTGGATGTATGTGATGCAGTTACATCTATCCAGTGTTGGTAGGATGTATGTGATACAGTTACATCTATCCAGTGTTGGTTGGATGTATGTGATACAGTTACATCTATCTAGTGTTGGTTGGATGTATGTGGTGCAGTTACATCTATCCAGTGTTGGTTGGATGTATGTGATACAGTTACATCTATCCAGTATTGGTTGGATGTATGTGATACAGTTACATCTATCTAGTGTTGGTTGGATGTATGTGATACAGTTACATCTATCCAGTCCTGGTAGGATGTTTGTGATGCAGTTACATCTATCCAGTGTTGGTTGGATGTATGTGATGCAGTTACATCTATCCAGTGTTGGTTGGATGTATGTGATACAGTTACATCTATCCAGTGTTGGTTGGATGTATGTGATACAGTTACATCTATCTAGTCCTGGTAGGATGTTTGTGATGCAGTTACATCTATCTAGTGTTGGTTGGATGTATGTGATACAGTGACATCTATCTAGTGTTGGTTGTATGTATGTGATACAGTTACATCTATCCAGTATTGGTTGGATGTATGTGATACAGTTACATCTATCCAGTATTGGTTGGATGTATGTGATGCAGTTACATCTATCCAGTGTTGGTTGGATGTATGTGATACAGTTACATCTATCCAGTATTGGTTGGATGTATGTGGTGCAGTTACATCTATCCAGTGTTGGTTTGATGTATGTGATACAGTTACATCTATCCAGTCCTGGTTGGATGTATGTGATACAGTTACATCTATCCAGTGTTGGTTTGATGTATGTGATACAGTTACATCTATCCAGTGTTGGTTGGATGTATGTGATACAGTTACATCTATCCAGTGTTGGTTGGATGTATGTGATACAGTTACATCTATCCAGTGTTGGTTTGATGTATGTGATACAGTTACATCTATCCAGTGTTGGTTTGATGTATGTGATACAGTTACATCTATCCAGTGTTGGTTGGATGTATGTGATACAGTTACATCTATCCAGTGTTGGTAGGATGTATGTGATACAGTTACATCTATCCAGTATTGGTAGGATGTATGTGATACAGTTACATCTATCCAGTGTTGGTTGGATGTATGTGATGCAGTTACATCTATCCAGTGTTGGTTGGATGTATGTGATACAGTTACATCTATCCAGTGTTGGTTGGATGTATGTGATGCAGTTACATCGATCTAGTCCTGGTAGGATGTTTGTGATGCAGTTACATCTATCCAGTGTTGGTTGGATGTATGTGATGCAGTTACATCTATCCAGTGTTGGTAGGATGTATGTGATACAGTTACATCTATCCAGTCCTGGTTGGATGTATGTGATACAGTTACATCTATCCAGTGTTGGTTGGATGTATGTGATGCAGTTACATCTATCCAGTGTTGGTAGGATGTATGTGATACAGTTACATCTATCTAGTGTTGGTTGGATGTATGTGGTGCAGTTACATCTATCCAGTGTTGGTTGGATGTATGTGATGCAGTTACATCTATCCAGTGTTGGTAGGATGTATGTGATACAGTTACATCTATCCAGTCCTGGTTGGATGTATGTGATACAGTTACATCTATCCAGTGTTGGTTGGATGTATGTGATACAGTTACATCTATCCAGTGTTGGTTGGATGTATGTGATACAGTTACATCTATCTAGTGTTGGTTGGATGTATGTGGTGCAGTTACATCTATCCAGTGTTGGTTGGATGTATGTGATACAGTTACATCTATCCAGTATTGGTTGGATGTATGTGATACAGTTACATCTATCCAGTGTTGGTTGGATGTATGTGATACAGTTACATCTATCCAGTCCTGGTAGGATGTTTGTGATGCAGTTACATCTATCCAGTGTTGGTTGGATGTATGTGATGCAGTTACATCTATCCAGTGTTGGTTGGATGTATGTGATACAGTTACATCTATCCAGTGTTGGTTGGATGTATGTGATACAGTTACATCTATCCAGTGTTGGTTGGATGTATGTGATACAGTTACATCTATCTAGTCCTGGTAGGATGTTTGTGATGCAGTTACATCTATCTAGTCCTGGTAGGATGTTTGTGATGCAGTTACATCTATCCAGTGTTGGTTGGATGTATGTGATGCAGTTACATCTATCCAGTGTTGGTTGGATGTATGTGATGCAGTTACATCTATCCAGTGTTGGTTGGATGTATGTGATGCAGTTACATCTATCCAGTGTTGGTTGGATGTATGTGATACAGTTACATCTATCCAGTGTTGGTTGGATGTATGTGATACAGTTACATCTATCTAGTCCTGGTAGGATGTTTGTGATGCAGTTACATCTATCTAGTCCTGGTAGGATGTTTGTGATGCAGTTACATCTATCTAGTGTTGGTTGGATGTATGTGATACAGTTACATCTATCCAGTGTTGGTTGGATGTATGTGATACAGTTACATCTATCCAGTGTTGGTTGGATGTATGTGATACAGTTACATCTATCCAGTGTTGGTTGGATGTATGTGATGCAGTTACATCTATCCAGTGTTGGTAGGATGTATGTGATACAGTTACATCTATCCAGTCCTGGTTGGATGTATGTGATACAGTTACATCTATCCAGTGTTGGTTGGATGTATGTGATGCAGTTACATCTATCCAGTGTTGGTAGGATGTATGTGATACAGTTACATCTATCCAGTGTTGGTTGGATGTATGTGATACAGTTACATCTATCTAGTGTTGGTTGGATGTATGTGGTGCAGTTACATCTATCCAGTGTTGGTTGGATGTATGTGATACAGTTACATCTATCCAGTGTTGGTTGGATGTATGTGATACAGTTACATCTATCCAGTGTTGGTTGGATGTATGTGATACAGTTACATCTATCCAGTCCTGGTAGGATGTTTGTGATGCAGTTACATCTATCCAGTGTTGGTTGGATGTATGTGATGCAGTTACATCTATCCAGTGTTGGTTGGATGTATGTGATACAGTTACATCTATCCAGTGTTGGTTGGATGTATGTGATACAGTTACATCTATCTAGTCCTGGTAGGATGTTTGTGATGCAGTTACATCTATCTAGTGTTGGTTGGATGTATGTGATACAGTTACATCTATCTAGTGTTGGTTGTATGTATGTGATACAGTTACATCTATCCAGTATTGGTTGGATGTATGTGATACAGTTACATCTATCCAGTATTGGTTGGATGTATGTGATGCAGTTACATCTATCCAGTGTTGGTTGGATGTATGTGATACAGTTACATCTATCCAGTGTTGGTTGGATGTATGTGATACAGTTACATCTATCCAGTATTGGTTGGATGTATGTGGTGCAGTTACATCTATCCAGTGTTGGTTTGATGTATGTGATACAGTTACATCTATCCAGTGTTGGTTGGATGTATGTGATACAGTTACATCTATCCAGTGTTGGTTGGATGTATGTGATACAGTTACATCTATCCAGTATTGGTTGGATGTATGTGGTGCAGTTACATCTATCCAGTGTTGGTTTGATGTATGTGATACAGTTACATCTATCCAGTGTTGGTTGGATGTATGTGATACAGTTACATCTATCCAGTGTTGGTTTGATGTATGTGATACAGTTACATCTATCCAGTGTTGGTTGGATGTATGTGATACAGTTACATCTATCCAGTGTTGGTTGGATGTATGTGATACAGTTACATCTATCCAGTGTTGGTTTGATGTATGTGATACAGTTACATCTATCCAGTGTTGGTTTGATGTATGTGATACAGTTACATCTATCCAGTGTTGGTTGGATGTATGTGATACAGTTACATCTATCCAGTGTTGGTAGGATGTATGTGATACAGTTACATCTATCCAGTATTGGTAGGATGTATGTGATACAGTTACATCTATCCAGTGTTGGTTGGATGTATGTGATACAGTTACATCTATCCAGTGTTGGTTGGATGTATGTGATACAGTTACATCTATCCAGTGTTGGTTTGATGTATGTGATACAGTTACATCTATCCAGTGTTGGTTGGATGTATGTGATACAGTTATATCTATCCAGTCCTGATTGGATGTATGTGATACAGTTACATCTATCCAGTGTTGGTTTGATGTATGTGATACAGTTACATCTATCCAGTCCTGGTAGGATGTATGTGATACAGTTACATCTATCCAGTGTTGGTTGGATGTATGTGATACAGTTACATCTATCCAGTGTTGGTTGGATGTATGTGATACAGTTACATCTATCCAGTGTTGGTTGGATGTATGTGATACAGTTACATCCATCTAGTCCTGGTAGGATGTTTGTGATGCAGTTACATCTATCTAGTGTTGGTTGGATGTATGTGATACAGTTACATCTATCTAGTGTTGGTTGGATGTATGTGATACAGTTACATCTATCTAGTGTTGGTTGGATGTATGTGATGCAGTTACATCTATCCAGTCCTGGTTGGATGTATGTGATACAGTTACATCTATCCAGTGTTGGTTGGATGTATGTGATGCAGTTACATCTATCCAGTGTTGGTTGGATGTATGTGATACAGTTACATCTATCCAGTCCTGGTAGGATGTATGTGATGCAGTTACATCTATCTAGTGTTGGTTGGATGTTTGTGATGCAGTTACATCTATCCAGTGTTGGTTGGATGTATGTGATACAGTTATTGAACAATTTCTCATTTGCAGCAGCAACCTGTGGAGATGCTGGGGATTGAACCCAGGACATCAAACATATATTCAGATTGACCAGCATTGTACATACTTTATGAACAACCCACTATAAAACTCATGCCTTTCGCATGAACTTTATCTTCTATTAATAGCCCATATGTAGTGTATCCTATTAAGGCAATGCACAAGTCATACCTTTTCTTATAAATGTTAGCCAATAGTTAAATAGTCTTTATCATTTCAAAGACCACATTTTGGAGCCTGGTTTCACAGGAACAGAATTGCAAATGATACATAATGGGCCTACATTAAAAGCACCTCATTGTCAGAACAATTTTTATTACAAGAATCCAAATAGCATATTTGATGTATTATCACTAGGTGGCAATATGGCTACACAGACCATAGTTTTGCTAATAAGTCCCTGTGCCACACTGTGAATACAATGCATTCATATAGATGAGTTGATAATATGGACTAACCAGGGTATTTCTACTTTCTTAGAGCATGTGGTTCTTGATGAAGAGTATATTACAAACATTAGAAATCGGTATCTAAGTGCGGTAAACTGCAAGAGTTTGACCCAAATTGTGACGAGTAATCTGATCAGGAATCTGTATATTGATAATTAAATGAATGTACTATATTGAAAACAAAGGAGCAATTTAATAAATATCCACCCTGTACAAATACAAGGTAGGTGAATCTGTTTCCAGTAGCCCATCATCCAGTAAGTAGAAAGGATTTGATTTAGGGGTAGTATCACTCCGTCTGATCACAATTGCCATACTAGCTCGAATACAAATGCTGTCCTTAAGTCAGGGCTTTGCGAATGTCTGCCGGGAGCTTTCTTTTCCCTCTTTGACATCGGAAAGTGACAGATCCTCGGAATGGGAGAAGAACTGGCAATGCATCTCAAATCTCTTAGTGATTTTCAGTTTGAAAGTTAGTTTTAAATAGACGCCACACATAAAGAAATGAAAAAATGTACAGCTTTGGTAGTAAGCAGAAATATTAAAACATAGTTTCCAATTTTAGAAGGTGACATATCGAAGGACTGCATATGATTGTATAAATTCCTCAAGCCTGTTTTATGTTTGCCATCCGTTTAGGTTTTTCATCTGATCATCTCCCACCAACTTAGTCACCAGTGATACCCAGTCAATAGACGTTCTATGGATTCTCTTGTCTCTTCTGTTTTATTAGTTTACTTTTTCCCACAATCAAGAATAGCTGCTTTGAGTGACCAGGTGTGATTAATCCTGTAACATGCTCTGCATGATTTAAACAGTGTTGACGCAAGCCATTACTATTTCTGTAAGGCTAGAACATGACGCCCAAATGAGGCTGCATGACTGGATTGTATAATATACAACATGTACTGTGTACAGCAAATGTACAGTGCATTTCCCATTTCGGAAGCACTCTTGATTGACTTCATCCGGTACGCGACGTTGTGATGTTGTGTGATTTAAACAACCAGCTTGACCTGCGCTTTAAGGGTCTGACAGTGGCTTTCAACTGCATTACCTCTTCCTCATGCCAAATGATTATACATTTCACCATGGCAAAACAAGCAAAACACATCTGAGGCCTTTAATAATGCAAGTCCCCCGAGTGTCTTTGTCTCACCCCACACAATGCAACTGGAACAAGTGCCAGGAGTGCACGCATCTTTCCCGAATCAGGCGTACTCACGAACAGACAGGCCACAGAGTTGCACATGGCAATAGTGTGCTGCGAATGAATATGTCAACTCTATTGACGTGCCTGTTGAATAATGGATGCTTAAATACATCATGTAGTGTTGTGTTGTTATTGTATTGCAAAAAGGAGTGGGGAGAAATGCACATAGTTTAATTATAACCAGTACTACTCAGACACGAAGCAGCCATCTGTGATCAATACATAATAAGATCCGATATCAATTAGGTACCTCTTCAACCAGAGCAGCAGTGTGAACACAGTGTGACTAACAGGCAGTTAGTCCCAGAGGAAGTCATTGCGGATCCAATGACCAAGCTGCACATTTAGCATTTCTGGATTACCTTTCTGGTGTGTTTTATTGGACGGAACTGGGGTTTGTGAATTTGGCTTTGTCCCCTGACCAGATGTAGGCGGAACCTCATCCGTCTTTATTTGTCCGGGATGGTAAAAGCTTTAGCGACATCCTGGCGGCTTTTTTAAGATGACTGTAACCGTAGCAGTATATTGTTCGGGCCCTAATAGAAAGAGAAACCCGTGCGAAAGAAATGTAGCAGAGGATCCTCGGGCTCACAGCAATAACAGGCGAGCCACCGGGTTCTGTAGCACATCTAACACCCCAGAATGCACGAGCCGGAGCTGAAAGCCAGGCAGAGTCACTGAAGCAGAGATAGAGCATGCACTTGAATGATTGAGGTTACACAGGTGACCTCATAAACTAAAATCCATGGCAGACTCCCAAGGTGAGCTCTGAATTATGCTGTCATTAAAGGACAGGCCCAGTTGCCAAGGTTAGTATGTAAAGTATAATCATCTTCCTTCCCTCATCCAGTCTCTCATTAGTCCCGTTCGTCGGCCAACAGAGATAATACCTTGAACTTGCTTTGCTATCCCAATGTCCCCGCTGGGAATGTCTGGGAATGACACCGCTATGGCCATTTATATCTAGATATCTCAGCTTTAGTAGGCAGGTCTACTGCCGCCCGGTGAGTATGTGAGAATGTCCTGAATTGTACCATTTCCCCTATTTAGACATCTTTTTTGACACGCGGTTCAGGCTAAAGGTAGGGTGCTACAGAGGGTACGAGTATCTGCAGACCGTGTAGGTCCTGTCACCAACACCACCACCAGTCACGGGGTTAGACACATTAAGGAACGAGCTGTGTCTTGCCTTATGATTGTGTTGCATTCTAATTTATAAAAAGTACCAATAGGAATGTCTCTTTAGTGATATAGTAAACTGTTAGAATTTGTTTGAATTCGAACCATTTGTTTTGTCTCCCTGTGCAGTTAGTGAAGACGAAATTCCGTAAATAATATTGTTAGGTTAAACATCTATGATAGCATGTATGATAGCAGAGCTTTAGGTGAAATAATCGCATACAGTAGCGTGACATTAAGTGTGACAGAGCTCACAAGCTCCGCCCCTGTTTTCTAGATTTTGGCGCATGAAGAAAAACAGCCATTCATTTTTCAATTCAACATAACTGGTGCTTCCAAAAATCTTTGTGATAAATGACGAAATAAAACGATTAGCATTCACTTAAAAAGTGCTACAGTATGTAGAGAAAAAAGTTTTTGGTAACCTGACTTTTTTTCCATATACAATGCTGTGCAAAAAGTCTTTGCAAAGTTATGGCAAATCCTTCAACGCTTGGAAAAATTCTCACAGTATGTTTTGAAAAAACGGACACAAATAATAACCATAGGGAATTTTTGTTAACGAAGGGGCCACAAAATACTAAATTTCTTTGAAAACTTCAGAAATGCGTGTCACTTTTCGTTGTGTCAATGTTTGTGCTCACCACAAGTAACCAGGGCAGATGTGTGTAAATCATTGAAAAGGATTAACATACATAAAGCTGCCGGACTAGATAACATCCCTGTCGTGCCCTCAAGGCATGTGCCAACTGGCTGATGTATTTACTGATATATTCAACCTATCGCTACATCAGTCAGTGGTCCCCATCTGCTTCAAGAAGTCCATCATTGTCCCTGTTCCAAAAAAGCCTAAAGTCCTCTGCATGAATGACTACCGCCCTGTTGCACTAACGCCAACCATCATGAAGTGCTTCGAGCAGTTAGTCAAAGCCTGCATTACAGCCTCCATGCCTGCTACATTGGACCCATACCAGTTTGCCTACAGACCAAACAGATCCACAGAAGATGCCATCTCTCTGTCCCTCGATCCACTCCACACTCTCTCACCTGGACAAAAGGAACACATATGTGCGAATGCTTTTCATAGACTACAGCTCAGCGTTCAACACCTTTGTGCCCCCGCCCTGTGCGGATGGATCCTGAACTTCTTGACGGGCAGACCCCAGGTGGTGAGGATGGGCAACACCACCTCTACCTCACTTATCCTCAGCACTGGTTCCCCCCAGGGCTGTGTGCTGAGTCCGCTCCTGTACTCTCTCTTCACCTACGACTGCGTAGCTTCTCACTCCTCCAACACCATCATTAAGTTTGCTGACGACACCACTGTTATAGGCCTGATCTCCGATAACAACGAGTCGGCCTACAGAGACGAGATACGATCACTGTCTCTGTGTTGTCAGGAGAACAATCTCCAACTCAACGTCAGCAAGACTAAGGAGATGATTGTGGACTACAGGAAGAAGCGGCGAGGAGACAGCGCTCCCATTCTCATCAACGGGTCTGCAGTCGAGAGAGTCAACAACCTCAAGTTCCTAGGGGTCAACATCAGCGATAACCTGACCTGGTCTCTCCACTCCAATACTGTGGTTAAGGAGGCTCTTCTTCCTCCGACGGTTAAGGAGATTCGGCATGAACGCAACCGTATGTGTCATCGCATGGTACGGCAGTTGTACCTCCCTCGACCGTAAGGCACTACAGAGGGTTATAAAAACAGTGGAGCGCATCACGGGGACTGACCTGCCATCCATTCAGGATCTCCACACCCTGAGGTGCAAGAGGAGAACGAAGCGGATCATTTCTGATCTTAGTCACCCAGGCCATGGACTGTTCAGCAAGCTGCCGTCGGGCAGAAGGTTCAGAAGCGTCCTGACCAAGACCAACAGGTTCAGAGACAGCTTCTTCCCACTGGCCGTTAGGATACACAACTTCTAATTCCCTTCCCTCTTCCATCACCATCACCTCATGCACATCTGACACTCTATACTGGCACTATACTGACACTTTAAAATAGCTACCCAGCTACCACAGACAATTATTAATAGGATAGGTTTTACAAAATGATTTTTTTTGTCTCTTTTTATTTTATTGTATTGCAATGTTAGGGAGGGCGAGATCTAACATTTTCATTGCATAACTTGTTTTTGTAATGACAAATGAACATACATTGAACATTGTTCTTTTCTGTTTATGCAACATATGCATACTTTTTTTTCATGAAAATTCTTAAAACTGAATGAATGGTGGACCACAAACACATGTGTCCCTATTTAATGTTCGGAAGTCAAATGAATGAGTTTCCAGGACCATCTAGAGGGTGTGGCATTTGAGCTGAATAACAGAGTTGAATAAACATATGCCAATTCAACACATCAGCATGTTTTTTAAGGGAAGTATTCATGATAATAACGGAAAGCCTACTTCAACCTGTTGTAACTGTTGTCGAAGTACTTATTCCAAAATGTATAAAGTGCAATAGAAAGATAAGCTTTGATGAACAACAGATTTTCTTGCGATACCAGTATGCCGTTTTTTTTGTGGCGCTTTATTTTCTGGCAAATGGTATTACCTTTAATCTTATTAACATGCACACAGGAAATGTTCCAAGTAAACAAACAGGAAGGCTCAGTTATTGAATGGTTAAACACTTGAAAATACTCCTCATGCTGGGTACATATGGTTGTTTATTTGGTTTTTCAAAGCCTTGCAAAGTCCAGCAAGAGAGTGCCAAATAAAAATGTTTGAAATTGAATTTTGTCCATTTCGTAGTATTTCGACCAAAAAAATCTACATCTGAACAGACGTGTTTACTTTTGCACCTATATTAATAGGCAACACATCTACCTACTCACATAACTACTGTTATGTTCATTTCAAGATGGCCAGAACACTAAAAAAACATTGAAGCGATGAGTGTGACTGATGGCAAAATGCCCTTCAATGTCTTAGATTTTTGAAGCACGCTTCACAATTTGAATCGTTTCACCTGCCAAGATATATCCAGGAACACACGATTGGCAATAATGATGTTTCATGTTCTCCAGGTGGTGTATATTCCTGCTGTGAAATAGCTCCCACAATAGCACATGCCATCTAAGAACAAAGTGACGTTCTGATGAAAAACATGGATATGACATCACTTGTTCCTCTACAGACAAGAGAAGAGACTGTATATTATAACTCCGTTAGGAGACTGCAATCAAAATAAAGTCTGCCTTTGAAGCGTTATTGTATCATTGCAAGACAGAGTTAAAATACAAAGGGGAAAATAATGTGCTTCGCGCTAGTCTAACGATGCACTGGTTTACACATTACCGCGGCTGGGTTGTCAATTGAAGGTGCTCGTTCTTTCATTCAACTTTGAACACCACTTTCTCTCTGAAGATGTAGCTTTCATCAGAGCAAGGTACAACCGTCTTGTCAACTCAAGGCTCATGCCTTCATCTACGCAGTCTGAGCAAGTTTTGTTCCATCAGAACTACTTCCTGAATTTGTAACGCATAATCAAAACACATTCAAGATCATTTATTCGATTTATATTTACACTGTCTCGCTGCTATCAAAGAGCTTACCTTGAGTGTAACCCTACTTTCCTAAATGTATTTTCGTCTGTCAACTTTAAGCTTGTGTGTGATGCAACAGGTTTGGCACGGAGCAAGTACATCTCAGTGAGCATGTAATATTCATCAATCTTGGCAGCAGAAATGTCCTAAAGACCCCAGAGTTCCAAATAGTACCACATTACCTATGTTTTCCTGTACTTCTGACTGAAACTCGATAGGCCACAATCTAAAGTGAGCCATCTTAAAGGGAATATAGTGCCATTTGAGACGCAGATGTTGGCGTCTCTGTGATTCTGCACCGATCCTTTACATGCATGCTGCATAACGGCTGACTTTCTTTTAAACTGTTGTCAAATTGTGCCATAAAATGGCAGCCTCAATTAGCAGTGCTTCTTAAAGGGCAAGGTTTGCCATCTCTGATGCTCTGTTCATTTTAGCCACAAATGTAGTGAACTGACATGTCACAACTCTATGAGTTTCCAAACACGGCCTTTTACAGCATTAAGATAGTAGTTACATATGCTAAAGATTATAGGTTGGTGACAAAACATTGCCGATGGAATGCACCATAATGTAACGCTGAATCGAAGCATTAAAAAATGTATTGTTATCCGCATAATGGCAAAACGTTGCAATGTAACAGCCATTGAGATGTGTGGATACTTAACATATAGTTCATATCAATGTAAATCCTAGGAATTATGCTTGTTACAGATGTATTCTCTGACCTGACATTGCATTGAAGGTTTGTTGGACCTCTTGTTCTTTACCAATATATAACTATGAATTGCTGTGCGATTACCAAGTCACTTTTTCAAACAACAAGAACTATATATTCCATTCCACCTGCACATTTATTGTACATTTAAAGGCCTATCCTATTGACCAAACCAATTAGAATTCACTGCGTTCTCCTAAGGCTACACAGTCTGACTGATGGCATTATTTTATTAATGATTTAGAGCTGAACTTTGCATTGTGCTGACACCAGACATGGGATGGCTAAGCTAAGAATTAAGCCCCGAAATCCCTTTGATTCTTCCTGGCAGAAGACTGCATCATCACCATAACTGATTCTCGAAAACTAAAACAATCCCATTGGCTGCATCCCAGTTGAACCATATTCCATCTGTAGTGCGCTATGTTTGGCCAGGTCCCATAGAGCCGCACACAAGACTCAGGACAAGGGTAGAACAATATAGTGTCTAGTGTGCCATTTGGAACATTATGTTTTGTAGGAGGCCTGTGCTCGCCACTATCCTCAAGTCTGTCCATCTACCTGGCTACCTGTTATAATCCCGCATAATGGAAAAGCAGAATGTCACCTTGTATTTCTGAGAGGCAGCTGATACCCTTCTGTAAGGAGAGCCGAGGAAAAAAGTAATTTAGCACAAGTGCAGATCACATTTAATTAGAACGAGCGGATTTAAATTGTCATGCATCAAACACCGTGAGATGACCAAATGGAAAGAACTTGGGCCAGGGGCCAGGATTCCATGAGCTGCCTCACAACCATCCAAATCCCCTGAGCTACGGAGGTCAAGAGGTCACGGCAGAGCCACCTTAATTAATGATGACCAGGGCTTAACGAACCACCGGAATCTCAATGTTAGAACCGCCCAGGGAAGTGTCATAAATAGCATCCTGTTCCCTAAAGGCTATGCTGAAAGATAGTGTGCTTAATAGGGAACGCGATGCGATTTAGGACACGTGCATTATCTTTGCAATTGCAAGAAAGATAACGCTCAACAAACAAGTTTCCTATTTCAAATCCCCACCTCGCCAAGTAGTTTTTCAGTCTATTAAAAACGCCTCACGTAATATAGCTCTTTTTAATTAGACACTAATTAAACAAATTTAACAAATTCTATTGTGCGTACGTGATAGTATCAGATAATGAATCTTAATTCGGAGACCAGAACAGAGCGAGATGTTTGTCAATGGGATCTGTCGCTTGCGAGTCGATTTTCTACATTTCGGTCAAGAAGAAGCGGCAGGCCGATTAACCTGTCAAATTGGGCGCATCGTTTTACCACTTTAGTCGCCAACCCGTATTGTTGGAGTGATTTTTACTTTCATTATTTTGCGCAGAACCATCAATCCACCCAGCTGTCAAACTTCATTATTGCACATCTACATATAAGCCAGAGCGCAAATATTCATATGGATATCAGTTTTCATAATGCCGCTCTGAGAGATGGCCTGACACTCAAATGAACTCCCCTTTGAATCTATTGTGAGACAAATACACACACACACACACACGCGGCCAGGCGTATTGGATCAAGGTAATATATGATTCAGATTTATTAATGTATTTCACTTATTTGTCTCTTTTACATTGGACCTGGGTTCTGTGTTGGAATGCTTACTTTAATACTGCTTAGTGTAAAAATGCTAAGTGCTTTGTGTATTGTAGGTCCCTCTTTCACATCTTAAATGAAATAATAGCACAATGATAGTACCTTTTTTAGAATAGCATAATACCTGTATCGTATTTTTACAATCTAGAAAGACATTTACTTCTTCTTCGCATTCCAATATAGTGTGAGAAATCTGAGAATACATTGAAACGTTACTAATCTTACTCCTCATCTCCGTGATCACGCTGTTTAGCACTGTTGCAAAGCCCTCTTTAGTCACATGACAACTTCTCCATGCAACAACAGTTTCCCCGACCCAAAATAACAGAAGCACAGATGCAAGATGAGTAAAATACGCTTTCAAGGTAAATGCACGAGGTATTGTTTACAACGAGGTTCGAGATACTACCTTAGGTCTCACACTAAGGTCGAATTAGTATTCGCATGCCATCTTGTCTATATGTATGAACTCGGCAGAAAAAATGGGAAATTAATTTTTGCTACACCTGTAATCCCCCAGGTACTGGCTGGCTAAATTGAATAGGTCTCCTAGATAGCTTTTAGGATTTAGGACACATGCCTAAGTCGTAAAAGTATTTCTATTCATGACAACAGTGCAGTAGCCCTGGTCAAAAGGTAAAGGAAATAGTGGTGCCATTTTTTGACGTAGCCTTGTTTAGTTATTCCCAGTATTGACCAGAGCCAGAGTGGTTGCTTTTCCCTGAGGTGCTCCTGCCTGTCTAGCTAGGCTCTCCCATGGGTTAATGGACCTCGTGTCTAGACACGTCCTTAACAACATCCTGCCACCTACCAAGCTTTGCACTTCCTACAACTTTTAAGCCCATACTGTATTTCACTCATTATCACTGTGTTCTAGGAGTGGGTGAGATAGATATTTTGAGGTTTCACACACAGAGGAGCTACATTGATGTACAACAGGCCTCGGAGAGCTCTGGTCCAAACAACTTGTGAACAGAACAGTCTCTCACCAGAACACTCTCACCAGGACACCCGGTATTTATGTTATCTGGATGTTCTCCGTTCAAATACGTATTCAAACCAATTTTCAGTGTGCACTCATTTGTATTTCACTGGCTGAAGTTAAAGTCTGATGTATGTTGTAACTAGATACTTTATGTTGTTCTGTGGTAAATACTTTTCCTGGTGTTAATGTGATATTTATTCTTGGTGGCACACAATAGAATGATATTCATCTGCACGCATTGGAAGCATTTATTTTTAGTATTCGAAGCGACGCATTTTTAGTAATACGAAGCGTATTACGCTAATATTGCACATTGACTTGAAACTATTTATGGTCTTTCAAAAGCGTCATAACTTAACCAGCGCTTATATTAGGTCTACCCTGCAATGAACTTATATTCGAAGAGGTGTAAACTGTGGTTTTTCAGCTAGAAACTTCAGTTGACAGCAAACAGTGATGTTTTCATCGTATAATTAAATATAATTAAAAATTGTGCAGCCCTCAAATTCTTCATCAATCACTACTACCTCCGCTGGAATTCATTTGGAATTTCGGTGGCCTAATGTCTTAGGTGTGATGGCAGATTTAATTTAACATTGAGCTTCATGAAATCCCTGGATGCCGCCCACACAATAATTAGGAACAATCATTCTGAGGTGATCCAAAGGTCACCAGACAGAAGCTGTACAGCACAACTTAAAAATCAATGTGCTGCTTAAGAACTAGGACGTCTTTGTAGTGTCATTTCAATGCATTTATGAATCACTAATAAAGTAAGGGCAATCATTACTACCGGATTCTTTATGTCTTTGTTTATCATCATGGTAACTACTGTATATGTCAATGCTAGTTCATGTACTCTTATCGGAAATGTTTCACCGGAACATTTGTAGCCCTTCAGGAGTTATATTTTTATATCATTTGTCTTTTATATAAATCCAAAGCTAACTACTAAAGGTATACCAAATTAAATGGCAGACTTATCGTTTTTTAATTTGAATTGTTTTGACCCCAGCCAACTGATCCAAACCACCTGTGTCACGGGTGGTGAAGGGTTTTGTTTCACACGGGACCGTAGGAAGGTGGCACACGTGTTAGTTCCTGGTTGATGATTAAGTTTGTTATTGAATGTACACAGCTGGGCATAGTTAGCGGTTAGCACGGTGATTAGCTTTGTATTTAAGTCACTGGGAAGTGTCACCACTTTTCCGTTCATTGTTTTTATGTCACGTTAACTTTATCGGTGAGTGTTGGTTCATGGTTCATGTCGCTAGAATTTGTAAATGTATTTAAGTCGCTACAGTTAGCGCAATCTGATTTACCAGTGTGTATGTTCTTTCTGTTCGGTTTCGGTGTTACTTTTATTAAACCTAATCGAACGTGATTTACCTGCTCTGCGTCTGGCTCTTTAACCTCACTACACCCTGATCCCGACCACCTGATCCCAACCACCTGATCCCAACCACCTGATCCAGATCACCTGATCCCGACCACCTGATCCCAACCACCTGATCCAGATCACCTGATCCCGACCACCTGATCCCGACCACCTGATCCCGACCACCTGATCCCAACCACCGGATCCCAACCATCTGATCCAAATCACCAGATCCCAACCACCTGATCCAAATCACCAGATCCCAACCACCTGATCCCAACCACCGGATCCAAATCACCTGATCATCACCGGATCCCAACCACCATCTCATAAATAAGATGCCGCAAAAAATGAGTAGAGCAAATTAAATTGATACGCTACGAGCTAAATAAAAAGTAATTACTGTAACCATGCAGTCTAATTGTCAAACTTTATTACTGCTATATCAAACAAACTCATATTTTCCCTTTGGAGGTGTTGAGAGGATTTTTTCCATATAGTATTAATGTCATGTCCTAATTACTTAGAACTGTTCTGTGCTGTGAAGATTAGCACAGATTAATGTAAGGAAACTCTGAGAAATATTGACAATGTATTTAATTGGCCTGCAAATGTTATTAAGAACCACTGAAGTGTTGCTATGCAGGTGTGATTTCAGGAGGACAAATGAACAGTCAGTTGTTTTATTTACTCTCTACACAGAAGGGGCAGTTTGTGTGTATGTGTGTGTGTATGTGTGTGTTTGCTTGAGTTAGAGGACATGTATTGTGACGCCTTTGTTTGTGTTGTACATTGATCCTGGTTGTAGTGAGAGGATTGAGTCGAGGTCTTAGTCCTCTGGTTCATTGGCCCTAAGGAAAGGCTTTATTGTCCCTGAGGTCTTAGAAGTGCCTTTGTTAGCAAACCCATCCGTAAAGACTTAATCACCCCAGCAAACAGCTTCAATCAGGCACAGAACTATATGCAATCAATAGCGCAATATATTTATAAAAAAAGGTCGGAAAATAAACAGAATTGGCATTGACAGAACTGTCGACACTCAAAACAATATTTGGTGGTGAATCTTTGGCCAAAATAACTGCAATCAAGCACTTACCCGTTAGAGAGCTTTCTTTACCTCTTAACGGGGAGTTTGGACCACTTATCTTCTGCAAACTGCTCCAGTTCTCCCACATTTGAAGCTGGTTACAGATCTCACTAGTGTTGTTAATTAGGATTTAGATCGGAACTCGGTACTGGCCATTTAAAAACATTCCGGTGTTTTGTCTTTTATATTATTGGCGTTTACTTCGGGGTTATTGTCCAGCTGGACATTATTTTCTGAATGAGAACAATTTTCCGGACAAAATGCCATTGTATTCTCATGAGGATGTCATGAAAGCCTTCAAATAATTCTTGCAAAAATCCCTAACATGTTTGGCTGAGGATGGTGTTTTTTCCTCCAAGGTTTCATTTTGCTTAAGCATAGATAATTTGCACTTTGCCAAAATGCTCTAATTTGCATTCTCATCTGTCCACAGGACATTCTCCCAAAAGCATGGTGGCATGTTCAGATTCATGTTTTGGCAAATTGCAGTCAGGCTTTCTTGTGTCTCTCTCTGTCTCAGCATTTTCCTCCATTCACAGAGAAGGTGACAGGTGGTGTTGGAGCTGGAACTGTCATACCTTGTTTGTGTATGAAGGTCGGCTTAAATATGTGTGGCAGTTGATCAAGGTGCTTTCTCCACCATTCGAACAATGATCCACTGGAATCTCTCATCACGTTGTTCTCTTGCGGCCACATCCAGGGAGGTTGGTTACAAAGGCATAGGCTTTAAATGCCTTGATAACATAATGCATGGTGAGACAACAAGGACTCCGGAGATGGACCACAATCTCATGTCTGAATTCCACTGTCTCTCCGATTTTCTTTATTTTCTTCATGCTCATTGCAGCAGAAATAATGACACGATACTAATACTATCCAAGCCATTTGAGGTTAAGACATTGTAAATCATTCTGATGTTTTGGATTTGGTTACCTGACAAGTAAATAAACACTTATATAGATATCACAATTTTTTTTAAAGGTTAACAATACATTCTTACAGTTCCATATAAAAATGTGTCCATAAGAATTTCATCAACTCATGTTGCTGTCTAAATCATCTATTTTATTATCAACTCACACCAATTGCAACTTTTCACTGTCAAGCCAGTTGACTTTTTTATGTGCCTAGGATAGATACATTTGGCTCGCAAGTGACAGGAACTTGCTTGCATGGAAATACCTTTGGCTTTTTACAAAGCGACTATGCAAAAAACTAATAATAACGTATACCTGTGATTATATTCAAAATACAGCACTGCCTCTCTGGTTTATTTTCTTCATATGTTCAAAAATGTATAATGTAGACTTTTCAGAATACTCCTTTATGAAGTTACAGTGTATTTGTATTTTTTCTAATAAAGATGCACATTTTCAATAGGCCTAACCTTTATCGTAGAAATACAATCCTAATAATATATGATTTGAGAGGGCATGCTAAACAATCTGTTTGATTGGTGTGGTCATATGTGTTTGTTTTAACTGAAGGAAGATGAATAATAAGACAGGAGTAAAGTCTGATATTCCTCTGATGAGCATGATTGACGCTGGTTGGGTCAGCTTGAATCCTGAACCCTGTTTGTGAAGTAAAATAGACAGATATAACTGCTGTAGATGCAGCTGGACAACCTAGCTAGATCACGGGAGGATGAGGCATTTTTGGTTTTCAATTTGCACACTTCCTTTAAAAAAGTACCACAATATGGTGCAATTTTAAACTGAATATTTTCACTTCTGTGCGGAGGGATTCCCTCCAATTGAACACCCCCAAAATGATCATAAAATCTTCTGTCCACCATTTACTGTCCTTGACACGGTAACAATGGGAGATCTGCTGACCAGTTCCTTCATTCTAAAGGCTTTGTCAGACCAGTAGCAAATAACTTTGCTCAATGCCCTGTGTAACCTTAGACTCTTTGTTGTCGCACCAGGAAATCAGGCAGTAGGACATGCTTTCAAGCGGCACAGTAGAGCCCAGGTAATAGCATAGAAATAAAATCTCTAGAATGAACAATTTTCATTCAAGTCAAAATTCTTTGATGGCTGGGCTGGAGGCCATATTGAGTGTGTGTGCCTTGATTGTATGGTCAAATTGCTGTGTTCTCTGGGGCTTTTGTTAGATAGCAATACTGTTTCTAGTTGATTTATTAGAGGTTCCTTTGTTGATGGTTTAGGTAGTCATACTGTGCAGCTAGTACTTTGTTCTTGTAATACCAAATAGCAATGGCTCTGAAAAAACACAATAAAGACTTCATTTCAATCCAAAGTGAACATTATAGGACGACTGATATTTCGGCTGACATCTGCAGCATTTACTACGGATTTGCCCTCTTGTGTGAATGTTGTCAAAAAGTGCAGTTGCATTGAGTTCGGCCATACGCTTATACAGCATGTTTTCTCTTTCTGTGTGATGGAATTTCATTACGTACATCTGAAGCCATCTGTGATATCTGATACTTACATTTCTGAGAGAAAGCATAAGATCAACTCCTTATTATCTTTTATACGCCAATTTGAGACCACATTATGTTTAATTATCCATCTATATTACCGTTTAAATTAATTAGAAATACAGCGTTATCATTAGGTAATGTTGTAAATGACTATTGTACCTGGAGATGGTAGATCTTTTATGGATAACGAACATTGGCGTACAAAGGCACATTATCAGTAACTATCACTCATGTGTTGCAATGGTAGGTCGTGTTTTCTAATCCAAGTTTATCATTTTAAAACATGAATCGATCATTTCATTTTTTAAGTTAGCACAGCTGTTAGGCTAATTCGGTCTCTGGAGCACTGGCTTTTGTGGGTTCGATTTCAAGCTCATAATGGCCAGAAACTCATGAGTCAATTGTTATTCTGAGAGATGAAATTCCATGCGAGAAATTGCGAAGAAGCTGAAGATCCTGTACAACGTCGTGTACTACCCCTGTAACAAATGCTCCGCGCTGCACCTCAACCCTCTCTCTGGCGCTCCACCTCGTCAGTGTACAACCACAGCTAGGAGAGTGATGGCAGCCACACCCCCCACCAGTAAATATGTTTGTTTGGTTACTACTGGCACCTCACGGCTCACTGTGTTTGTCCTTAGGACCGTGGTCTGTTTGCTAAATTCATGATATAAATAACTGTTCATTGTTAATCCATCTCACCCAACCCTAACCCTATCTCACCTAACCCTAACCCATCGTAAACCCTAACCCTAATGTTTTTGCTCTCGCACCTCACAGCACCAAGGCCTTGGTGCAGAATTGAGCAAAAGGACACAGGACTGATGAAGACCTCTCCCTTGGATGGCCAGTATCCTGGAGTCGGGTCATTACTGGGATTTACTGTTGCTTCGTTTTGCTTTATCTCTAGTTAACGAAGAACACAACGTTATATTTTTGTTTGTATGGAAATCTGAATCTTAGTTCGATCCATTTTTACACCGCAGAAAAAAGAATCAAGCAGCATTGGAAAAATTAGAAATTGTACATGTTTGTCATTAAAATACATTTAATGCAGGACCTGGTAATATTTTGTGAACAAAGGTGGACGTACCAAACTTTAGAAACTTGACGCACTTCATCTTTGCAGTTCCTGTTCATATTAAGGTCCGCCATATCTGTTCATGTTTTTCTACCTAACCTCTGTAGTCTTCTTTGGTAGTCTGTTCGAGCAATCTCTCAATGTAAGATTGCCCTGCATGGCAGCCAATCTATCACAAAATGATGAGTCACTAGTCACTCCGTAATCAGTGTGAAGAGGTTACACTGAAGGAGAACAAATAATACCTTTCTCAGTAAGAGATTTTCATGATTGGGAGTAATGTCACAAAAATGTGTGTTTGTGCACTGGTCCAGTCATACAGACAGTTATTGAATAGCCTTAGTGCAAAATATCAACACACTTACAGTTAGTATTTCTCTAAGGAAAGTTCGAAAGTAGTTCTTGGGATATTATTTCATTGGTGTTTCGTAACCATTCCATTGTCAGACCGACTGACATCCTGGTCAGAGTTATTTAAGCTTCATGACTGCCCTTTTAAACTAGATGTGAACATGCTCTTTAAAAAAAAATATTTACATTTTCCAAAAAATAGCCATTGAATATCATAGCGCGGGATGATTGAAACTGCGGGTAATCTTGTTGAATCTCTACTGAAGAGCCTCAACAGTGCCACTGTCCATCTCCTTATGTAACCGTGTTAAAAGTGTATTGCTGTGGATGACAAAAGTTTCTACCTAGGTGAGATAGACAAGCAACCCATACTCCGAGTGACAATAGGGACATCTATCGTCTACAAAAAAAAGTTGCCATGGAAACAAGTAACTGCAGAGGTAACTATGAGCATAGAATAAAGACAACAGGATTGGCAATTATTATAAAAAAAATTAGTACAATTTCGGAATAACCTGGTGAAATAGATGAATATGCCTCAGAGTCACTGCCTCCGTCTGTCTGTGTTCATGACTGTGCCTCAGGTTGCTGCCTCAGGTTGCGTCCCGAAGTTCAAGCGTTAGTTTGACAGATATTGTGTTCCTTTATTATGCACAGTGTACGTTTACTACATTGTGGGAGTGTTACATAGGAAGCCAAGTGTGCAACTGTCCTTGCCAATCAATTGTATTCGAGCTTAAGAATGAAATGCGTTTCAGCAGGTTGACCATTGAAAAGCAAGGCAGAAAAAAAACATTAGATTGCAGCACTCTGGAAATGGTTCCTGGTGTGGGTTTTTCCGCACATTACTGGCAATAGTCATCAAACATCCTAAACCAAATGAATGTCTCACACTGTTTCTTTGACCCAAATATCAAAGTATTTCTTATTTAGTGCCCTGGTTCAAACAATGCATTACAAGGGAAATATCGTTTAATGCACACCTATGTGGCTTTTGTTGGTTTCTAGAGGAAAGGCCATCACATGTTATGTGAAATACAATGGGAATAATAATAGCTCGCTTGCCCACTTTTATCACAATCTGTCAACGTAGATTATTACAAGCCTTATTGGTTCCCTGATTTTCATTGAATGCCTCCGAGATGCGTTATTGCTCACACTTTATGATCTCATATTGTTTTATTGAACATGTATTGTGCATCTCAGGCAATAGGCCTACCCATTTGTATGGCTCTGCATTCAGTGTAAAAAAAAGGCTTTTCTTCTAATTCTGTACGGTATTACTTAAAGGTGCACTCCAGTCACACAATTATCTGAAATCGTGTTCCAGTTGAATAGTTCCACTATTGATTTAGAAAACAAAATAAGAGTGACTTCTGATAATAGCCTGTTTAAACAAGGTGAGTACCCCCCCACATGGCTCAGAAAACCATACAGTACTAGTCATAGATTTGGTCACACCTACCCATTCAAGGGTAGTTCTTTATTTTTCCTATATTCCACATTGTGGAACAATAGCAAATATGTTAAACTACACTGGATATAAAAAGTCTACACACAGAAGGTTTTTGTGATGTGAAAATAGGAGACGAAGATAAATCATCTTGTAAAAACAACTTTTTCAATATGGCACAACACAAACATTACCATGACGTTACCCTACAAACATTTATGAAAATACAGGAAGAAAACTGATCAGTCTACCAAAAAAAGTCTACCAAAAGCATGTGGGCAAATGTGTTATGGTCTGATGAAACCAAAGTTTAACTTTTTGGCCAAATTCAAAAAGTATGTTTGGTGCTAAAACAAAACATCATCCAAAGATCACCATACCCACAGTGAAGCATGGTGGTGGCAGCATCATGTTATATAACACCATACCCACAGTGAAGCATGGTGGTGGCAGCATCATGTTATATAACACCATACCTACAGTGAAGCATGGTGGTGGCAGCATCATGTTATATAACACCATACCCACAGTAAAGCATGGTGGTGGCAGCATCATGTTATATAACACCATACCCACAGTAAAGCATGGTGGTGGCAGCATCATGTTATATAACACCATACCCACAGTGAAGCATGGTGATGGCAGCATCATGTTATATAACACCATACCCACAGTGAAGCATGGTGGTGGCAGCATCATGTTATATAACACCATACCCACAGTGAAGCATGGTGGTGGCAGCATCATGTTATATAACACCATACCCACAGTGAAGCATGGTGGTGGCAGCATCATGTTATATAACACCATACCCACAGTGAAGCATGGTGGTGGCAGCATCATGTTATATAACACCATACCCACAGTAAAGCATGGTGGTGGCAGCATCATGTTATATAACACCATACCCACAGTGAAGCATGGTGGTGGCAGCATCATGTTATATAACACCATACCTACAGTGAAGCATGGTGGTGGCAGCATCATGTTATATAACACGTGATCTGAGAGGGCTGTGCACAGGAGATGTCCTTGCAAGTATTAGTTTAAGGGTGTGCGCACATATGCAACCAAGTTATTGTACGTTTTTTATTGTAAATTTTTTCCCCCTCAAAGATTTCTGTTTGTTTATCAATTTAATTGGTCACATTAAATGTGGGAAAAAATTGTGACATGATTTATCTTCTTCACAAAACCTGGAATTTTAGGGGTGTGTAGACTTTTTATATCCACTGTATATATTCCAATATGCGAAAAAATATATTAAATCCATTTTGTAACCAAAACGATGTTAAACAATTCAAGATGTATTTATATTTTTGATTCTTTTGAGTAGCCACTTTTGCCCTGATGACAGCTTTGGCTCTCTTGACGCTCGTAGCAAAAAACGTGGATTTGGATTCATCAGACCAAATGACACATTTCCACCAGTCTAATGTCCATGTCTTGTGCTCGTGGTCCAAGGAAATCTTTCCTTAAAGGTATTATTCAGTAGTGGTGTATTTGCCACAACTTGACTGATTAACAGTCTCCTCTGAAAACTTGAACAAATCTTTGGGCTACAATCTGAGGTGCAGTTAATTGTCACTTTTTTAGGCAGACAAGTCTAATGAACATATAATTTGCAGCAGAGCTACCTCTGGTTCTCCCGGTGGCTGTCCTCTTGGGAACCAGGTTCATCATAGTGTCATGTCTTCAAGTAATAATGGACTCTTTGCCTATTTCCGCTGTTCTTGCCATAATATGAACTACTATCATTGTGCCATTAGGATTAGGAGAGTACCATCTCCTTTTATCAACTACATGCAATGTGTTGATCAATCGAATGAAGTGCACCTTAAAAAAAAGGTATGCCTGACTACAACCAAAGGGGTTTCAACCTGACAGAGGAAGTTGAGTTGGTGAGTTGCGTCAGCGTAGCTAAAATAGCCCACATGGTTGTGCTCTGCTCAATATTACTGCTACTGTACCATCATTTATATTAACTTTGTGTATCACCATTCTGACGCTGAATGCTAAACAAAAATGTAACTGTAGTTGGTTACCAGGAGGCGGGGGGGGGTGAAGCCAGAAGGTACTTTGATGCATCCTAATTAATCCTTTCTTTACTCACTTGACAATTTTCAAACGTAATTATATATTATTCAACGTACACTTAAAAATATATGTTGTTAGGAGTTTAACGCAGGTGTGAGAAATTTCCGAATGTGAACGCTAAAGTAATTAATCAAAAGTTCAGTCTCCCCATCAGTCTACCCCAGTCTGTGCTTGCTTAGGGGAAATACGTGTGCAAAATATCTTTTAATTACCAACGTCAGAATTAAAATGTCAAAAAGTAAGTCTGAATCAGGCACCATGGACCACAATTAGAGTAAAATCCACCTTCACCCCAACCTTCTGTCCATATATATGTCAGGCTGCTTGCTTCCCAATAATATTCTGATCTCTTGTTTTCAAGCTGCAGCAACACCTGTCTTATTTATGTCATTTGTTATTTAGTTAGTTCTTTTTAAAGCAAGATTTTCCTCGTTAGTGGTATTTCTTGTCTCTGATATCTAGGTTCTCTGATATATCCGCTGTATGTCGGTTGCATAAGGGAATAAAGTTATCATGTTAAAAACATGTAGAGCTTATCGTCAGATTATGATACTTTATACAAAAACCTATATGTTCGTCATCTAAAAGTGGTCAAAGACAAGACAAAGACAACTGCCAGGGTTGGAATACAACGGCCAACAAATGATGAGTTTAGCCCACTCATGGCCCTGGGTGACTTTTACTTTGAAAAACAGCTCATTAGGGTTGGCTAGAAGTGAAATTTTCTCTCTGGCACAAAGAACTGTTAGTTTAGTAGATATTTGAGCAGTTATAATTGTGAATGATGAAAATGCTCTGTGAACTACAGGCATTGCCCGACTTATCAATTGAATAAATTGGGTGACTTTCACCCTGTTAACATATCGTTCAAGGCAAACTCATTTTTAAAACATATTTTATTGCCCTGGGCAAAACTGTGTTTCTTTGATCCTACTGCAAGCCTGTGCATAAAGGATCATAAGGAATTGTGCCATTAGGATTAGGGGCTACCATCTTCTTTTATCAATTACATCAAAGTTAAAATGGTTGCCCATTAAACACACACATTATGTCTCACTGGACAAGAAAAAAAAGATTGTTGGAAGAAATAAGTAAGGGCAAATCTTTTGACAAATCCAATATCCCCTTCTTTTGACCAGATAAGCAACGTGTACCTGGCATTAAAGCAGAACTTTAAATGTGATTAGCATTGTGTTAAACCTCAAAGCATCATGCTTCTTATTGTTGACACTTGAAGCTAGTGTGTTTTCTGTCCGAAAAGTTATTGCTGGTCATGAACCTTATAAACCACAGCACTGTCAGAGTGAAAGGTCAAACAGTTGCTGTTATAGACAAACAGAGCAGTAGTTATTAGTGAACGATTGAGTAGATGCAAGTTAATAATGTTTAAACCCTGTTGAGCAAAAACATTATCAGCACAAAACAGTGTAAATTAAGTTGATCATCTCCGGAAAAGTGAACGTGAGAACGTCAGTTAGATAGTAGCAGTTATTGTAGTCAATGTGTTGGATGCAGAAGGAAAGACCTAAGTGACTTTGACAAAGGCCAAATGGTTCTGGCCAGGCGACTGGGTCAGAGCAACTCTGAAAAAGCAAGGCTTGTGTGGTGTCCCTGGTCAGCTGTTGTTAATACCTACTGACAGTGGTCCGAGGAGGGACAAACTGGTTAAAGGGTTTTAGCTCTTCACCGGCCGGTCAGAGTGCCCATAAACGGTTGTCCACTATTTAAACCACCTACAATGGGAACGCAAGCGTAGGAACTGGACCAAGGAGGAGTGGATGGCTCAAGCCATTCGTGTTTTTACATGTGCCACCTACTACCTGAACAGTATTGCAGACCAGGTACTGTGGATATAAAAAGTCTAAGGTTTTTGTGATGTCAATAAATTGGACAAAGTTGAATCTTAAAACTTTTTCCATCTTTATTGTGGCATATAACGTGAACAATTCAATTGAAAAACAAACTGAAGTCTTTAAGGGGGAAAAATAAAAAAGAAAAACCTGGTTGCATAAGGTTGCGAGGACATCTACTGTGCAAAGCCATCTTCAGATCACGTTTTTCAGATTATGGTTTTGGGTGACTTGATGTTTGTTTTTGCAAACTTCAGCCGGGCTTGGATGTTTCTCTTCGTAGGAAAAGGTTTCCGTCTTTCCACCCTACCTCATAGTCCATACATATGAAGAATATGGGAGATTGTTGTCACATGTAGCACACAGCTAGTCAGAAATTCCAGCAGCTCCTTTAATGTTGGTGTAGGCCTCTTGGAAGCCTCCCTGACCAGGTTTTTCTCGTTTGAGGGAAATCCAGTTCTTGGTAATGTCTCTGTTGTGCTATATTTTCTCCACTTGATGACGACTGTCTTCACTGTGTATTATGGTATATCTGATGCTTTGGAAATTCCTTCATACCTTTCTCCTGACTGATATCTTTCAACAACGAGATCCTGCTGATGCTTTTGAAGCTCTCTGCGGAACATGCAGATGCAACTAAGAAAATGTCAGGAAAATCCTACTGGAACAGCTGACCTTTATTTGTATTTAATCAGAGTCACTTTAAATGATGGCAGGTGTGATGATTTTTCTTCCTCTCTTTTCTTCACATCACAAATGTGTCCACTGTACATGGCATTGGTATTCCCTGACAGCAGTGGGCTATTTGAACAGGATAATGCTCCCTGCCACACTGCACAGATTGAGAATGGTTTAAGGAACATGATAGATAGTTTAAAGTTTTTGCCCTGGCCTCCAATTCTGCTGGTTTTTAATGCAATATCTACTTAGGCGTACAGAGACCCATTAACAGCAACTGTCACTCCTGTGCTCCAATGGCACGTTGTGTTTTCAATGATGTTATTTGCCATTATGTTAACACAGCAAAAAGCACATTTTTTTCGGAAAGTTTACAGTCTATTTTTGTTCGGAGAAATAAAGGCCATTTCGTGCGAGATACTGCCAATAAACGGAAGATGTTGTACGACGCTGTGCACAACTACCTTTACAGAACAGCGCAAACTGGCTTCAACCTGAAAAGGAAAAGGAGCAGGAGGCCCCGGTGCACAACTGAGCAAGAGGACAAACACATTAGATGATCTAGTTTCAGAGACAGATGTCTCTCAGGTCCTCAACTGGCAGCTTCATTGAATAGTAACAGCGAAACACCAGTCTTAATGTCAACAGTGAAGAAGCAACTCTGGGATTCTGGCCTTTTGAACCATGTTGCAAAGAACAAGTCATGTCTCAGACTGGCCAATAAAACAAAACCTTAAAACGGGCAAAACAATGCAGACACTGGACAGAGGAAGAACTAAGCCTAGAAGGCCACCATCCCTGTGTTGTGTCTTTGTTGAGACTGGTGTTTTGTGAGTACTATTTAATGAAGCTGCCAGTGTTTAATGACTATTTCTTTAATTGCAGTCCTTCATTTACCAGCTTTCATTCATTCATGCCTTGAAGTTTTTCTTACTTATTGTAAGGCAAACACTTTAAGTAAACCCATCTCTTTCATAATTATTATTTATCTGCCTGCCTGATACTGAAGTATCTCGAGCCCATAGGCTCTTCGGTGATGTAGGAGTGTGTGATGATGTCCTCCATATGGGGTACTCCCCCATGTCTTGTTAAATGGCAGCCCAGAAGAAATGGATTGGTCTCTCAAAGCAGATGCTGCCCACAGCAACAGACAGGGGGGCCTTCTGATGCCGGCCACTGCTGATCCTCCAGGACCAACTAAAAGCAAACACACTGACACAACACACATACAAGACGGACACAACAGACAGACCCACAAGCGGCACAGGGAAAAATAGACAAACACAACCAGACTCGTGCATAGAAACGTGCAACGTGTGAGGGCGTAGGTTGGAAGCATCTGTGTCAAATCAACTGCTACGAAACCCAATATGCCGGAGAAATGGCTTTCGTTTCTATGGGGACAGTATTGTTTTTAACGTCTATGGACACATTTTGCTTCAGACCTATTTAGGCCGGCCTCAAATGTTGGCTGTGGAAAAGTTCACTCAGGGGAAAAGATCCAGAAAACATTCAGACACGACGGAAATGTCAAACACCCTCCAGCGGTTTGCCTCCAGGAAAACACGTGGAGATTAAGTTTCGATGGATGTGTGTGATGTTAAGAAAGTTCTGCGTAATCATTATTAAAGTAGTTTAACGCCATTTAGAAGAACTATGGGAGGGGGGTTACGTATTTTTTTTGACAACAACCAGTCTAGTGCCATGGAAAATACTGTCTTCAATGCACAAAGTATTTTTTTTGTTTTACAGTAAATCTTTAATTATGGATCATGTTATGATCTAAAAGCTGACAGCTTCGCTTAGTAGTGCAATCAATTTCAATTATTAAATCAAAGACAAAATATCTACCTCAGAATATGTCAGAATAACGTCGGTCGCGTTATGCAAAACTGTGAACTTCTCCTGTCGTCTCTATTGTGTGATCTTTAAACGGGAGACAATTTGCATTATGTGGCATTAGTAAAGGGATTAGGAGACATGATTCATGGTTGCAAGACATTCTTCGTTTGAGCAAATGAGTTTCTTTTCCCCTGTCGAACAATGGAGCACTGTCTGACCCTCCCTTAATCTCTGGGAACAAAAAGGCCCCGCCAAACTGGAACTGCGGGACCTTGTTATTCAGACCCTGATTAAGCCACTGCTCCTAAATTTACTTGAGAGCTGTGTTCCAAATGGTACCTCACTCTCTAAGTAGTGCCCTCGCTTTGGCCGGAGCCGACTGGCAGAAGTGCACTTTGCGGAAGACAGGGTGCCATTTGGGATGTACCCAAGTGCTTGTCCTCTATTAATTCTATTGTGTTATCACTGTTAATCACATGCCGCTAGCCAACCAATCAGGGTGGTAATAAATAAATAATGACTTTTTGTTTTGTTGATGCTGTTAATTGAGACGGGAACAAGAACAAAAGTACAGGTGTCTGTGTTTGAATTATTCTAACTGACATATTGTATTGCTGCTACAGCACACACTATTTCCCATGACATTCAACTCATTCTGGACCTCTAGTGTTTCTTTACTATTGCACATTGTCCAGTTGATGCTACATGGTGGTCAAGTTTGTGCACCAAAGGAAATAAGGTTACATTTGAAGCATGAATCTGTATATATATATTTTGCGACCTTTTTACGCCAGCATGGCGCACTTAAATGTGTCTCGAGTTATGGGACGGGCTCAAATAGAAGTGCACACTACCTACAGTGGACCACCTGTTCCTTTGCCCAAGTAGTTGTCAAGTGTCCTGCGTCCACAGTCTGCTTGCAAATGCGTGTGCCATCGTCAGGTTCATCAACCCCCCACGCTCGTCAGTTAGCTGTGCCCCCCCCTGAACCCGAGATATTTAATACTATGTTCAAGATCATAATGTGTCCGTCCTAACAATGGCAGTGTCTGTCCTCAGCAAAGGTCGAATATTAAAAGCACAGAGTCCTGCTCCATTCCTTTCCTCCGTTTGGATAAATTATAAATTGATAAAACGTTATTCCTTTTTAGAAAGTTTTTCAAATTTTTAATTCAATAATGACGCCGACTCCTTGTATTCAATAGAAGCTGGGATTCAATGGCGGCTTTGTGAATAGATCTTGTATTGATTGTCTCCGAACCGGGGTGACTACAAATGTGTTACCGGTAGTTTTTTTTCGCCTAAAGTCACAGAAAGTCACAGGACCACACATCCTAAAACTTCTATCAGATCAAATAGCTGTCGCTAGGCAAAATAGCACGACGCTCACTGAGCCCAAATAACGACACATTAGCTAAATAATTAACAGCTTTAGGTGGAAAAATCCTTGAGGGAGTATTCCCTCTCATTTCACTTCTTTCCGTCTGCCGGTACGGTTCCGTCTGCCGATACGGTTCCATCTGCCGGGGACCGGTTGAGAACTGTAGTCGCTGGTTGAGCGTGTGCAGCTAGCTGCCGGAATGAATGTGTCAACAGTACTGACACATGATAGTTCTGTTGAAATCCAAATGAACAGTGCTGGCACTGTTGATCAAACAAAGTTGAATGAACATGGCCTACGGCGTCATCGATGTTCGTCCAGGATGACTGGCAAGCACAGCTGTAAGAGGCAGAGAAGACTCAGAGAGAACGGGCTGCACCGACGTCCCGCTGAGCCAACTCAATTCCTTCTGCAGTGGAGAGTTTTAGGGAGTCCGTAGTCAGGGGAGACGCAATCAGGGTAGTCTAACCACATATTGGGCTATACTGTTATTAGGTTACCATTGCATGTGAGCACGAATCACAACGAGCAAAAACTATTGAGCAAGATAGCTTGCAGTCTTAATCATCGACATCACTTTTCAAATGATAGCTCACGCCGCTTCCTGGTGTCTGATCAGTGTTTGCTACTGCGCCATTGGGAATGTGAAGACCTAAAAAAAGACAAGTAGACACAATACGTTCAGAGAGACGAGGGGGTGGGGTTTATTTTGAAAACCTGCCCCTCTGAGCGGTCTGTTCCCAGTTTACCACGGCTGGTTAAACCGCAAGTTCGCGAGGACGCGCAGGTCACGGCTGGGTTACGCTGGTGGCAGTCTGCGGGCCCCGGGGCAAGGTCCGGCCATAGCCATAATATCCCCTAGGGGACACACTAACTCAGGATGATTGGCGTAGTTGTGTGTGAAAGGTGCACAGTCAGGTGGGACCAGGCTGTTAACACGTGCCCCTGTACTCCGCCAGAGAGATTAATGGTTTTCACTGCGTAGCTGCAGAGTGACTGGGGATCAGTGGAATGTAATTGGGTTGAGACGTATATGGGCATAGACAGACAGCTGCTCATAGCAGGAGCCAATCACACTCAATCCCTGACACACTTTCAGTTCTTCACCTTTTGGTGGAGGTACACACGCAGAGACACGGAGAAATGTCTTGTCAAAGGCATATCGCAGGCCAGAGTTGTTTTCCACAGTCTTAAAGAGCCCCGAGAATAAATGTAGCCGGATTTTGAACTGATAACTTTCACTTTTTTATCAGAGTAACTGTAGAGAATATTGATCAAAAATAATAACTTTTTTTAACAGAAATATTAATATGAAGGACTATTTCGATCAGTGTCTCAGCCGTGTATGTACCTCACACCGCTACATCTGAGGATTCAACACTATGAACTTTTGCTGACACATTCTGAACACTTCCAATCTTGCTTCTTCCTGAAAACTTTTGACATCTAAATGCACTTCTAATTCCACCAAAGTCCTGTCTCATGTGCCAGATGTTATTAAATAATGTAAATGTATTGGTGACATTGAGACTTTTACTCCTTAGACATTTAAATTAGCCTCACCCTACGTACTTACCCTGCTCCGACGCTAATCGGTTCACGTATTGGTTGGCAGTGTCAGCCTCCCAGCCTTACTACTAACAGCTGTGACCCCTCGCAGGAAGTCAGGCATCCCACTTCCTGTAGCAAGCTGTGCTGCTGGCTCCTCCTGGCCGGGGATGGCTTTCTAATTGGTGTCCTCTCACCTTTTGAAACTGGGATGTGAGATCTCTGACAGTTCTTGGCAGGAGGAAGACTTCACCTGTCCTTGAAGAAAAGACAACAAAAACTAAAATCAGGTGCAAAAGGATGCTAAAGTAAAACAATTCCAAGATAGGCTAAATTCTTCTGAAGGATAAGTGATTTTGAAGGGCCTTGTAGAGACATCAGAGGGTAAAATAAACAACATAAAGCCTGAGCTCATGTTGACTTCAGATGGTTAAAAGCTATCGAACAGCTACATTAAATCAGCTTGGTTACATATCTGACAGTTAAGAATAGCAAATAACATACTTGTATTCTCTCATATGAATGAAGATACATAGTTAATCAACACTTTGCAGCAGGGTTAGTAGTAAGTAAGTAAAATACAAAACAGTTCCCCATTTGAATATCAATGTAAAGTTCTCTTCAAGCACCTCATAAATATGTTTTGGGTAAATATTGATTTTTATAAAAATAAGTCTTCAATTTCCAAAAAACTGCTGCAAATAGTCTTTAAAATAGTAACGAAAACAGAAAAAAAACACTTGTTGTTGTTTTACCTGAATACTTTTGTAGCAATTAGTCTAGCAATAAGCAGGATTAATAGGGCGATTTTCATTTCACTAATTAGTTAACATAACCATAAGGCGCCTGCATTATGTGGAAAAAAAATATGTCTAGTTTTAGGCCCATAACTTTATTTAACTGCATGAATAAAATATGTCAGCAGTGATTTTAGTATTATGCAAGTATTATGCATATAAGTATTAAATAACACACATGATTTGTCACACTCTTCCACACGGTAGTGAACACATTTTATTGAAGGAGATAGCTGGATGCTGTTTCATATGATGGAGATGTTCTTGAAACTACCATCTTCTTGAAATGATATGTTAAACTACAACCATGTGAGCTCGAAACAAGTTACTTGCTTATTATGAATGTATAGAAACTAAGAAATACATGCGTTTTCAGCTTTCATTTTCTTCTTCAGATCATCTGGCCATAACAACTGCGCCCATGTCAAAGTTGCTCAGGTCTTTACTCCTGCCAATTTCTCATGCATCCAACACATTGACTAAGAGAACTGATTGTTCGCTTACCATCTAATTTACCCATATCTGGGCATGTGCACATTACATTATCAAAATGATTTGCAACACTTGTCATAATGTTTTGGCTCATCTGTGTATGTTTTAAGATGTTTCAAAATAGAATAGAATAACACTTTATTAATCCCGGAGGGGAAATTTTTGTATAACAGAAGCAGAACAAATTAAGTAAAACGACAGTACAATTAATAAATAGTAAAATAGAATGTTTGTTTTGTCCTTTGGTAAGGCAAACTTCACTCAGCTATTTCCTTTTTAAAGAGCATTGCAAAAGTACGGAAGAGGATTAGGGCCACTTTAAAGTCAGAAGTATGGGTACCCGTAAGGGACCACCGAGATGGAGTGACTGCGTCATGTAGCAGGAGAACCACACGCTAAACATGTCGGATTTAAGCGACTTTATGCATAGTCGAGGGGTCCCAGATGAAGCAATTTCTCTACTGGAAGAACAAAAGGTGAGTAAAAAAAAAGGTCCCTTACAAGTACCCATACTTCTGACTTTAAAGTCAGAATTCTGAGAATAAAGTCAGAATTCTGAGAATAAAGTCAGAATTCTGAGAATAAAGTCAGAATTCTGAGAATAAAGTCAGAATTCTGAGAATAAAGTCAGAATTCTGAGAATAAAGTCAGAATTCTGAGAATAAAGTCAGAATTCTGAGAATAAAGTCAGAATTCTGAGAATAAAGTCAGAATTCTGAGAATAAAGTCAGAATTCTGAGAATAAAGTCAGAATTCTGAGAATAAAGTCAGAATTTTGAGAATAAAGTCAGAATTTTGAGAAAAGTCAGAACTCAAATATTAATTTCACCAGTGGCCCTAATCCTCTTCCGTACAAAAGTATTCCGTACTGATTCTAATTTTACTGAATCCAAACAGGTACACTGACTTTTCACTCTGTTTGATATATTATTTTTCTAACACTAGTTAAAATCAATTACTGATGCATTGGGAAATATTTGTAAGAACATCTTAATGCACTTTAACACTGTTCTGGAAGCTTGGAAGATAAAGTATAAAATTGCCATAATGAGGACGAAATTACAACCACTGATCTCTAACTGTAATCCATTACATTAGTCATCTTTCTGGATCAAAAACCCACTGTTGATGGTTCATTGTCAGTGTCTAAATTGTGAAGGAAATGTACAATTTAGAAAAAAAGGTTACAGAAAGTAAACACATTTATGAATATTCCTGTGAGCACAGTTGGATATCACAGTGGAAACAGCATCAGACCACGCGGTAGGTGACTAGTGAAAGCAGCAATAGACAGTACAACAATCCCATTTAAGGACCTACTGTGTTCAGTGGTTGGGCAAGGAATGATGGTGCACCAGTCTACCATATCATAAGGAATAATGGTGCACCAGTCTACCATATCATAAGGAATAATGGTGCACCAGTTTACCATATCATGAGTTATGAATTAAACTGAAAGCACCATCTGTAGGACCTTATAACCTTACATTTTTATTATTAATATTATATTAATATTTTTACCTTACATATATTTCCAAATTAGGTGATATCCATTTTATTGTATGCTGTGCAGCCAGTCAACCAGCCGGTCACTACTAGGCCAGTACTCTGTTATAGAGAACACTGTGGGCCTGATTTACTATGACTAGTGCAGTGTGCGCCGCGTCTGTTTTGCGAGTTCGCTAATAGCGCATGCTATGCTTCCACATTTTGTGTAGTATTTATCAAACCTGACACTCATCACGCAATCTGCGCATACCCCGCCCACCATTAGCGCGTCTCTAAATGGGCCCCAATTACCATGGATCATAATAGAGCTGTAATCGCGCCTGAAAAGTGAGGCCCGACCTGGCCCGAGCCCGACAGAATTAGGCCCGAGCCCGACAGTTTTTAAAAGCCCAAAGCCCGAACCCGTTTACAGCCCGACATTATTCAAATGTGCGCACGCACGCAGTTCTATTGCCTTTTCGTAAAGAATGAGTCATTTAGCCTATATATTTGTTTTAAAACATTTATAATAACAAAACAATTAAATACTCTCTTACAACATAATATCACTGGCTAAGTATAAATTCTAAATTAATATTGGGAGGGTAATAAGAGAAGGCTCCACTTGGTTCGCCAATAGGGTGAACAGCAGCTGAAATTAAAAGAATAATGCCAACATTAGCCTATGTACTCTGTCTCCAATTTGCATTTAAGATTCAAATAATATTTATTTGAAAAACCTTCACTCACCAAGATTAGGCTACATGTTTTAGTGTAGGATAAGTATGTCATCCACAGTATATGGGTTCAGCCAGTCCTGAGCTCTAATGGTGCGTCCAGCAGCACTGATTGGCTACTGGCAATTGAACAGCGCAGATCAACATGCCTTTACAGCCACGAATTCCCTGTCATTTGGCTGTCATATTTTAAGAGACTGTACATTTTTTGCATTAAAGTCCGAATTCTGAGAAGTCAGAATTCTGAGATTAATGTCAGAATTCCGAGAATAAAGTCAGAACTCAAATATTTATTTCACCAGTGGCCCTAATCCTCTTACGTAACACCCCAATAAAATCCTAAGCTTCAACATATTTCACCACACATTATAGGTAGAAGTGACAAGTTTGGCATCGAAAGAGTTCCATGCGACTCTACAATGAACTACATACAGTATACCGCACCTTTAGATTAAACAATCCAACGGATTCACCGTACCTTTAGATTAAACAAAACGTGTAGGGTAGTTATCATTATCGTTACAGGAATATATATTTAAAAAAAACTGTAACGTTATTTTTTTCATTTTGTTAAAATCTATGTTTGTGTGAATTCACAGATGCAATCCGTGTCAAAAATAGGGTAGACCAGAACACAGTGAACACTAAACCCAAAAACCCATACCCTACAATGAGAACCAACTGGTAAACAAGCAACATGAACAAACTGCCACACAAAGAACCTGACCAAACTAACATACATAGAACCTGAACAAACTGACATGCATAGAATACAACCAAACGTACCAACAGAAACCAACATACGTAAAACAATGACCCAACAATGACAGCCAGGAAACCACTGAACTAAATACATGAACGAACAAGGAAATACATCTAACAAACGACAAAGTAACATGCATACCGACATGGAACGCAGACATGGAACGCAGACATGGAACGCAGACATGGAACGCAGACATGGAACGCAGACATGGAACGCAGACATGGAACGCAGACATGGAACGCAGACATGGAACGCAGACATGGAACTAGAACCCAACGTACCTGAAACAATGACCGACACAGACAAACTGACACAGACCAAACTAAATGCAGACACTAACGAACTGAACACAAAACAGGTGAGAAACAAACACAGGTGTAAGACATTGTCCTTGATGAATTGCCACTCCGAGGTGGCAGGGGGAGTGTCAACCCTGGCATGAAGGGGGACAGAGGCAGTTCGTTACAATCTGAAAGCACGAGTGATCCAGCTGCAATGTTGGAAAAGGTTGTGTGGTCAGATGAGATTAAAAGATAGCTTCTTGACCAAAACTGCAAATACTTACTGAGGTATGTTGGAGGCTCCATCGTGTTGTGGAAGTGACTCTTAACATCAGGGACAAGGAGTGGATTAAGAATGAATTAAGCAAAATACAAGCACATTTAGCAAGATAATCTGCTTGATAATTATAATGACTATGACGATTATTAATTTATTATGATGAATTCAGTTGAGCACAGTCACAAATCGCGGTGAAAGTTACAATGCAATGGCTCATGCAAAGTGATGCAGAACGCATGGAACATAAAGGCGTATCAGGCTGTTTGATATCAAGAACACTGTCTGCACTTTTGACTCGATCAGACGACGCACTTGGGAGAGGAACACTATCTACATTGTTATGAGGAAGCCCTTGGGCATCAAACATCTAAATGTCAGAGACGGGCTAAATTCAAAGAGTAAATTATTCATGTGACCTCAGCAGAGGCTGAACGAGAGGTCACCGGGAAGACTCATAAGCAGACAGGGAAACTGACAGCAGGCAGCATCAGAGAGCTTGCATCTTAAATGACACCCTAAGCCTTTCATAGTGCACTGCCTGTAACCTAAGCCCACTGAACATTTGTACTGACCCCGGTCAAATGTAATGCGCAGCAACGATAGAACAGAGAGTCATTTGGGACACAGACATGGTCTTCAGAAGTGGGGCTGGGGGGGGGCTGGAGGTTCAATGCTCCAGCAGCTGTTAGAGCAAACAGGAGGAACGACCTGCTCAATAAACCATGAACAAGTGTTGAAGAATATGCAAAAGGGTTTCTTCTAAGGAAAGTAGATGTTGGCGTGGGGACAGGATGGTTCATATTCCTTGGGATGTTGTGGATGTATATGAGGTCCTACTCATGCCAACCATGTTTCCTTTGATGTTCATTGGTCAGGAAACATGTTGTCAAGGTGACATCGATAGGCAGTAGCGGATAAGACAGGAACTATTCAATGACTAAACGTAACAACGTAATATTGATTATTCACCGTGCGTTGGGACGGAATCAATTGTCAATTTAATGTTTTTACTGAGTTTACATCAACGTTGCTTGAAGAGTTTTGTATGTCTGTAGATGCCGAGGTGGACTGTGTGCAGAAATCTGTCCTCGTATTAAATATATATTACTATATGTTTATTTAAATTATATATATTTTAGGGCTGGGATAGTTAACGCATTAATCCGAGCAGGAAATTTGAAATGTATTAAAATAATTTAGCAATTCACGCAACACTTTATAAGTCTCGGTTTAACCACATCCTGTTGTGGCGGCTGGTGTGAGGAGTCAAGTCACCTTGGAATAATGGAGAAAGACAACCAAGGAGTTTTAGGAGGAACGTTTACATTTAAAAAGGACCCGTATGCCAATTTAGAAAAAACAAAAGTGGCGTGAACAATTTGCAAAGCCGAATTCAAATACCATAGAAGCAGTTCGTCTTTAGTTTATCATATAAAAGCAAAACACCCGGTCATTATTGACATTACTAGCGAGGCTACAAGACAGCCTCGCCAATCCACGTTATTGCAGTACAGGACGCCTAATCGTGACGGGTCATTGACCAAACAAGTAACTGAGGAGTTAACCGATATTTTAGCTAAATGGATTGCTAGAAAACTGTCGCCCAGTAGACACAGTAGAAGACGAGAGACTGAAAGAAATCATTCAAATTGAATCGGGAGATCCATCTTACAATCTACCCTCCAGAAAAACGATGTTTTGAGAATACACAACCTCTATGACAGCGAGAGGAAGTATGGACATGGTGGAGAAAGCAAAGAACGTCTGTCTCACTGGAGATCGCCTGACATCTGTGAGCAATGACAACTATTTGGGCGTCACAGCACACTTCATTTCATTCTTTTTGTCATTCATATTACAAATGCTGTTATGACTTCTTTAAAATTAATCAGCCAACTTTAGCATTTTGCTGTTTCTGACAAAACATTTCTTAAATAAAAAGCAATTATTTAGGCCTATAGGTTTAAGTTCTAAGATAATCTACCTTTGACCTTGATGGTTTCACCTCGCACTTTGTCATTTTATTTTTGAAAAAAGTTGTCTTTCATTCAAGTTTCAAGTTCTAAGCTGATCCAGTATTTTTGATAACATTCAAGGTTTAAATATATTTGTTTTACATGATGATTACAAGCTTGGAGAAAATGAGATTAATTGCGATTAATCACAGCATATTGTGCGATTAATTAGGAAAAAAATTCCCGGCAGTGATATAGTTTTATATAGACACATACATAAGAGGAGCCAAAACATAATGACGACCTGCCTAACCAAAGCCCCTGCAGGTGCCCTGTGGAATCTGGCTCCAATACATTACCAGTAGACCCCTGCAGGTGTCCTGTGGTATCGGGCTCCAAGACATTACCAGTAGACCCCTGAAGGTGTCCTGTGGTATCTGCCACCAAGACATTACCAGTAGACCCCTGAAGGTGTCCTGTGGTATCTGGCACCAAGACATTACCAGTAGACCCCTGCAGGTGTCCTGTGGTATCTGGCTCCAAGACATTAACAGTAGACCCCTGAAGTTGTCCTGTGGTATCTGGCTCCATGACATTACCAGTAGACCCCTGCAGATGTCCTGTGGTATCTGGCTCCATGACATTACCAGTAGACCCCTGAAGGTGTCCTGTGGTATCTGGCTCCATGACATTACCAGTAGACCCCTGCAGATGTCCTGTGGTATCTGGCTCCATGACATTACCACTAGATCCTCCAAGTCCTGTAAGTTGCATAACGGTGTCGCTGTGGCTCGGATTTGTTGGTCCAGCACATTCCTCAAAAGCACAGTTAAATTGATATCTGGGGAATTTGTTTTGCCAGGACTCTTTTTCAAGTGATCCCGGAACAATGTGTGCAGTGTGGCAGGGCTGACTATCCTGCCGAATAGGACCACTAAAAAGGAGAATACCATGACCATGAAGGGGTGAACCTGGTCTGCAACAATGTTTAGTTAGGTGGCACATGTCAAATTGACGTCCAGATAAAGGTATTGTACTTTAGTATTACACTAAAAATGGGATTAGAATTGGCATTTCAAATGATATCATCTCATTATATAATGTGAAATATTATTGAATGGTCTTAAAGTCTGTACTGCGTTCTCCTGGATGTGGGCTTCTGGTCGCAGTCCTGCTAAAAAATGAATCGTTACTATTTCTGTGGTCCGATGCACTCCAATCACAAAAGCTGCACTGTGTGTCTGAAACTTCCATCATTCCAGTTTCTCAGAATTATCTTATGGAAGTTGTTACTGCAACCTGCTTTTGGAGTAAATCTCGCAAATACCTGAAAGAATAAGGGTTGACTATTCTCTGCCTTAGGTTCTTATTTCACATTGCCATTTTTTCATTCTTTGGTTTTTAATTGAATCTTGGAAGAGTAACATTGATCTTGTGTCAGTGATGAACTGTAACATCATATTGGATCAAGGTTTCTTCAAAGATTCATTCTAGGTATAGTATTTGCCAGGTGATGAGAAATACCATATGTACTGCTTGACATTCAGGCCCTATAGCTGGTATCATCATACCGACAAATATATGTCCTCATTCTTTGAAATCCGTCTTTTCCCACAGTCGCCTTAAGTGAGTTTGTCTGGTGCAGTTGTTTATCACTTGAGTGGTATATTTTTCATCTCAGTTTGAATTTGAGCTGCAACTGTTGGCAAACGCATCAAATTGCTAACAGTAGTTAGATTCGAGTTAGCCAGTTGTATCAAAACAAATCGTACAATAGATTTAAATGCCTTTGTCTTTGTTACCTTTCAGTGTCAGCTAAAACAAATCGGGGATACATAGTCCTTCAGGGAAACAGAAAACTGAAATCAATGGATGACAACTCAGACTTGTGACAGGTGACAAGGATTTAATGATATAATTGATCGCAATGCGCCAATTTATTTCAGACGAGTTCAACACATTCTATCCTGCCTTTGAGTCTGATAATGAAGTAGCTATTTGTGGACTTATTTTGGACTTTCTGACAGCAGACCTTATGACATCAACACCTCCTCCTCATTGACTCCTAACACTGAGCCCCCCAGGGGTGTGTCCTCGGCCCTGTGCTTCTTTCTGTGCTCTCTCTTCATGACACCAACTCCATTTATTAAGTTTGCTGATGACGACACTGTAGGCCTGATAATCAAGCAGTCAGCCTAAAAACAGGAGATAATCACACTGGCATTGTGGTGCCAGGAGAGAAACCTCTATCGCAACATCTGTAATGCAAATTCACGAGAATGTCCCCTATCAATGTCAATGGATTAACAGTTGAGAAGATCAGCATTTTTAGATGTATCTGTATATCTATGTATATATAAAGGACACCATTATTGTTGAGAGTGTACAACTGCGGGTCTGTTCCCCAAGACAATGGTTATTGTGTGGGTGCCGTGGCCAATTGCAAGGAAAATGTAAAATAATAACATATAAAAAAACGTAGATTTATCATGAGTATTACCATAGAATATAGATTCTTATAATAAATGTATTTCGGAACCTTACTTGCCATGCACTTCTTTGTCGCCTGCCAGTCAAGATCCGCAGTGTTGATTTCAGGATTTGAAATGTAATTGTAATTGAATTGTAATCACATTTAATTAGTTTCGTAATTATAAAAATAAGAAAACATATTCAGAAGTTGTTGTTTTTTGTTGTGGTATTGTCGATGAGTTTTAAAAGACTTCTTGCAAATGGGTAGCCTTGACCAGAAGCAAATGCTATATGTGGTGCATGGAAAAGTTTGGAAACCCGTGGCCTAAGACAACTACAGTTGTTATACCACCCACACATATGGTTGCTGTGCCAACAATAGCATCCTGACTGACTACATCAGCAACTAGCCTGGCATCTGCTCCAAACAATACTGCAACTTGACCCAACCTGACCCTAACCCTAAAATCAAAAACCAAACTGTTATGCCTAAAATGCTTTACCCTACCCAATAACTTTTTAAAACTAACATACATACTAACACCTGGTATAAAACAAGGACCGTTTTATCCCCAATATATAGACATCTAATTTGTGATTGCAGCAACTTTCAGCAGACATGGGACAAAGCAATATAAAGACATGTGTCCTTCAAAGCATATCCAATGTCGTTCCGTTCTGCCGTTCACTCAACCAGGACATCCTAACACACTAGACAAAATGCCGCCTTCTGTTCTCTACATTTCTTGAGCTCACAGACACCCAAGCCAGCCACAAGGAGTGGCCAGAGCCTGACAAGTTAAAGCAATTATATTCAATTACTAACACCCCAAACTAGGGAGGCGCTGGCTAATTACACCAGCCTTTGAGGGACCCATGGGTCAGTCTGCAAGGAGGATACGATTGAATAAAAGGAAATTGACCTTGTAGTAATATGTTGCCTTTCCCTCGAGTAGAAAGATGTGTGTTTAACTGAACAGTTAAGTTGAGGGTATCAATACTTTAATTAGATTTGGTTTTATTGGCTGGAGGTTGCAATTAGAGGGGTTAAGATTAGGTTTTTGGAATTATGGGTTAGGGTTTAGGTTAAGATCAGTGTTAGCGATAAGGGTAATGGTTTGGGGCTAAGGTTAGGTTAAGGTGAGGGTTTGGTTAGCATTAAGAGTTACAGAAAATAACATTTTTTTGTATGGGAACATTGTCTGAAGTCCCCATAAGAATAGTGCAAGTGTGTGTCCACTCCTGTGCCCCCCCCCCAAACAGAAATCACTTACATGAAAAAAAAAACACTTCTAAAGCCAATTAATCCCTATAGATGAGTGTGACATTGCATCGGGTAAAAAGACCTTTATGTTTAAATCAAATAGAGATTTTATATTTTACACTGTCTTTCTGAGAGCAGCACTGTGACAAGGAAACCAACACTGACCTTCAATTAGACTATAGAATGACAATGCTCTGGGGAGAGGAGAACGAACAGGGGAAAAAAGGAAAGGGGAAAAATCAATAGCTCATTTTCTGCTTTTTTGTATAGGGATTTTGATGTTTTCAGAGATAAAAGCAGACAAAACCGAGATAAATCTAGTACCATCTCCCCACTTGAATAACATTGAATTTAAAGACTGAGTAATCAAATTTTGCAGACCTTTTAGATCTGGCAGAATTTTTGAATTGTAGGCAGGTTTGACTGCAGAAATTGTTTCGCTAAGGTACGTGACTTATTTTGCTGCAACAACAAAAGAGGATTGTGAACTTCTTTGGTCAAAATATAAACTATGTACTATGTATATATTCACATCTCAAAAGATGTAATTGGATAGTCAAATGTCTATGTTATTTTAAGTATAATTTTTATTCAAATATTAAAGACTTGCAATTCTGCCCAGGTAAGGTAGGCTTATTGCCTATGTCTGTATTTACAGTGGTGTTCACACTTAAACATCCGTCTAACTCTCCATCCTGCCCTGATTCGAAAGGACAAAGGTGTTCAGTGCATGGGCTCTGACAGTTACGCCTGGAGGTTCTCTCCCAGTGAGGCCATGTCAATACCGAGTAATGGCCTTTGATGGAAATCCACTTGCACTGGCCACATAGTAAGTACCTCAGGGAAACGATAAAACATTTTAAAGTCCATTTCCAATATTACAGGATATTTCGGTGCTGCTGACAATATTTCACCCCCGAAGTGTTTGAATGTCTAAGGTCTTCAACTGTCTTTATGAAAGTAGAAAAAACAAAGACGACGACGACGACGACGACAACAACAACAGAGTTTCATTAGCATGACATGACGATTACAACCTTGCAGCAGATGCTTGCAACTAGCCAGCCAAGTGGACCTGGACTGAATGGTGAATTCTTTGAATACTAAGTGGCAGATCAGATGTCCATAGGACCGGTTGTTTTTAGGTTGAATATAATTCCCCAAACACCTGCACTATGACAGCTACAGCCTGGGCCTCCCTCCCAAGCTCACATAACTGTCTGGACTGTCGCTTGGGATTTGGAGGATACCAGGTGCACACTGAAGTCTTTGGCACTGGACTCAAAATGATGCTTAACAGTATATATGGATCGTATAAGGTGCCAGTATGGAGTGTCCACAATATCCAAAAAGACTTGGGTGAAAGATCAAACGTACCGGTATGTCATATTTGTGATATCGTTCAATTAATGATGTCACCGGGTCATTGTTGAAAAGAGAGAGTGATAGATTTTGAGCATTTTAAAAATCTTTTATCTTACCGGGTTGGGTGAGTCCTCACATGGCACACGTTCTTTGCATATGATCGACTCGGACATCAAATCTGCTGTTGCTTGTTATAAATATCTTTTTACGTAAGGTTGTAACAGCCTATTGCGCCATACAGTAAAGCAGTATTTTCTGCATTTTGCAGACAGTGGGCGATTTCTTGTCAGCGGATATATCTTCAGATTTAAGCTTCAACAGCTGTGACACATGGTCAGACAACAACAGAGATGTGACTACAGTATGGAAGAAAGGTGTCAGTTATTGCATGACCTCTCATATACAGTATCGGTGGAGAAGAATGAGGTGTCAGAACAAAAGTGGTAATAGACTGGAATATATTATTCCATGATTTGGAGTGTCCGTCGAGCTGGAACCGATCCGAGGCTTCTTTACGGCTCAGTTACTAGTAAATGTGTGAGGTGTGCACTTGTGAATTACAGCAGAAGAGGTGAAGGAAACAGTGAGTGTGAAGTTTGCACTAATAATGTTTGAGAAAATGACATGTAAAAGTTTTACAACAACTTGATGTGTGTTATGGCTGCTTTCTTTAGAACACTCTTAGAATTTTTTGACAAATGATCGTAACCACTTTGTGGCTTTTTGCGTGATCTAAGAGTTTTTGATGTGTGTCTGAAAGTGTGCTGTGTTTAAATCTTCTGATAAGGTTTGTGCATGATGTTTATAAGGTACAGTGCAACATGTTGTGTGTCGCTGTAGCATTGAAGACTTATTCTGAAGTTAACCAAAAGTCAAGGCGAATTATTTATTATGTGGTCTACGAACAGTTTTGTTGTGACATATGGTATTTATGAATGTTACTATTCCATTTCGAATCACAATACTGCAGATCTCTGTAGGAAAATAACATACACTAACATATTCAACCACTGACCATAAACATTTAATTGACATACATTATGCATAGTGCATATTTACCATTTTATATTAGACATGAGCAAGTGGACACTTTTTACTGCGACTTAATTCTTACTGAATAACCACAGGAATGAATGGCAACTGCAGTGTAGTTCGTATATAATAAATTATAAAGGGTGTCAAAGATGAGACTATGGAAAGTTTCTGATTAAAGCCCTAAGTGTGTGTTTAGCTTGTGAAACAATTAAGGGCCAATCGTTTTAAATGGCAGGTCAGCGTATTCAATGATAAACAAGTTCATTTTTGACATTCAAGTCATGGAATTCCAGGGGAATAAATAATGAGATTTTAATCATTTCCACGCCTTAACAAAACTGACAGAAATTAGTTCTCAGAATAATTCATTTGAACGAAAAAGATCTTTGCTTAAATATGCACGTTGACTCCATTTCGAGGCCCCGCTGAGACACACTTGGGAATGGCTTCTTCGTTACAGAAACATTATGCCTCTTGTGACTGTTATGCGGATTTGTCTGACGTTTCAAAGGGTTTCTCTTCAAGAACAGCTCCCTGCCTTTTTCTCCACGTCGACTTACACAACAAATCTTAAAGCATCAACTCAGAAAGCTGCCCGGATCTGCTATTTTGTCCTCTTTGGAACTGGTGCCTCTTTCCCTCCTGATCCAAACAGTCAGCTTAGGGAGCACATGGGCACACAGGCTCACGTGTTGCCAAGGAACTGTCACGGAAATGTCTGTACAAAGGATTTTCATGTGAGACTTTGAGTCGGATATACACCACTTTCCCAAGGTATTTGAATACAGAAAGCGGATGGACTGATGCACTGATACGCAGTAATTGTAGTCGCGTGGCATGGAGGAAACCAAATCCTCACAACAATAGCATAATCAAAAGTAGTGGTGGATAAACTTATCTTGTAAGTGCATTTTTCCATGGTTCTTCCATGCAGTGGTCCCAATATGTGTCCATATATTACCGGTCTCCCGTTTTCATTAAGGAGACAGGGATTATATAATATGCCAAGGGGTAACAAATTAAAGGCAGAACCAATCTAAAACTGTCTCAGTAAGGTGTTTGGCCACTGCCAACCAGACCAGCTCCGATGGGCCTTGGCATTGATGATGGTGATGAAGTGCGTTGTCTAACGCACCAGGGTCCAAAAACTACGCAGAAATTGATGGCTTGCATCCGATTGGTCCCGAAAATCAATGGGTTCAGTCTGACCACGAATAAACTGCGATGGAAAGAGTTTCAAGCAAACGGCAGTGTCACGGAAGATTGCAGTGCAAGTCGCCAGGCAACAAGCACACAAGCAAAGCACTTGCAAGATAAATCCTCAATTTTTGCTCTTTAAGTGTAGAACAAAAATACGAATATGACGCTAGTAATCAAGAAAACGACTTGCGAGATTCAGAGAGAGAATAAAGGCATACTTTAGCTGCTCACAAGTCAGGACCATAGATAGCACTCAATCAGTCTAGCCCTCACAGCTAAATATTAGTCTGCAATCATCTAGCTTTGGGGGACAGCCAATCAATACCCAGTGTTGACCATTATTTCTACACCATTATTTCCACACTTTGTTAGCCACTGTCTCTTGTATGCATGCTTTTTCGTAGAGACCAGTCTTTACTTAGAAACAAGTGGTAAGTGTAGGGCAGTAAAATAGTCAACCAACGTCACAGAACAATACCTGAAGCAAACAATTGCAATTTGAAATATTTTGTTTTCATTCTCCTGGTCGAAATAGCTGCGCAGTCAGTGCTACATCATTCCATGTCCAAAACAGAGAATTATGAAACAATACCGAGTGGGGCAGGCCAGGTGTGGAGTGTAAAAAGCCGCCTGAGGTAGTTCAAAAAGGAAAACAAGGGGTCAATTGGCTTTTTGTAACGTTCATAATGTGTACTTTGGTCTGTTTCTACTGTAGTATATGTGTATGAATCTGCTTCTGCCATCCTTGGTTTGTCCTCTGTGGCATCGGCTGCACAAACAATTAATCTACAAAGACCGTCTGACATACAGTATATACTATATATATTGTGTGTATGTGTGTGTGTGTTTGTGTGTGTGTAAACTGCTGTTTCAATAACTTTCTTTCATTACTTTATATAAACAAGCATACCAATAACTAAGTGGAACGTTTCTCCCTGGAAATGTTCCAGCTTGTCTTCAAAGATGCATCATCTTTGACATCTAGTCCCAGCGGATGCTATCATGGAAATGTGTCATATTACTCTGATATTTCACTGCGTGGTCTAAGCCTTTTAAAGGTTTGCCGCTCGCTCACTGATTTAGAATGAAATGATCAAAGACAGAATGATGTAAAGGGAATAGAACCAGCAACACTGCGTCTACGGTCTCACTCTTACCACATTATTTTATGTAGTCTCATCAGCAGTCAAGTCTGTTTGATTTAGATGTATATTGTACACTGCTTGTTTACATTCTGGGTCATGTCAAATGTAGCTTACTGGCTGTATATGGAAATATGCTTTAGTTGTATCAGAAAAAGTCCAGTGAGTAAAGCCTAAGGTTAAATGTGTCCCAACAAGGACATTGTACTGTTAAAGATGAGCAATCTTAAAACGTACATAGTTGACATCAAAACCTTGAGACCCCTTGATCAACCTTGAGACCCAGGAAGTTGTTATTCCTTCAAATAAAGTGTTTGTTAGGGTTTGAGCCAAAAAAACAAAAACAAAGCTAAAGTCTAGATTTTAAATATTCACAAACCTTTTTACCTTTTTACGAACAGGATTATGAAATAAAGATGTTACATTTGTGGCTTCCTCTGAAAGGTGTCGGTGAGGACGCATCCTAAATGACACACTATTCCCTATAGAGTGCACTACGGTGTCATTTGGAAGTAATCCGGAGCGACTCAACACTATGGTATCATTTGGGAGTCACAAGCGACTCAATCTTTTTCAAAGCCACGGACAAAGAGATCCCACTTCACCAAATAATTAATATAAAGGTGAGTGTTAAGATGTTAATACATATTGAGGTCTCAACGTGGATTAGGGTCCTTCTTCAGAGAATAAGAGAACAGCCAGAGGAAATGAACTGCTGAAGCGTGTTAGCTATCAGAGGAGAATGCTATATCAGTTCTGTGCTGTATCTAACTTGGTCTGAACTTTAAATAAATTACAACTTATGAAGACTCGATGACATATACAAATACGCACTACATAGATGTCTCACACATACTCTACTTCATGAAACTACTGTGTAAACACTCGTAATAGAAAACGTGACATACGCATTTCCGCTGTAGGGTCAAAATAGTTACTTTAAAGCATCTATAAAATGTTTTTCCAGCACACAGCTTTGACCCACTCGTGTTGCTTGTATGTTGTTCTAATAGGTATTGCACTTAGTGGCCCAGCTCATTAGCGTCACCCATCTTGTACTGGGTTGGACCCATTTGCCAGGAGGCTGACTTACTTTACTCCATCCCAATTCAATTTTCAGAAGTGGAGTACATCTATTAATAGCGTATTCATTGCATTCATTACATTGCTATGGTTGCAATATACTATGTTTAAATGAAAAATTACTTTTCAAATGTATCACACGAATCACAACAACACAAAATAGCTTAGTCAATAAATCAACATTTTTTCACAAACCCTTTTTTTGCATCAGCAGAAATACAAGTACCCAGCCTAAAACACCAAAGAGCAAGCAACAACAAGACCTGTATCTCGGATGGTGTCTATGTATGAAAAACAAAACATATTTTCAAAAATTTTTAAAAGTAATACAATTATTAAATGCATACTTTTTACCTAACACTAATCATATTCCAATATTATTCTATCTATGGGTCAAATCACATTATTTTATGAGCACCTTTCCGCTTTAGAAAGAAATATGATTTCTCAAAACCTTGCAAATCTGTTTTCTCAAGTACAACAGATTGACATTGCTACTGTAGTTGGCTGTGCTTGACTCGAGACGAAGGAGGTGTATTTTTCAAGCCTGCCCATTAGCCCCCGGGTGTCACAGGTCGGCCATTCCCTACGTCACATTACAACAATAATTGGCTGTTTCTATTTGTGGACCACGTAAAACCAACATGAAGGCTGCTGCTCTCTGATTCCCTCGTCCAACTAGTTCCTGCGGTTGTGTTCTTGATTACGACGCTCAACCCCCCACTAAGGGGAATAACTGCACTGTTAGTCCACTGGCTAACACACACCAGCCACTGAATCTGGAGGGATGTTATGTGTGAGGGTATTTGATCAAGCCCTGATTCACACCTAAACCTTTCCAGATCGCGTCCAACAGTGGATGCTGAAGCTACCAAGTGGTTTGACCTTGGCTCAGCTGGGAGCCATCATCTCCAGTAGCTTTGACCTCCCTAAAAAAATACATATCTTTGAACATAGCAACCAGGGGTTCAAATATTCAACTTTAAAACAAGGTGGATAAGATTTGCTTATGTAACAACATAAAAACAACATATTAAAATGAATAAACTATTAGTGCATCATGCACAACTGGCAACTGCAATAATGATCAGATAAAACGTTTTTGATAACTAGCTGTGCTTCAAGTTACATTTTTAATTGGACATCTTGTTAGTCTGTTGTTTTTTATTTTTGTATAGGCAGGGGGCCTACTGTACCTGGTGCTGAAATCATGTCTGTCTCTCCCACCTCAGGCAACAGCTCACTTGCGCACTGGCACACACACACACGTGTGGGATTCACACACACACACACACACACTTGAGGGATTCACACCCACACACTGGAGGGATCCCGGGTTTGTGCTCTTCAATCTCTGTCTCCTTTTCTGGATCCACTGGCGGAAAAGGTCAGGGTGGATGTGACTCTGGTTTCCTTGTCAGTTAGAGTTCAGGAAGTAGAAAGAGAGGCTGACAGCGATGGGGAGATATTTCCTTTTACAATTTCACGGAATTTAAAACAGCACATCCTAATTTCAAATTATTCTTCAAGCGTGAACATTTTTTCATTCCAGACCTGGCCTCTTTCTGTTTGGAGAACATTTGGAGATTTTTTCTACATTGTGTGTTAATCTTGGACACTAGTTGGCTAAACAATAGAGTAGCCAGTAGCCTATTATTTTATTTTAAAAAGTGCCAAGAACCTTGCTCAATAAAGCCAAGAACAAAATAGCTACGATTATGCTGTTCCTAAAAAAATTGTCAGTACGGCCACGTACCTCTAGTAGCTCAAAACAGTTTGCGGAAAAACTTGGATAAAACATGGGCTGCAGGCATTGTTTTGCACCTAAAATAATTTCTTCTTTTGTACAGACTGATTTCTGCTATGTTATTAAATGTAAAATGTAACTGAACTAGCTCTCAGTATAAAAAAACTTTTTCTTTTCAATGGCTGCGTCCGAAATCGCGTACTATGTGAGTACGTACTACATTTAAATTAGAACGTACTTTGCGACCGTTAAAAAAGTACGTTCTATATAGTATGAATCCGGGTAGTATGAATGGAGTCCAGACGTACTACATGCGCCGTGTTAGAATTGTCGCGTGATCATAACAGAGCACGTCACGTGATATACGCTGTCATAACAGCGCGAAAATGTACAATATCTACACTTTTAACAACTCAATCCTTTACTTATATGATGTTAAACAAATACAATTTAACAAAAACAGTTTTCTAAAGTACTTACACTTGAAAACTATTACAACTCCTCTCTCCTGTTGCATCATGGGATAGTAAAGTGTCCATCGTATGCACACTTCAGAATCTCGCCGGAAGTTGTAGGTCATCCGGGTACTTTTCGCATACTGTTTTGTATGATTTCGGACATACTACTCTGCTCGCGTACTGTTTTTCGCACACTATAAAGTATGGAAGTACGCGATTTCGGACGCAGTCAATGTCTTTGTTTTTGTTGTAACTACATCAGTGATTGTATACTACAAGTACGTCAAAATCCAACCCACAAATGGGGTGTTGTAGGTGCAATGTTTACTAACTAAAATAGGTTATTAGTATTGTAATTCATGATTTCAACAGAATTGGGCCGGGTTTCCCAATAATCTGGCACCAACACCGGTTTAACAAAGCACACAGACATAGTCTAAAGATGGACTGTGTTAAGCCTTAGTCTAAAGATGGACTGTGTTAAGCCTTAGTCTACAGATGGACTGTGTTAAGCCTTAGTCTAAAGGTGGACTGTGTTAAGCCTTAGTCTAAAGATGGACTGTGTTAAGCCTTAATCTAAAGGTGGACTGTGTTAAGCCTTAGTCTAAAGATGGACTGTGTTAAGCCTTAATCTAAAGGTGGACTGTGTTAAGCCTTAGTCTAAAGATGGACTGTGTTAAGCCTTAATCTAATGATGGACTGTGTTATGCCTTAGTCTTAAAATGGGCTGTGTTAAGCCTTAGTCTAAAGGTGGACTGTGTTAAGCCTTAATCTTAAAATGGACTGTGTTAAGCCTTAGTCTACAGATGGACTGTGTTAAGCCTTAATCTTAAAATGGACTGTGTTAAGCCTTAGTCTACAGATGGACTGTGTTAAACCTTAATCTTAAAATGGACTGTGTTAAGCCTTAGTCTACAGATGGACTGTGTTAAGACTCCCGGCTGTTTTCAAAACCACCGTGTACGTAGCTCTTTATAATAGGTATTCGCAATTCTCACATTTCAGCCCCTACAATGAAATTAGGCCATTATGGGGATTTAGAAAGAAATTGGTCCATTAATACGTTTTGAAATGTAGCCCATTACACACACACACACACACACACACACACACACAGACACACACACACAGACAGAGCTTCATTACTTATCAAAAGCATATAAGATCGCTGGTGACTCGACTACTACTTAGGCATCAATAGGAAAATGTAAAAAATTTAGGGTGGACGAAAGTGTTATACGCGACCATTGGGATGGATTTCATCCAATCAAATACATATCTTTTAAAAAATCGGTCACGTGACACCCAATTATCAGTCTGGTGCCTGTATAGATCGTTGGCGCGATTGGTGGCATCTCCATCGCCCCCCACACCACAGATACACTGGTGTTCATACGGTGGCACCTCCATCGCCCCGAACACCACAGATACACTGGTGTTCATATGTATAACACTTATTCTTTATCCTGAGTTGACCAATTCCATTTAAGTACATTTACATCCTGTCACAGAATTAGTATATCATTTATATTCTGAATAAACTGGTCTAAGTCAAAACGGTTTTGATAATGTTTATTTGTTGTAGTGCTTTAATATTAACTGTTTGCGGTCACTGTAAATGCAGGCGTTATTTGGAGAAATCAGCAAAGTGCCTGTTACCATGGACTAACGAGTGGTCCCGAACACTTGTTAATTACAGAGCGATGTTACGCGCCACTTACGTAACAACGCTTTCAGGGAAATGCATGGATAAGACAATGAGACACTGACATGCATCTTACTAAAGATAGATGCTAAACAAAGCTACCCAAATCTTTCTTGTGTCTTTTACCATTTATTTATACACTTCTTTGAGAAGTTGCTCAATGCTACAGTACACGCAACTGGGATTGCCCACAGGATAGTGGTTGCCAAATAACCAGAATCAGTTTGGAAGATGGTCTAATGAAATGCTTGGTTTGGCACAGCTGATCATTGCACATCCAGTTTAACATGTCAAGATGACAAGGTGATTTATAGCGCTGGCATTTAGTATTATGTTCTAGGTGACAAAAGGCAGGCAGGTCAATGCCCAGTGCAGGGCACAACAAAGGCTTGGAACAGCAAACGGAGTAAAAGTAGCCAAGCAACAGCCTAAAACCCACTAAATCAACCGAAACAATGCTGAATAACAGTAGCTAAAGAAAATACAATTTCTCAAAATCTCGGCTACATTTTAAATTAGGTTGTTTTAACGGCGGCCACCTAATCATCCTGTTTCCATTCATCCATTCACCTTCCCCTAGTAAGAAAAATGAGTACTATTGGTCTCACATACTGTTTCTTAGTCACTCTGTAATCTACCTAAACAGCTATATGGAGTGCTAAACCACAGTAAAAGGGGACATTAGCGAATCTACCCAATACGGTCGAGTAAAGCCTGCCTTGACATGTTCATTTCGGGGCGGCATGGGCGAATGTGAGTAGTCAATGTAATAGGGTCAGTGGCGTTGAAGAGAAGGTATCCCAGTGAAGAGAAGAGAGCCCGCCAGGCAGAGAAGGCACGAATCCAGTGGCTTGTTGTTCTCCCTAACAATACAAGTCCAGACATCACTTAATCACAGGACCTGCTGACAACATGAGTCTTCAGTAAAGTCTAAAAGGTTGTGACCAGGTCTGCTTGTCATAAATTCATTGACAGATCGTACCACAAAATAGGGTAGCTTTATTGGAGAAAGCTACATGAATTCATTCTCGTGACCTTAGCATGCGTGTAGCTGTACTTTAAAATCTGAGAGATAAGTAGTCAATTTGTTTCTTTGCGGGTTATCAGTACAACCTTGAGAACAGCCTTAGCCCTTACAGCAGAGCTGGTGTAGAGCAAGCACAGGAATAATATCCTGAAATGTTTTGGTTCAGAACATGATTCTAGAAGCTATATTTAGTGCTTGTTGAAGTTTTGGTGTAAATACGGGTACATGGAGAGTCGGGAAAAACACGTTGGGAGCTATTTTTTCGAATGACATCACCAATGTCGAAATCGTAGAATCAAAATAAAACGTGGTTCTGCAGCAACATTTCGAGGAACACCAGAACTTATATTTGTTGGAGAACAATCTAAGGATACAGACTATTACGTCTGATAGATAGGGTCCAAACCGGGCACAAACCTTTACAAGTAGACCAATTGGGTTTTAAATCGCTCCAAAAGAATGTGGTGACCTACGGTGTCGAAGGCGGCACTGAGGTTAAGAAGCAGAAGAACAGACACAGAGCCTTGGTCTGAAGTCATTAAAAGGTCATTCATCACCTTTACAAGTGCGGGCTTTAAACTAGACTTGAGGTTTTTGTATATAGTATTTGTCTTCAGGAAGGTGGTTCTAATCCCCCCACCACCCAGGTGAAAACCGCATCGTTCTGTCCTTGAGCAAGACAGTTAACCCTAAAATGCTGTTGCACCCCTAATCAGGTAACTGTATAGGGCTGCCCCCTGCACCTCAGGGTTGGGTAAAATGCAGAGGACACATTTCAGTTGAAGGCATTCAGTTGTACAACTGACAATATTCTAGAATATCTATATTCTTAGATAGGTCTTTCCATTTTTGAAAAGTTGAAAAAGTTTGGCATTTCTGAAAAAGGTTTTATCGCTGCCCCGTTTCATTGAGTTTGCTACACATCCAAAGTATTTGGAGCGGTTCATAACAGGAAGCGCATGACGTGGCTCACATGGTTTCTTTAGTGGTTTAGTTGAAAAAAAGGTCAAGGGGACAGCTACATTTTGAGGCTACTACTTATTCAATTAATGTGTTGATGGATACGAGGGGTAAGAAAAGATTCAATGATCTCAGCGTCTGTGTGTGTCCCCTGTGGGGGCAATAAAATAAAGCAATACAAAGTGAGATAGTAGGCAGTATAGATGTCATTATTGAAAACCGCAAAAGATGGTGACGCAGTGATTTGTCCGCGCTTGTATTGACATTTTGTGTCATAAATGTTACACCTTTGCCTTATGTGTGATATGTGGGTATGCAAACACGAAAGAGAGGCCTCAAACTAGCTCACATGCATACGAGGCATACATGGGTAGTTCTTGCAGTAACACTGAGAAAGTCTGTCTGTGAAGATTACACAAAAGACTTAACACTAATACTAGTACTAAAACGAATACAAGTACTAATACTAATACTAGTACTACAACTCCTACTTCTACCTGGTGACATAGATGATGTTACATCCTTTTGTTCATTTAGATATTATGTACATTTAGATATTATGTACATTTAGATATTATGTACATTTAGATTTCATGTACATTTAGATGTCATGTACAATTAGATGTCATGTACAATTAGATATCATGTACATTTAGATATTATGTACATTTTGATATTAGGTACATTTAGATATTAGGTACATTTAGATATTATGTACATTTAGATATTATGTACATTTAGATGTCATGTACATTTAGATGTCATGTACATTTAGATATTATGTACATTTCGAAATTATGTATATTTAGATAGTATGTACATTTAGATATTATGTACATTTAGATATTATGTACATTTAGATATTATGTACATTTAGATGTCATGTACATTTAGATATTATGTACATTTAGATATTATGTACATTTAGATATTATGTACATTTAGATATTATGTACATTTAGATATTATGTACATTTAGATATTATGCACATTTAGATATTATGCACATTTAGATATTATGTACATTTAGATATTATGTACATTTAGATATTATGTACATTTAGATATTATGTACATTTAGATATCCTATGCCTTCCAACTGCACATGCAGTCATATTTCAAACTGCAATATTTGTTGTAGTTTTTTTTTCTACTCAGGATTATGATTTAAGGAACCAAAATGGGACGGCATTATGCTACTCACACACAACAGTTAGCAATACTTCACATATGGAGTACTATTTTATCTTAACACTTCATTCTACATGCAGGGGTGTCCCTTACTACTTGGTAGATTATTTTTTAGCTTATTTAAACCAAAAAAAGCAACACAGAAATTAGTAAACGAGACGTTTCAGAAAAAAAATTCCACACGGTCCTGATGTAAGTAAATACGTAATAAAAGTAGAAAAAGCCTAGTCTTTCAAAGTACACTGATGTGTGCTGGACACATGCACTGATGAGCCGAAATATTATGAAAAAGTAACGATGATCATCTCCTAACAATGGCACTCGGCAAGGTCTGGGTAGATTAGGTGGATCTTGTTGTCAACATGTAGGATCCAGGAAGTATGGGCAGGAGTGAAGCCTGTGCTGCTTTGTTATGACCAGACGACTAGGTGAGAGCATCTCTGAAACGTTAAGGTTGGCTGGGCTTTTGTTAGTACCAACCAATAGTTGCTGGACCAACCACAAACCGACAACAATTGCTTTCCTGTCTGGTCTGAACTTACAGGTCTACCGTGGCACAAGTCACAGAAATCGCTATTAATGGTTAGGCCAGGAATTTGTTACACCACACAGTGCATCACATCCTGCTGCGTATGGAGCTGTGTAGCTGCAGACCGGGCAGAGTGCCCATGATGACCACAGTCCACCGTTGTGTTTGTGGGCGCCATTTACTCAGGGTAGTGAAGGCACCAGGATGCACTGTGGGAAGGTGACAAGCCCGTCCAGGAAATGTGATACTCTGGGCAATGTTCTGCCGGGAAATCCTGGGTCCGGGGATTTATTTGGACGTCAACGTGACACGTACCACCTACCTAAATATTGTTGCAGACCAGGTACACCCATTCATGGTGATGGTATTCCGTGATGGCAGGGGTCTCCTTATGCAGGATAATCTTTCAGCAGGAGAATGTGCCGTGCCACACTGCACACATGGTTTGAAAATGTGTTTCCCAAGGAGCAGGGAAAGAAACATTGTCAAAGTATTATGAAGAGTTAAAAAATCTGATGAGACACGAAAAAAGTACATATAAAAGTAACAAAATTGTAAATGTGTTACGATATTGTCCACCCGAAATATATTGAATCAAATGAATTTACAAAGAAAAATTATGTCCTAGAGATAGTAGGGTAAATTAGAAGCATTTTTTACCTTATCCTGTACATTTTGTGTCTCGAACAAAGTCGATATATTCAATTGAACATTATGTGTCATGTCAGTTCATGTGGAGTGTAGTGAAGAATAGATCCAAATGCAGAGCTACTCGTTCAAAGGTTTTAATGATTCATAAAGCAACTACTAAATATTTAAACGCAGCGACACAAACTAAAAACCAACACTCACCAAACATATATGACTTAAAACATACAAATAATGAGAAGCAAAACTCTATATCCCCAGTAAACTTAAATAGCCTAGCTAATCACCCAATCTCATAACAGCAGTGCCCACTAAAAGACCCAGAGTGGAAACAAAAGGTACCACTTGTGACATTATGGGCATTTCGATTATAACTGACCTGTGCTTTTATTTGTATTTTGAACCGGTTCATGGGGCTAAGAATCCTAAGAATCTGCTTTAAAAACAACATGTTTATTCAACCTTTAAAGCATCACGAGTATACAGAACCTGAATTGATCTAAATTGACCTAAATTGATCATTTAACATCTGCCTTTACAAAGGTATGGGTTATCACCTATTTAAACAATTTGGCCTTAAGCCATTTCATACAAACGGTATTATTTTACCTGACTGCTGTTCACAAGAATGCATTGAACTCCTTTCTCTCTGAATGTGATGCGTTTGCGTTCTTTTCTCGGACACTATATCGCGCTGCATTCACACTGGAGATCCTCGAAAATCCGTAACACCAAGACACAAAGTTAAAGTACATTCAAGAGCGGTCACCGACGGGAGTCACCCCTTCACAATATTGATAGGATGAATATTCATGAGCATATTGTACCAAGTGTCCAATACTTTTAAACGTTGCTAATGCTGAACTCACTATGCTGGATGGTATGTGCAGAACATATGCGCCAGCTGGTTTGTGATACACGTCAAACGAAGAAATTAGGAGGGATTTACTGAAATTTCGTTTCAAAATTCACCACCACTCTTTAACTTTATGAGTGACAAGACTTCACTGCATTTCTTCGCAAAATATGTCTAGCATGCCGCGCACACTACATCAACCCCACTGGTTGCGTACTTCATTTGTGTCACAATCGGCACTCTATTTCCATTTTGTCACCAGTCTCCCATAGTGCCTTGGTAAATGTAGTGCACTGGGAATAGGGCTCCATTTGCCACATGGGCTGATACTATTTCCAGCAACCAATTAGAGGATATATCAGGCCATTTTTTTCTACCTTTAGATTTGCATTATGTAAGACAGGAGATGGGGATGTCAGTCATTAATAAGGACTCAACGTGAGCAGTCAGCAGCATTGTCATGCTTGTCAAATCACCAATCACTGTACTCCGTACCCTCTGCCCGCCTCCCAAGCGGCACCCTCCTAAGGATAGTGCGCCACTTCCGGAAAAGTGCGCACTCCACAGGGAGTAGGGTCCCGTTTGTGACCGAGTCTCTGTCCAGTTATCAGCCCGAGGATCACAGACTGACCCACCTGCCGAGCCTTGACGGATATAAAGGTGACCCCGATAAGACTATAAGCGTCTGTCAGGATGGGGGCGATCACATTTTTCATTGTTTTGTGAACTCATTAATTAGCTCTCCTCACCTTTACTTTGAGAACTTCCGCTATTGCGCTTTTTGTTTGGTGACGAAACAGTAGCAGGTCGTCCGGTTTAAAGTCGGGAACATATGCAAACGACACTCGACTCAAAACATGTGACATTAAATAAATCCATGTACAATGTGCCTGTCGAGTAACATTGAAATGTTCAATGTGTGCGATATGGATTTATGTCACTTCATTATGCCAACACTTAATTGATAACTATTTTGACTGCTGTTATTCTATGATAGCATGTTGCAGAATGTATATTTTCACTGTGGCTAGCCCTTTTCTGTAACTGTCCTTACATATCTTGAAAACAATATTTGATTTGTTATTGTCGTAAAATATCGTAAATAAGTAATAAGTGCAGATATTCGTGACACGATATTTGTCAAAACATCAAAAGTATTTTGATCACAATGTCAAATCATAATGATTCAAATTGTAAAGCCGAAAAAGTAATCACAGTATTAACTACACCATGACTAATTACGTTAGATGCTTCTTCAATTTGTTAACAAAACAGCTCAACGCCTTCACACATCCTCTGAGGGTGATAGACAAAGATATTGAGAATGCCCATACCAAATTAAAATATTTTCTGCCAATATTTCAGTTTTCCCGGTAATGTCCAACAAAGCACAAACGTCGTCCGCAGACTATTGCACACAGTTCTGTTCATATTGAATGGGGAAGAACATTTACAAGGAACAGACAGCATCTTAGCTCTTTCGGGTATTGCTTTCAACCCGACCAACTAGTTACATTTGCAATAAAGGAATTGTTGCCAAATTAGTGATCAAAGACATTACCAGTAAAAAATGTGGACACACTTGTTCATGGGTGTTTTTATATATATATTTTTTCTTATTGTAGAATAATAATGGAGTCATCAAAACAAAAAAACACAGATAAAAAGAAAGAAAAATTAGCCAGCTTTAGTGTACAATAGTTTGGATCATCAATAAAATGAGGTGACGAGTCAGTCAGCCACTACAAACCATAAAGACATTACCGGCGAAACTAGAAAGGCTACACTGTAAGGTACTGACCGCTAGTTGGCTCTAACAACAGGAAGGACAGGTTACAGTAAAGAACAACCTATGGTACTGTGTCAGTAGAGTGAATGCTGATATGTAACATCTTGTGTGCCAAATTACAGAAAAAGTAAATGGACGCTTTTCCGTCATACAGCAAGAAAACCGCTTTGATCATACTACTATTGCAGGGAGTTTGATATGGCTGGTAATGGCAAACTGAATCTACAGATTTATAACCAACATTACAGAGCTTTTATTTGTTGACGATGAGGCTTAAGTCAAGTTCTAAACACAAACAACGACTGATGATCTCTTCAGTAAAGACCTGACTAAGCATAGAAGAGAAGCTACCTATGGTCTTGTGGGTTGCAGGGATTAAACAACTCAGACAGACAATGTATTCAAAATGCAATGGGAAGATATATGTTTACTTCAATTTGATATGATCTTGACATTTGAGTTATTTAGCAGCTCATACTGTAAGTGAATATAGATCTAGGTGAAACCACCACACATTTTAGTAGTTCATCCAATCAATTAATTTGTTAACTGTGCTGGAAGAAATACCATAAAACTAACGAACATGAATACAAAAATGTAACATTGGGAGAAAGATCGATCGGGTAGCCATGGAACTATTTTGACAGTTCCAAATATCTCTTACCAGTGCCAGTATGTCAGTGCCAGTATGTCAGTATCCTTTGAATATTCCCATATTTAATCATAACTGACAAACATTTTTCACTTTTATAATTTGTTGATTTGCCTGAACAAACACAGCAACGACCACAAAAGTTAGCTACCTCCAGGGTTCGTAACTTCTAGAACTTTCTCTTTTTTCACAATGATACTAATTAGCAATTGGGACCTGGTGTGAGTAATTACAAGACAAATGACAAAATCAGGGGATGAATTCATGCTGGAAAAGAAACCGGGAAACACGAGGTGAAAAACATGATGTTTGTCAACCTACCGTGACAATAAGTGATACATACTGGTTGCTGATACAACATATTTTTGTGTTTGCTGCAACAAATGACCACGGCTGTTGGCTGCAGTCAGAGCAACAGACATGTGTTGTCCTCTGGGTGCCTAAAGGGGGTAGAGAGATCAAAAGCAGAGTTGCATTAGTATAGCAGTGATAGAAAAGACCATGTGAGAATATGACAGAACCAAGAGTGGGAGAAATGGGAAAGTAGAGGCTGCGCAGGCAAACACCGATCCTCTCCATGTCACCTGGAAAGAGAGGCCTGCCAGGTAGGAAGAATCCAAGAAAGTGCAGAGTCTGAAAAAATGGAATACAGTGTCAAAGGCAAAGGACAGTTCAACGACGATGAGGACAGTGCAGAGCGAGTTAGTTTGGGCATTTCAAATTCCAACTATTGTTGGAAAGTCAAAAGAATAAAAAACATGCTTCATCTTCTCAATATTTACAGAGTGCATAGTGAATATGCCATGAATATGTTCATCCAGTACATCCACACATATAAGAAGCCATTCGACATCCACACTTCTTCCCTACCCTAAACATGATTAAACCGTTTTACCCGATCAACGGTAGTTACACTAGATTTATAGAGAGAACTCGTGTAACGCTAAAATCTAAAGTTATTCTGTGTATAATTTAATGTGTGCTGCAAGACGTGGTAATATGCAGAAATCTGAAGCTATACTGATACAGGGCACAGTAATAATTACACATGATTGGCAGACACATGAGTATTATGCACATTTGTATTGTACTGTAACGGAGTTGCCAGGCACACTATCTGTCCCTCTGAACTCATCTTCATCCCGAATGTGAAGAACAGGTGCTGCTTGGGAATCAATGGGGAATGACCTAGCTCAAGTATTTCCAACCCTATCCTCTGTCTTTTGAAATGATTCATATTTCACACAGTACATGCAAATAAATAATCATGCCTTTCAATAAACTAATCAATTGTACATGTTTAGGGTTGGAGCAAAAAATGCGAAACGCCTGGGGAGGTCTAGGTGACGTTTGAGTAACCCTGGCTTAACTCAATGGCAATCATTTTAAACAGTGCTGGCTGTTTAAGCGAGTTGAAGCAATCTGCAATCATCTTTATCTGTTTCAACAGGGCATGTATCTCAGAACAGGCAGTAAAGGCTGTTTACTGGCACGAGGGAGCATGCATTAGGATCTGAGCCCTCAGAGCTGGACCGGGTGGGCAAGGACCAGCACAGCTTTCCTGTTGGAACAGAACAATTCTGCAAACATCAAACTATGAAATAGAGGTTTTAGTACCAGTGCTGAGCTGTAGCGGCTAATTGCTGTATGACATAAAATTAAAATGAAGCTTCAATTTAGCTTTTTTTGGTCCCTTCTGAATAGAAAACTAGAGAAGTAAGCTATTAACTTATATTATAAATGTATATCAATTGAAAAAATGACTCAAGTAAAAGTAATTCGCCCAAAATACTCACTGAGTAAAAGTTTAACACTTAGATTTAAGTATCAAAAAGTCAAAGTATCAAAAGTATTAGAAATAAAATATTTTTGAATAAATTAACCAGCGTGTGCAACTGATAACAGCTGTGAATAAACATAAGAGACTAACCACAACTTGGAACTTACAGTTGAGTGCTATTCGACTACTTGTGGGGCAGACCACCCATAGCGGTGGCCAACTCTGAATACAACCAGATATTAACCGGTAATGACGGGACCACAGAGTGTAGAATTCTGATCCGAGATCTGCATCTCTTCTCATTGACATCTCGCTCATAATTGGTTTGTGAGTCTTCAGATACTCCAGGATCCCACTGGAACAACCAGCCTGACCTGTTTTTATCGGCAGAGACGAGAGCGCAGTAAGCGCGACAACAGGTGCGTTCGACGGTATTCCCGTTCAATGGTACTCGCCAGCCAGGCAGGTGTTGTCTGCTAGCCTCCAAAAGACGCCAGGCCCCCCCACTCGCAATGGTAATGCAGAGACACTCCCCAAAAACGACAAAAGAAGGATTTCGACTTATTTTCGACTTCATAACACATTCATTTCTGGGTTATGAAATGGCGTAGAAGCGCAGTGAATTAACATTAACCTTTCATTAATCCTTTGATTCTTTCACCTCCCTCTCCGCCTCTCACTTTTCCATATCGTAGGTTTAGCTGAAATGCCACCCAGGCGGCGGGGTGACGGCTGTTCTTTCGCACACGTTCCACACTATAAAACGTGTCATTTTACTGTGGGGCAGAACGGGATTGTGGTTAACGACAGTAGCGTACGGATGTTAATAAACCTTTCATACGAGTTCAATCAGTAATTATCATTTTTCCTCTCTCTCGATAATGAAGTAGCACTTGAGGCTTGCACTTACCGCTACGCTGTAGGTTGTTTACATAATGCGTTGGCTGATGTATGTATTACACATTCTGCAGGGTGTTCAGCCACAGTGGGTGGCGCCGGCTCCGTAATCCCAGCTGGCAACGGCGGTCTGACGATCCCTGGCTGCGTTCCTTGACATAGACTCCACGTGCCATATGTGTTTCAAATATTCACCCTAAACCACACAGGTCATTCCAACGAGGTCCGGGGCACTACAGTGTGCCTACCAAATGGGGGTACATTAGGGACACGCGTACATTTGGTATTTTCTCCGGCCAGGAACGTGAACATATTGCTCATTTATGTTGATATTAATTTAATAATATTTGCCATATTAAAGTGTCAGTCAGTTGCTAGCTTTGTTAATTTAGAGAGAGGGGAGCTATTTTAAAATCTGTACTCCCTCTGCCACCACCTCTAGTTGGTGACATTGGTCTACTCTAGAGGACTACTCATGTCTGTTGGCAGGTGGTCTGGCAGTTTAGATCATTGGGCCAGGAACTTAAACATTGCTAGATCAAATGACTGATCTGGAGGAGTTGTCCTGCCACTGAGCCAGCCATTTAACCCCAATTACTCCAGTGCGCCCATTGTGGCCTGAACCTACAGCTCGTCTATTTGATTGGTTGAAAACGGAAGCTACAATTCAGGTGGACTTTGTGTGCAATTGGCAAAAAAATATTGGTTGCAAGGTGGATCTCCGGTGGATCAGACTTGGTTGGTCCAGTACATCCCAGATATGCACATGTGTAGGCAACTGTGTTAAGATAGATACTGAGACCATCTGTCTGTTCTGACCTACTGGCTGCATGGACTAGACAAGATGGCCTTTGTTGCCGTCCGTCGGGTATTGATGAGCCTTTAGCACACAACACCCTGTTGTCGGTTTGTTTCCTCCACGAACCACTTACCGCTGCTGACCGGAAGCACAAGCATTGTCGTTTCAGAGACGCTCTGAACCAGATGACAATTTGGCCCTCATAATATTGTCAGGTCTTTACTCCAGCACAATTCTCTGGCATCGAACACGCTGACAACGAGAAATGATTGTTCGCATTTTATCTAATCGACCCATACCATGACATGTGCCTTTGTACGAAGAAGACATATGTTATTTGCTTAACATTTGAGTGTTCATAATGTTTCAGTTCAGCAGAGAATATATACAGTATATATATATATATATATATATATATATATTATATGTATATATATATTATATATGTATATATATATTATATATGTATATATATATCTAGGTCCACTCCGGTATTATGCGTCCTTAACAACATCCTCCAAATGATGACCATAATGGCGCGTGTGAGCTGCGTGATTGGAGTCTTTGGAAATCTTTGAACCATTTATCTGACATTTCTGCGTCTGTGTACACTGCAGTTTCCCGTGGATGTCGTCGGTATCTTGAAAGCAATATCCCCCGCCAATTATGAATAATTCACCAGATATTATTCCAAAGGTCATCTTCTATTAATTAGTAGCATGCTGTTGACTAAACAGCCTCAAGGTACCCGATGGCCAGATTAATTACAATTTGAAATGAGTGTACTGTTTGACAACCTCTATATGTTCGCCTGGTGCTGGGGCAGCTTGGAACGCACCTTGAGAACTAAGTGGGCTTAAAGTGTGAACAAACTTGGAAATCAGTCTGTGCCTGAGCACAGAGACGTCCGCTCGTCTAATAGTTACGCAGTATAAATTGAATTTGTTAATTATAGATCACATTTGAAAATGTTTTAGACATTGTGTGTCCAACACATCGTGCACGTCGCTTGTATGGTCCTCTTGAACAGCTGGCAGTGTTGGAAGCATAATTCTGCAATGTTTTAAACTGCAGCTCTGTCATGTTCCCAGAGTGTCCTAACTTATAATACACAGTACAGTGACATCGACACAGATGAACCCTGTTCACACATCTACTCATTAAAAATTAAAATAGTTCCCTTCACGGAGCTCTTGATTGAGAAATAATGCTAAATATCCTTTCTGATTTATGTGACAACAGTATCAGAACATTGAGCCAAATTGGCTCCAGGTACTGCGTTTGACCCAGCGGCACTACCTGTCCCAGGTACAGCTGCGGAAAGAGCCCCTGATGCAGACTCCACGGCAAATCAAAGCCGTCATACACAGCGGGCCCGGATAATCAATGAAGAAAATGCCGAGTTTGTTAGCTTTGTTCACAGTAACAAAACAGGGTTGGTTAGATCTGTGGGAGGTACACATGAGACGTTATGTCTAGTCATTCTAGAGACAATATCGTGCCCACAGAACTGAACTGGACCTAACCCTTTCTGTGAATATTAAAACATGCAGTAGCAATATATACATATCTGAATTACCAGCGCTACAGAACCACGGAGGACAAGATTTAGGATTTTGACCTTTTGGATTTTCTTTCTAGCCGTTGCGTTAACTGGACCATGTTGTGTATACTGACACATTCATTACAGGTAGAGCCTATGCTTAATACACATCTAATTTATTTTAAAAAATCACTCATTGTACTTCAAATTTGTGTAAATATTTGGCCATGGCCAAAACTAACTAATGATTGCAAAAAAATCCTAGAGTATAGCGCAGGGCAGATGAAAGTCGATGTGCAAGCTGAAATATCTTTAAACATGGTGGATGTTAGAGGTTTTTGTTAACAGGTAATGCGTTTACACTGTGGAATTAATCAGCCACTTTTAGCCATCCAAAAAACTGAAGAAAAGTACAGACACTTTGAAGACTCAATATTTAATGGTTCAAGTAAAATTCCATGACAAGAAAAATCATTTCACCATATATGGAAGGTCATTTTTTTAATAGATTTTGATGACATGACAACACATAGTTTAATTGATCATAATTGTACTGCTGGCAAGCATTTAAGCTTTCTTTCGAAGCAACCTTGAACCTACACCCACCAATGACTAATTTACAAGCACATACTGTATATTATATAGCAGGTATTTTATATATAGATTTTAAACAAGATACATGTGTGTACATAAAATATTCTGGCACGGTGCATACCAGTATAGATACATGCACACACAAAAATGCACACAAAAAAATGCGTGCACGTACATGCCCGCTGCACACACACACACACACGCTTGCGCGCACCAAACACGCTTGCACGCACACAATCACACCGATATATGTGTGTTTACCCATTTACATTACAACAGAGATTGTCGTCTCATCATTTTACATTTCCTCTTTTTAAGACAGATTTCAGGTCATTAAAGATGCAGTCGGGGAATTTTGCCAATGACAAAATTAAAGTTTTTATCTTATGCTAAATGTTCGAAAGCCAGTGGTTTTGCAAATACGAAGCGCACAAATACCCTTTTCGGCTCAACAGCGACACTTTTTTAACCACTAGCCAAAAATAGCTGACTGCATCTTTACGCCATTAAACAACAATATGGAAATCAGTCTAATGTGCTGCCACCCGGTCGTTTTGTCGCAGGGGTACTGCTCATATGTACAATATAAAATGTGTTTTTTCTTCTAAAAGTTGACAGGATATGGATGTTTTTTGTACACAATTTATCTTCATACACGTCTGGACATCGGTTAAGTTTGTTTTCCACGTGTTGTTCGTTGTGGTAGATATAGTAATAACAACACAGGTAGATGTGACCACACAGAGCAACCTGACGTGTGTTAAAATGTTATAGCATTGCAAGCGAGTGATGGAACGGTTAAACATGGCCACAGGCACAGGATGAAACAGGATGTAATCATAATGCGATGATATAGCGAACTTAAAATGTGTTCATAGAAAACTTTAAAGAGGAAATTAAGGATTTTGTAGCGGGCCGAGATCTTTGTCGTAGAAAAGTAGAAAACGTGTTTAGGGGAATATCCATGCACTTGACTGTTAACTAAGTTCTTATTTTCTCTGTAAATTCGCTTAACTGTCTTCCTTTTTTGGTTCATATGTAAAACCTTTGGCACAAAGTGAATCCGCGCAGCAACATCAAACTAAAATACATGTACACAGTATGATTTCTTTTATGCACACATCTGTACCTCTATGTCATGATTGAGAAAAAATGGTGGTATTTCAAATAAAAAAAAGAATAAAAAATGTACTAGTTATTTGAACATGGAAAGTAATTTTCTATATATGTGTTCCGAGATTTAGGCAGTTGCCTAGGTTCTTTTAATCAAATATAGAGTATTACTCCCAAAGTGCACGCTGTTGTCTACATACTGCACCCTGTCCTTGCCCGAGGAACAGGGATTATTCTTGAAAACTTTTTTTAATGGAGCTAATCTTTTTAATTGAAAGTGTATTTGTATTTGTCAAGGTTTAGGTTTTTGGAGACGCCAACATGTCTCCTTTATTATATACCATCAAGTAATCCATATTACAACGTATTAGGGCAAGCTTAATCCAATATTTGGTTAAACTGATTTTTTCAATTTGTGAACTCAAATTCAATGAATTTTCTTAATTGACTCGAGATAATTTGAAATGGACCCATAGCACAAACCTGATCTCCCTACACGTGCGACATCATGTGTAATTTCGCCAATGATGGCTTCTGCTAATGCGCTTCTACACTGATGGATACCTGATCCAGAGTGTGAGCTAGTACCGACTCATTCAAGCAGAACACATTTGACTGTCTAGCCATCGGGGGGAAATGGTACCTTAAACACGCCCCATTTATTTTACATGCCCATTAGAGGACAAAGTTGTCAACAAATGCAAATGCAGTAACTGATGCTTTCTATGAAATGCTGGATTGCAGTCAATGGATATCCAGAATAAACATTGAAATGACAGGAAATATAGTTGAATCCAAATAACTTATTCATTCGTAAAGTAAGTGTAATCGGACCTATTTCGAGCTGCTTGGCTATGGATACAGAAACTCTTGTTAGACTGGATACTAATGTGATGAGAAAACAAACAAAAGCAAATAACAAGCTATTTGTGGCCAGACTATATATATATATATTTATATATATATGTATATATATGTGTGTGTGTGTGTGTGTTGGCACCTTTTCATTAGCTGACTTCTAGGTGATACAGTTTGTTTCCGTGAGCCTGGAGAACTATTACTGTGCCATCAACCACCACTATTACGAATATTACAGATCAAAGTAATTAGACTGCTGGGATATATTCTTAATTGGCTCTATGGTTCTCATTGTGATGCGTGCATGTTATATTCTAGGACTGGAAAGAAAGTATAGTGGAGAGAACAGGGAAAACAAAGTCTCTGACTCTTCGTATGGTACTGCCTGTCTGGAAGGCTGGCGCTAATGAGATTTACGTTTGAGTCATTTAGCAGACACTCACATACCGAACAACTTAAAAGAGCAATTAGAGTTAAGTGTATTGCTCAAGGGCACTATCGCCGGTTATTTACCAACGCCTTTTCAGTTCAGGTATTCGAACCTGCCACCTCTTGGTTACTGGTCCAACACTAACCGCTAAGGTGTCTGAAAAAGACCAGGGTTGCTATCTGATGGTAAAGACATAGTTGAAAATGTGTTGGTTCGAATAGGAGGAAAATATGATGTTGAATAGTGGCCAGAGGAAGTGAAGCGGAAGACTTACAGTATAGCAACTAGCCAAATGATAAAGTGTCAACGCTGCGTCTGGAATCTTGTCGGGATATGCGTGCTGAGCTTAAGGAATATGTATATAACATGTTAGCACAACACAGGGTGGAACCGTGTAGTTCGTTGAGGCTTACGCTCGTATCTGCAAACCCCTGAACAAGACAGGAATATATACGAACACATTTAAGCGAGAGAGAATGGCCGTGGTCGAGAGGATCAAATCACCTGCGTCATAAATAACTCATTATTTTTTTCGGTCATCCGATCATAACTCGTCCTTGATACGTTGCGGTTTTGATCCTCTCGAACAAGGCGGTCGTATTTTAGATCGTTCACTGGAGCCGAGCGTTTCGCCGGATACGCCTACATTTTACCACAGATAAGACAAATACATCATTTGTCTTGGAATCACAAATATCATTTTGTCCCATTCAGCTCGATCAACATTATATGCTGTCCATTTGGGTTTCGTTCGTCGGTAAATAAGGTGCCTATAAAAAGTTTCTAGTAAGATGGTCCACATTTGCATAGTGTACATCATTATGTTTAACCATTAGCGACATATATACCAAACTGAAAGATTTTTTTTATAGATTTTTTTCTTTGTAATTGTGGAACTAACGTGGTATAGAACTACCATTCATATACTGTACATTGATTGATTTCGAACAGATATTTAGCTAAGCCTCTCTTCAAATCAGTTGCTTATCCATAAGCACGTACTTACATATTTTGTATATTATATAATTACAGCCACTGGCATGTCCTCCGCACCACCCTGGAGACTGCGCTTTGTCATTATATCTTCCTTCACAATCCATGTTCACACACGCACACACACACATATCGGAAACTTGCCGCTACGACATTTCATGGAAAGCGCTATGAAGGTTAGACCCAAACAGTTGTTGGTGGCTCCTTAAAGCTCCTTACAGATGATGCTCATGTAGGAAGGCAGAGGAGCCCCTGGTGACCGTGGTCTGCTGGCCTGACGCAGCCGAGGAAAAGCTGGCCAGGGGGATGACCTTGACGGTGTCTGACTCCTTACTCTTACTGCTGCAGTGTCTCTCCAGAGTGTTGTAGAACTGCGGCCGGTTCATCCCTTTGTCCAGATCGTCTTTCGGCGCCGGCCGTCCCAGGGTGTGGCACTGACGCCCGTCCGTCTTGGTTCCCCGGGCCCAGGGGGAGCTTTGCTGATGCTGGAAGCCGAACGAGGGCAGGGTGGGCAGGGTACCCGTGTTGGACGGTGACTGGAACTGGGTCACCAGGGCTGGAGGCATCCAGCAGCTGTCGGAGTGGCCTAAGATCAGACATTCCTGGGTGCACGTCTCCGAGGCTTCCGCCAGGGCCTTGGCAAGATTCACCTCGACCATGGCTGCAGCACAAGGCAATTAATTGACAAGGAAAGAAGAAGAAAAAAAGAGAGAAAAGATAAGCTCAGTTAGAGCATTTAAGCATGCCATTTGGTGTGATTAGAGAAAAACAAGGACATGGTCGTTACTGTTGGGAATTTTAAAGATGAGGGGGAGTGTGTGGGGGAAGGGGGGGACAACACACACAGCTGCAAATATAATAGTTATGTGCTTTATCTCAACTTGACCTGTAAATGTCAACCTTTTAGAAAAATAAAAAGCATTAATAAATGCTTGAGTCATCTCATAATGAGAAAAACCACGACAGAACGTTTAATTTCCATTGGTATTCCCTTGGTTCACTGTGTTTACCTACAATAGGCAATTAATTCCCAGTAGCTTAATTAAAGTTAAAAAAAAAAAATGAAATAATCAAGAACTCAGTTGTTTTGTCTGAGATTGGCTTAACTGTAATAAATATTTAATGAACATCTCAACAAGCCATTGTGTATTTTTATCACTGTCACCATGGCGTACATTGGCATCCTGGCCCCAGGGGTTCCCAACCAGGGGTATTAGGACCTCTGAGGGTACATGGTCTGTTTACATTGGCAATTGAGCACACTGATTAGACCACATAGACACTGATAAAATGCACATGATGGGGGCATCAGAGGTTTTTAACACATGTAGCCAACATGTAGCCATGGGTACGGCCGAGCGGACGAGTTTGGAAAACCCGGTTCTGATCTTACTCAACATCGTAGTCAGTATATCTGGTCCGTCACAAGAACAACTACTCACGACATTAACGAATGCACAGCTTTGAGAATTCATGCAAGCATACTTGGTATAAACAACACAATCAGTACAGTTATGAGTGATTGACTGCATTTGATTTGCATTCAGGGAGCGAGAAAAAGCATGGATAGAGAGAGAGAGAGGGAGAATGAGAGGAAGAAAGAGAGACAAAGAGAGAGAGAGAGAGAGAGAGGGAGAATGAGAGGAAGAAAGAGAGACAAAGAGAGAGAGAGAGGGAGAGAGAGAGAGAGAGAGAGAGAGAAGGAGAGAGAGAGAGGGAGAGGGAGAGAGAAGGCACTCCAACTATCTTATCTCATTATGCCCGGGCTGACATCACATGTGAAATGAGTCTAGGAAAAGAAATAGGCCCCAGCAATAAAGCCTGTCAACTCTGGTAATTAGAATGTAAACCAGTATGCACCACGACAAATAGGACTCCACAGTGTTCTGTTTTTGAGCCACGCAACGAGTAAAAGAGGAGAGGTCCGTGCTCGCGACATCACATCAGTCCTCCAGGCCTCAGCTTCAAGCTGTAACATAACTTTGCATATTCGCATGGGGAAAGAACGCTATCAATTATTGAGTGGTCCTGGGTCTGCGTCGATGTCGACTGTGTTCGAGTTGCCCACATTTAGCAGATTTATCATGCTTTGTTTAATTTGATTCCCTAGCCTGCTAAAATTTGAAACAATGCTTTACACAACTGTGAACTTGTTGTATTGACGTTCCATTAAAACTACGAAATGTTACTTTAATTGGGGTGTGCACTGGTGTCCAGCCCAAGCTTCCACACCTTATTTGATATATAATTTCATTGTTTTAATAAAGACTTTCTGAGCTCTGGAGGCAGGTCTCTCCTGAAGAATTTACAATGAGATTAACCTGGAAAATTAAGGTTAAATGACAAAAGAAATTGACTGAATATTACAAAAGAATATCAACTTTTCCTGAACCCCAGAACTAGTGAAAGAATGTGAAGATTAATAGAAAGTGCAAGGTACACTAATGTGGCTGTCTAATCTGAATTTGAAATCCTCAAGATTGGCCAATTTAGCCTTCCAGGTTAAATGTACTTATGTCCTGAGCATGTGTCACATTTCACAGAGTCACTAACTTCATTTTAGGATAATACAATCATGCAGTTCACTTGTTCTCAGATTTGGCAAAAACAGCCAATTCCTGAGTCAATCATTTGAAGGGAAAACAACTTCATTTACATTGAATCTACTTATTCTTATGAACACACACACACACATTGACCCACACCACGCAAAAAATATATAAATGATCAGTACAAAGAAAGGCAAAATGATCTGTAATTACATAATATGTGTAAATGGTATTTTGTGCTGCACTTCTTTCCCCGGATGCAATTGACGTGAACTCACAGCGAGAGCTGTCATTGCTTTTGTGTCAACAGCCAGGAGGGCGCTGCTATATCTGCATGTGATATTTCACATTAAACAGTTCAAAAGGATGCCTGAATCAGTTTCCACTCCGCAGGGGTAACGTATGTGTCACAAATTGCATCGGATTTCGTATAGTGCCCTGGACAAAAGTAGCGCACTATAAGTAGCTGAATGTAGCGCTTTTTGGGACACGACACCTGACTGACGTCGATGACAGCTTATTTTGTTTTCAGCCTGGAGAGGAAATGTTACCTTTAACGTCAGATGCTACTAAGTGCCTTTTGTGTTGGGGGATAACAACAGCAACTTAATTTAAGAATTAGCGGTAATTAGTTGTTTCCAGTAATGAAAACAACATCTTCAGGTTGTCGCTTTAAAAGAGAGTTATTTTGAATGGAAGACAATAGGAAACAGGTGACCTGTAGTTGTGTTCCTGTGTTTGAAAACAATTGGTTTTCAACATGCCTCAGGCGTTCATATTTGTGTTCAATGTGTTCCACTGTGCGTTAAAAGGCTACATGGTTACTGCTGTCATCTACCACTGTTGACTACAGCAAAGACAAACCACGGCTCACCCAATCCAGTCTGACCGATTTCTTATGAACAAACTGACCCCGAGGGCCGGGATCACGTGTTAGGTTATAACAGCACACATTCCTATTGTCACAGTGCATCTGTTCCTGGCATCGCTGTTGTCTAACACCAGCCGAGCTAAAGGTCTTTGGCAAGGTGATTCCACGGCCGTTTGTCTACCTCAACACATCGGCGAACCAATGGAGATCTGTTGCGCACGAACCTCCTGTTGCTTTGTGCCTCCCTGCGGCAACGTGTGTGAGGCAGAAGAGCCTCAGCCGAGCGTGTCACAGGAATCCTTTGTCCCCAAATATTCCACGAGACAATCATACTCAAAGATAACTAACGTTAAACACCGAAATAGTGGGGGGGGTGTCGCGGCACCTCATATCTCCCGAAAAGTCAACACAAGCATATGATAATTCAAAATATTCTCAAACATGCGCGAAAATTGTTATTCAACTCATTAGTATGTGCTAGCATGTACAAACCCCTTAATGCTAATTACTTAGATAATTGCAATCATCCAGGATAGTTAATTCTTTAAACACCATTATTCCTCAAACAGCATTAGGTATGCAAGGTGGACCAACATAGCGACGGACACTTTTCTTACAAGAACAATCCGTGTAGTTTTTCCATTAATTTGTGGTTTGAGAGCCGTGTGCCTAATATGACATATGTTGTGTTGTCTGCGCGTGTTTTGTAGAGAAAGGAAGAGTGTGTGTGTGTGTGTATGCGAGAGAGAGTGACAGACCTTTTGTGTGCGAGAGAGAGCGTGCGTGCGCGCGTGGAGAGAAAAAGAAAATTAAGGAGTTACCATTAACTGTATCACATTCTGTCAAACAAATGACATTTGAAAAGAAATAATTGAGATGTAATGACGACGACTTTATCACTCTATATTACCTCAAGTCCCACTCCAACTGTACATCTGAATAGGCAATTGTAAGGCCATTAATAACAATATGATTGCTTCACCCCATAAGTGAAACACAGTCTATGCCAAAGTGGTCATTACCAGTCTGGTTACAAGCATCATCTAGATGTATTGTGTATTACAAGCTTTGTGTTTCAAACTATGAAGGCTGATTGACTTAAAGCCGTGGTATATGAGACTGTAAAAAAACAATAGCAGTTTGTCATGGTTTATTGCGTTTCGGATAGCAATAAGGCACCTCGTGAGTTTGTGACAAATATAACACAGTGAAGGGCTCCACACTCGTGTTTTATGAAAGCCTGCGGTATTACGGCCATATTCCGCCTCCCTCTCACACCACAACCACTGTTGTCTTGTTGCGTAAATACATTACACTCACTGGATTCTCACGCACTCTCTCAGCATTCATAATTACACCCCAGACCCACGACCCAGACCCGCGACCCAGACCCACGACCCATGACCCAGACACACGACCTAGACCCACGACCCACGACCCACGACCCAGACCCACTACCCAGACCCATCTCATGAGTGATTTATACTGTTGGGGAAGGAATGTCTTACAATTTCATGATTATTTTTATGGAATTTTAAACCTAAAAATCAGACAGGCGAAACCCATTTTTGCCCCTATATAAACAGGACAGAAACTAGCTGAAAGGTTGTCACGTACAGCGCAGGATTGTGGTGCCATTAAAATCTAACGGCCTCTCCTTCATTTGGATCACGGACACTTGTTTTGTTGTTTATTGGCCTCACCTGTTTCCCTAATCACTGTCCTTATTTAAGTACCCCTATTCCCAGTGTCTTGTCAGTTTGTCAATTTGTTTTGTGTTAGCCTATTCTACAGTTTTGTGTATTTGTTCAGTGTTTATTTTGTTACTGTTATTTTTTCTGAATGTATAAGGGTGACTAAGAACTGTCATGGTTGCCAGCAACAATGGAGTAGGAAAGATATATAAGTGTGAAGCAGTAAAAAGGGCTGTATTTGTTAGAGCGAACACAGGGCTTGGCTGATGTGTCACGGGGGTCATCATGATGGTGGTGGAGGAGGTTCGACTCTCATTATAACCCAGTAGGTCATATTTGACACGATTAATGCTGAGAGCCTCTCCAACGTGGGAAATGATTCGAAAATACATGTCGATTCAGGGAAAGGCACAGACGTTATGAGAGTGAAAAAAAAACATTCATAAGCAGGTTAATTATGCAGAGATATATTATATAAAAGGTGCTTTCGGAACATAAACTCAACATGCTTCCAAAACGTGCCCCGGCCAGCCTTTTAACTCTCGTCTGAGCGATGCATTACCTATACAACTCGTTTCGCCGTTTGAAACACCACTATTGACTTCGACTGGAACCCTACCTTCCCCGCTCTGCGTGTCGAGTGGGACGTAGTATTTGTCTTTAGTCCTCTATTCTACTTTCCGACAGCAAATAGTGTCACTTGTAATTAATAGGGTCCTTAAAAACAGACAATGCTTTTGAAATAAAGAGGAAAAGGGTCATTCATATATATTCTAGGCTAATTACATTTGATGCATTCGCCAAGGTTGTCGGTGTGCATCGTACACATTCATCAGCACTTCAGGGACCTACATTGTTCCTCTTCTGTACTCCATCTAGCCTTGTCCATTCCTTTTCTCTCTTTTCTTTTCGTCAGTATTTGACCCGATGTAACTAAAAGTAATTGCAGGCAGAAAACAACATCTAATGATTACTTTATCTGGGAGTCTGAGAAGAGAAAAGTCACAGACAGGTATTTTCAACAAAGGAGAAGGTCTGCTTTTTTCCAACACACATTTTCCAACAACAAAGAATATTATTGACTGGGCTGAGATTAGAAAACCCAAACAAATAACAAAGGGAAAAAGGGACAAAGTGCACAAAGAAAGACAGGATCCCCCTTGTGAGATTATGGGCATGACAAGCTTAATACAATGCATGTCAGTGCTGAATGACAGCTGAACAAAGGACAATAGGTAGGACATGTGGTGCCAATTACTATTGGACCCCACATTCTGTCCACACATTCTGACCACACATTCTGCTCATACATTCTGCTCACACATTCTGACCGCACATTCTGTTCACAAATTATGTTCACACATTCTGACCACACATTTTGTTCATAAATTCTGACCACACATTCTGTTCACAAATTCTGTTCACACATTCTGTTCACAAATTCTGTTCACACATTCTGACCACACATTCTGATCACACATTCTGACCACACATTCTGTTCACACATTCTGACCACACATTCTGTTCAAAAATTCTGTTGACACATTCTGACCACACATTCTGATCACACATTCTGACCCCACATTCTGACCACACATTCTGATCACACATTCTGATCACACATTCTGACCACACATTCTGTTCACAAATTATGCTGACACATTCTGTCCACACATTCTGTTCACAAATTCTGTTCACACATTCTGATCACACATTCTGATCACACATTCTGACCACACATTCTGTTCACAAATTCTGTTCACAAATTCTGACCACACATTCTGTTCACAAATTATGTTGACACATTCTGTCCACACATTCTGTCCACACATTCTGTTCATAAATTCTGTTCACACATTCTGATCACACATTCTGATTAAACAGTCTGACCACACATTCTGTTCACAAATTCTGTTCACACATTCTGTTCACACATTCTGACCACACATTCTGTTCAGAAATTCTGTTCACACATTCTGTTTATACATCCTGTCCATACATTCTGTCCACACCTTCTGTTTATACAGCCTGTCCATACATTCCGTCCAGACATTATGTCCACACATCCTGTCCACACAGCCTGCATACACATCTTTTCCACACATTCTGTCCACACATCCTATCCACACATTCTGTCCACACATCCTGTCCACACATCCTATCTACACATGTTGTCCACACATCCTGTTCACACATTCTGTCCATACATTCTGTACACACATCCTATCCACACATCATGTTCACACATTCTGTCCACACATCCTGTCCACACATTCTGTCCATACAGCTTGTCCACACATGCTGTCCACACATTCTGTCCACACTCTTCACGGATCCAAACACCCTGAAGACTCTGCGTCAGACACGTGTTCCACTCTTTTCCCACAGCGTTGATGTATAAATGATGCTGGATTGAAAGAAACCCACCCCGCTCTTGGACAAGGTGTAGCCGTAATTGAATGTAAATTCAGTAGTCTATAATCCAGCGATGCTGTCCAACAGCCTTGTTCTTCTACTGTCTCAGTCCGCCCTCATCATTGTTGGAAAAGTACCGCTCTGTGTCTATGATTTCTATCAACAAGCAAAAATAAGCAACCATTACGGGCCGCTTCTTTGTTTTATTATTTCATCCGCGTTGCCCACTTGACTCTTGTTTTGCTTCCTCTGTGTTGTAATGTAATTGTTTGAATGTCTGTCATCGAATGAGATGGTTCTGGTTTGTCCATCTGTCTGTCCGTCTATCTCTCTGTCTGTGTGTGTGTCAATCTGTCTGTCTCTGTGTCTGTATGTCTCTGTGTCCGTATGTCTGTCTCTGTGTCCGCCTGTCTGTCTGCTTGTCTCTGTGTCCGCCTGTCTGTCTGCTTGTCTCTGTGTCCGCATGTCTGTCTCTGTGTCCGCCTGTCTGTCTGCTTGTCTCTGTGTCCGCATGTCTGTCTCTGTGTCCGCCTGTCTGTCTGCTTGTCTCTGTGTCCGTCCGTCCATCTATCGGTGTTACGGACGGACAAACAGAGAGGCTGATCTGAGTGTGTGAGGATCAACACAATCAGTGCTTCCCCGTGCGCACGTCTCCTAAATGACGCCTCGCTCCCTACAATGTGCAGTCTGATGCACTACCTCTGACCACGGCTTATGGGAAATCCCATCGGACTCCAGAAGGGACGAGTGCTCCGTCTAGGGTATAATTTGCAATGTGCGATTCGGATACAGGCACACAGCACGGAAACCACCAGAACAATCAGCAATCAACGCTGATCATCATAATAACGCTGGATCGAGCGAGCTAGACTGGTGGAGGACTCCAGCCACACATTTTGATCCCGGGCCAAAAACAGAGATTATTTTGTGTAGGTGTACAGCTAGTTGCCGATCGTCTACGGAGAAGTAATACATAAATGCATATTTAATGGAGGCACTAAACCTGTTCTTCCCTTTAAAATTCCGCGGAGCTAAAAAGAGAAGTCGCACATTTCCATATTTCTCAGATTTAGGCGACTGAAGATTGATAGGAAAATGGGAGGCGTATTCAACTTATAAGGTAAGTAGATAAAATAGGAGCGTAGGAGAGCGTGCTGCCAGTCGGGCCGGTCTGGGACTCTTCGACACCTTCCCCCCATCTCCCCCATCACAGGGATAAGGCGTCCTCACCACAGACTGGCTCCCACCAGGGAGCAGGATCTCACAAATGACACGTCAGACACATGTGGTTCTGTTCAAAGAGAGATGTACCGTACAAGCATGCAGTGGGAAATTAACAGTTGACAAGTGCAACACAGCCAGAAGTGGAACACCCATACAGGGGTACTGCAGAACCGATGGCAACCACTACCAGCCTCTAATAACGGTGACGACAGTAAACATGCGATACAGTGGTCACACCAAATCAATCGGGTCCACACACCTCGTCAGTGCTGTTCATGTGAAGGGAGACTGAGGAGCCTGTGACATGAGCAGACAAGACCGTCAGGTGTCCCGCCCCCCTAAAAACCACCTGACCGTAGTAACCTATCTGTAGCCTGGTCCCAGAGGTCATTGAGAGGTTAGAGAGACTGTTTACGATCCCCCAGTCTGTCTGGAACCATGGAGGAGTGAGACGGGGCGTGTGAGTGGGATATGGTAGACCTGGTGAGGCAGTGATATCACCACAGGCTGTGGTTCTCCTCCACAGATATAACCTATAGATTTGTCTTTTAATAAAAATATATTAAAAGTACACTGGAACGTCGGCTGGTCCTACGGAAGGCAAAAGCTCCAGTGTCCACCTGCGCCAGTGGTACTTATTGAAAGGTAGTGCCCAAAACACCGACACGGCAAGGTGATCGAGCATGGTCAGTGTCGGATTTAAATTAGGAAAAAAATAGCCTTGAACGGGTGAAACAGATGAGCTGTGACCGGAAACTTTGTTCATAGAGTAACAAGCGTTCCTCAAACTGACCTATTGGCCCCAATTATTATGGAAAACAAGAATGAATCAAATTAACATTGAAGTGCTTCTCTGCTCGGGGATCAATCTGCGCTTGCCACGGAGAGGGAGGATAGCGGGAGGAAATAAACAATGTGTCGCCGCATACGCTATATATCTTGCAGTCATTAATGATTAGTTCCTTTTTCCCTTAGCCATACATTATTGTTATTGCCTGAGCGGTCCGGCAGATAGTAAATGGATACAATGGCATGAACGGAGTCCATCTTTCAACCGCTAACTGGCAGGCAGAAAGCAAGTTGCCAGCGCCGGTGTCATCATCTCGGCGCTTGAGTGATCGAAGACTCCGTATAATCTTTTAGACCACATAGTCGAGGATGGTGTGATAAGCAACTGTCTGCCGTCGGTTTATTCCTTCGCCACCTAAAGTAAATCCATCAACCGTAACACGCCTTCCAATTTACCCCGACTTAAATTCCCGACCCAGAATCAATGACCTACGGTAAAATATCAATGACTCGGGGCCAACGTATTGGCTAGCGATTCGAGCTGCTTAAACGTGTAATCCATAAGGTGTGACCACACACGCACCTTTAAAATGGGATACTAAGAAGGGCATTTCGACGGGCCGCGAGACGTCAGACCGTTGCAAGTACAACGGACCACCACGCCGTGCGCGCGACTCAATAGGTGAGGCCGGGTGCGTGCTGGGCCAGGGTCCACGGTTCAAGTCCCACTGGGGGACGGGGGGAGAACAAGCCGGAGAACGTAAACCCACTCTGGATCGGAGCGTCTGCTCGCTGGGTACCGTGTGGCGCCTCCAACGCAAAGGCTGCGGGCCCAAATCCCACGGGGGGGGAAGCGGTGAGAAGAAACAGTGAAACGTGTACGCACTCAATGAGTGGCTCTCGATAAGAGCGTCTGCTAAATGACTCGAAATGTATGAAAAAGAATTTTGCGGAACGCTGCATGGTAACAAGGCTAATACGAGGTGTGGGCTACGTCCCCCCGCCACACAAATGTTCACTTTAAAGGTTTTCCTTTTTGAGGCGGTACAGTGTCTCCTCAGGGGACAAGTTTTACATTTTCACTAAAACCTCCTTTGAATAATGAATTATGTCCTATTTATACCGGTGATTGGTCCATTGACTGCCTGCACGGGTTGTCCGGAAAAGGGTAAAGCTTTCAGAGAAAGATTTCACTGCTAAGCATAGATCATTTATCTATATCGGTGTGTCGCTACAGGAAATACCTGTAGTGTATCGCAGAAAGGAAGAACACGAAAGCGCACGTACCCGCTTCGATTTAATAAACCAGAGCAATGTCTAGTTCTTTATGTCGACGTCCATGTCATTTTTTCGAGTCTTCAGAGTAACATTCGGGTTATACATGTTAATGTCAAAAATGTAACAGAAACACACACACACGCCAACTCGTCAGATTGTTTAAGGAGAATTCCAGGCATTTCAAAGCATGCTCTTTGATTTGACAGTAACTCTCAAATGACACACAGGTAGATATGTAGTTGTTCAAGTCAACATATTTGACATTAACGTGTATATCCCAAACGCTACTATGTGCGGAAGGTCTGAGTTAATGTTTCCGTTTCTGTCGGTAAGTTGTTGTTTGGACGGGCGGTACGTGCAGTTTCCTTGTGAACACACAGGCTTGTAAGAATTCGAAACAAGCCCAAACATAAATGTGATTCCTCCAGAGGAATCCACTACAATGCCGCTGACATCCTTGTTTTTGGCTCTGGTTTATTTGTCCTCACAGTGAAGAAAGACCGACGCGGAATGAAAAGCACGTACGGCAACAGCCGTCCACTCACACTGTCCATTGTTCCCGGTTTACTTAAATGCGTCGGGAACAGACGCACGCTACGATCACATGTAAGTGGGAAAAAGGCACATGGGCAACACACTTGTGCAAATGAAGCGGGGGAAAGTGTCTTTTTAAATTAGAAGAAGTTGTACTTGACAGGAACACTTGTATTGCAATAAGCTCCTCTCTCTAAAGACATGTTGACAGGAATCAGCGAAAGGAGCGGCAGATTGATGTGCACGTCGTTAGCACCTCATTATCCTCGCTCTGAACATCATTATCACCTTGTAACCGTGTTACAATTGTCAGATGTTCGGCGGAATAATGCAAGTATATATTTCACATATTTATGCAAATACACCTTTACAAACAGCATTTCAAAACTGTGAGCAAGGACCCACGGAGACTAATTCAAAGTACGATCTAGCCGCTGTCATAAACTCACAAAATGTGTGGCAATGACACAAAAAAACGTCGGAGGTCTGCTGTAATATCCCATCCATGCTGATGAAGAGAATACTCAAGTGAGAATAGAACATTAGAACATAGCACAGCGGAGGAGCCAATCAAAAATGGACAATCTAGTACATGCTCTAGAGACTAAATGAAAACCATTGACCTGAATGCTTTTTTTGGTGGAGCCCAAGGCGCTAACTATCAAACGGGTCATTCTGGAATTGTGGCGGCATTTGGGGACGAGAACTTTTCTTTTAGGTTGAGACTTCGTTTTATGTGTTTCAGTGTATCGAACACTGAACACTGCGACAACCGCAGTAGATGAACGACTAGAACGAACGTATATCTTAGGACAACAGTTTGCAACCAGTAGGATTTACGATACCAACATCAGAAACACAAATGAGATATAGTTGCTAAATGAACATTTAATCAAATAGGGGCCACATGCTCACGTAGAAGGTCATAAAACCACAAAAAGAATTGACTCAAATGATATGATTAATGATTTGGCTCACAGTGTTATTTCTTTTCATATAAATTGACTAACACTGTGACAATTTACATTTAGACATGCCAGATTATAGATGCATCAATATAAATCATAAAGGAGTATAATTAGCTAATCCTTTTGATTTAACCATTTAAATGACTCCGCAAATAAATGGAGAACATGTTGTGAAATGTAATGTACAACTAGATCTCAAACATACTGTAAATATGTACGTACGTGTGTATATATATATGTATACATCTGTATACTGTATATAACATTCAGTTTAATGGACAACTCTCTCACCCCTCTTACTTACAATCTATACCAAAAACTGTCACCAAATATAAAATATTCATATTACTTTAAACAGAGGAATTGATTTGATCAGTGACAAATACAACTCATGTTAAGAGAGACCTTAAAGAATATCCATATGAAAATCTAATCAAAATGTGAAAAGGCTAAAGAACAAACGTTCTAAGTGTTCAACATGGAGCATTAAAACACAGATAGCGTTTTTATACGTAAATGCATGCAGCGTAACAGCGTAACATTGTATACACAATGTCTTCTAACATGTTTTCACTGTACATTGTTTTTAAATCAACGCTTTACAACACTGTTACAACACATTAACTAAGACGGTCAAAATTAATACTGGGCCCTCCGTATGAGTTGGCATCACTCTCTCTCTCTCCGTGAAAACGTGCTAAATGCTAGTTTGTGAGGTGATTTAATGGTAGTTTGTTCGGCTCCTCTTAATATACTATAGCGTGGGTATTCCAAAACTCTGGATGTCTAGGTCTCAACATGGAGAAAGTACCACATACCTTTATTCATGGTACGGCACTCAAATATATCGTCAGGCGTAGCTCAATACCAAATCCCTACACTACACAGTTTATGAAATGCATAGATCCAGATGCTTTGCTGTATACACTTTACACACCTTATCTCCTACAACGACCCCCACATGATCGCCCACACAGACACGAATGTTCTGGCACGTATTACGCCCGACGTACATTATATCACAGAACAGCTAGGCTTTTATGTATGTCAGCGTCGAATGGCGGAGCTATATATGAAAATATATGTTTAGGAGCAACTGAACCATGTTTGGTAGGGAGATGCTGGTGATGTGTGTGTGTGTGCGTGTGTGTGCATGTGCGCGTGTGTGTTCGTGTGTGTGTGCGTGTGTCTGAGAGAGAGAAAACACCTTTTCACTGTGTTTTGTCGCGATGTTACCGGGAAATGTAAGCTGACCACATCACGGCTCATCCCGCACTGTATTACAGACTTGTGCTCGGGCCTGTAATCTATTTCAGGCGAGCACAGGGTGAATCACTTTAAACAAGACGGCAACTCCATCTCTATGATAATGTCTTATTCATTAAGGAAAGACAGACACCTAATACGGTACATTCCATTTCCTTGTTATTAACGGCGAGGTGGCGAGAAAACGCGAATAAGCTTTTGGCTTGGAGTGAGATTTTCACATGTTGTTGTCTCTCATGGATGGGGGTGAATGTGTTATTCATTGGGGTAACACAGGGGTGTCTGCTAGCACATGAAGGTGAGCCACAGGCCACAACAGCTTTAGATCCTGGGTTTTACCTAATTCCCCATCTAGTTTCTTACTAGTACTTTCGAAGAACTTTTACTACATGGTAAAATGGGCGGCCATTTTGGATGTCTTCCTTGCTCTCATCCAATACCTTCCTCACACCACTCTCATGTCGCTAATTAGCTGAGCCCGATCAGGTAGAACAGTTTAATGTTTCAATGGAAAGTCTTGTCCTTCTGTGACCTTGGGCCACAACACGCGTGTTACACAACTACCATTCCAGGCTGAATATAAACTCGATTTGAACACATCTCTGCATTTTATTTATCTGCCAGTTTGGTTCACCTCTCCTCATCAATCCCCTTCTTAAAGCTTGTGCCGTGAGTTTTACAATGTATCTTTGCTTAAGTAAATGAAAGCAACATATAACATATAACATAATCTTGGCTTTACCCCAGCGAGCTAAAACATACATACATATCTAAGAAATTGCTGTGAGTTCATCATAGTCTTGGATTGAGGAACAATGGTGATATCACTCAGCTGGTCGACCTCCCATAATAAAAATAGGATGAAACTACTGTACGTTCGTTCAGTAACTGCTCGTATGAAGGTCCTCAAATTCTAGTACACCACATTAGTCCTGGCCCAAAGTACCCGTACAGACTTCGGTCAAATGTAGTTCACTACAAAGGGAACAGTGCAATTTGGAACTCAGACCAGCTCCTGTCGGCTATATAAAGGGAAACAATTAAGTCATAATTGGCGTGCAATGCAATCAAAAGCAGCCCCAAACCGAAAGACGAGCCGAGGCTACGAGGTGCCAATCAGCCGACTGTTTATTCCACATGCTGCTGTGTTTCATTTGGAGAATCAGACGAGATGCATCAGTGAATCACCAGTCAATAGCTCACGGCCTGGTAATTGGCGATCTATGACCCCCCCCAAGCCCCCCTGCACAATATTACTCGTTCCACCAAGCGCCTGTCTACAACTAGAATGTGTGGAAACGTAATGAAGGTCAAGCAATGGTAAGAAAGTTAAAGTTAGATTTTGGTTTCAACCAGTGGAGTTGATGGTACTGGCCAAAGTAGTTGCTAGTTAACAGCAATTTCTGATTTTTTTATGTTTTAAAACAAATAACTAAATTAGGAACAAGCAAATGTGAATTCATGAGTTATGTGGAGTAAGTACTGCTATCCTACAGTCGGTTGTTGTGTAAATTAACTACTAATTCAATTTACAGTAGATCCAAAAATAATTTGTTTGATTTGTGTTTGTCATTTGTGTGTAGACTTTTCCGTCTTATTTTTGGTTTAACATATTTTATTATTCTATTCAGGTCCAATTAAATATAATTATTGTATTACCTAATGAAATAATCCAAGTGGGATTGGTAAATAAAACGAGGTCAGATACGATGTGTCATGCATGTATGATTTACTTAGCACGTAAAACCCGAGTAAATATTTACGACGTACCTATCCGTGTTCAGTGATTATTTTATTGTCTTATCTTAATCCAGTCAGAGGTAGCCTGTTTACTACCGAGTAAAATAATAAGATCACTCGGCTACGAACAGAACAGATTTTTTCACTGCACACATACTCATGCAAGGATTCACCTGAGACATGATGGAATGACAGAATGTTGCACACAAAAAAACAAGCATAATACTGGACTGGCCGCAGTCGCTGTGCGCATTTCACCTGCTTTAGAAATTAAAGTGACCACACGTTGCACGGAATCGCCTGACATTGTCTAAGTTCCAGTTCTCGGTGAGCTGAAAAGGGGATGTCAATGATTTTAATTACCTCGGAGAGGATGGATGCCACCGAACAGAATTTTCCGTTCCAGACAATCTATGCCGAGAGATAAAGAGAACCACTGAAATGGGTCTTTAAAAAGTAACAATAGTTTGAGAGGGCGAAAGTTTGGATGTAGCGTCATTTTATCTGTCCAACAACAGATTCCTCGCTATCGTTCCATCGATCGATCATCTGCCCCCCTCTTTATACGCGCTATGTGTTATTTACCTCGCTGACTCTGAAGTGAATCAACAGTACGTATACGGAATAAGAGAAGGCCGAGTAATGGCCATCCATCTCCTTGCCAAGCTGCAAACTAATTTACTAATTCGCTTGCGGGTGAAGCGGGTCATTTTTATTCATGATCCATTAGTTAAATATATTCAGACATCAAACCGGTACGTTAGGAGAATAATGGGGAATTAGACATCGGACAAACATCTCGTGCTAACACCAATTTATTTGTTTAAAGAAGAAGGAAAGCCTTGTGAGAAGTTGAAAAGCAGTAGTTTTCTAATGTTCTGAATGTGCTGGCCATTCAGAACTCCCGGGTGTGTGTGTGTGTGTGTGCTTAGGGTTTGTCTGCCTGCATGGGTTTCATTTATTTCCCTCCTACTGGACTGCGACAATTTTCATACAGTTTTCATTCATCTATTCATTTAATGCAAAGTGCAAGATGGAACAATTACCATTTAAAGTGTCTCCTCGCCCTAACCAGGGCCCTTTCTTGCCATTTGAGAAGAAAAAATGTTATTCATTGTCATTATCAAACATATTGTTTGAGAAGAGAGCATTTAAAAAAAAAAAACATTCCGAGAAAAGAATTGTTTGCGGCATTATTGAAGTGGTTGAATGGAAAAGACAGTGACTGAGTATTCGGAGAAAGCAACCGGCTTAGAATGTGAGGTGAAGCCCGGGACAAATCATTAACACAGACGAGATAAAGCTGTCGACCACATTGAATTTGCGAGAATCTGACAAATAGTTAATTGATATTGAGAGGAACATCTTAGAAAGATCAAATGACTAATAAAATCACCTCTCGTCTTTTAGTGCTCATTTCACAATGAGAACAACCAGCGGTGCTAAAGTCAGGGAGGCATTTTCACAACCTGGCTCCTCGCCTCATTGAATGGGGGATACATTTATCAGAAAGAGAAATGCATTTCCCTTTTTCTTGAGTCAACGAACGTAACTTCTTTTGAGGTGTGCAGTGATGTCTGCACCACTCTGATAAGTGCCTTATTCCAAGTAAATAGTAATTGGCAAATGTAGACGGCTGTATACACATTCACTCCATATTGTTAATTATTTCTCTCTCTCTCTCGCCACAACCTACCTTTGAAGTCTTTTTCGTTTTTTTAATGGAATAAAATAACAAATAATAAATAAGGTTGTCCTTTTCTACGAAGAGTAGAGTGAATCGTGCTTTCATGCACATCAATTATTGTAATTAGAGCAAATAAATTAAGTCCACTAGAAGAAAACAAATCAACGCCGAATAGCATCCTGGCTAAGAACAAAGCCAAGCAATAACTACAGTATTTCATTAATAACATAAATGAATAGTCAAAAGAGCACATAAGAGGGAACAGATAGAACTAAGTGTCTATGCATGTGTGGAAATCAAACCATCGAATATTAAGACTTATTTGCCCGGTTGTAAACCAACGGATGTGGAAAATGCCAAACACACAGGCATATCTTCAATGAATCTGAGACTTTCTGACGTAATCTTTACTATATAACTTCCTTAGTGTGTGCGATTGCTGTTATTCTTCAGTTATTTCTACAGTTCTGGTTTATTCTCTCTAATCTTATTTCCCTCGCCGTTTGGGATGAAAGCAGGGCTTGTTGCCGTTCTGTCGGGGGTTTGGGACTGATTTCCGTACATCCGCCCACCACCCCCGTCTCCACCCGTGCTGCAGTGGATTCACAATTTGATCAGTAAAGATGACTTCCTCTGGGTAATGACGTTCGGCCTGGATCCTAAGTCCGGCAATGACCAAACGGGAAGAGTCAAGCAATAACATGGCTTTTGTTGCAGCAAAAAAAGACTAAAGTTCATTTGTTTATATTACCTAACAGTATATGATGCAAGAGAGAGAGAGAGCAGGGGGGTGCGCGGTTGTGTAGTGTGTGTGTGTGTGTGCGTGTGTGTGTGTGTGAGAGAGAGAGAGAGAGAGAGAGAATAATGTCAGCCACTCTAATTAGGGTCAACAACTTAATATACTTCCTAGTTAGAAAACGCTGGGGTAATTTATTTTGACCTTTGAACTAACCAACCCATTAACACTTGGAGTCAAAACATAAAGTCTTTCCCAAATAGCACCCGTTTTCCATATTTAGGACACAGCTATAATGCTCTGTTTAAAAGTAATGCAGTGAACAGAAATGAGTGTGCCATTTGGGGTGGGTACATTAACCCCCAGGAAAACACCCCGGAGATTCACATTCGTCTACGAGAAGCAAACAGGGTCAACAGATAAAGACATGGTCCATTGCTGCTGTTGGTAGCAGACTGATTATCTCAATATTTAGTGTTTTTATTCATCCCCTTAATTGCTTTCAAGGCGAGGCATTTTAAAAGCTATTACGGTGCTGAGAAAAACAATATGTCTAACTTAACTGGTTCAAAGCTTAGATAATTAATTTGTTACCAATCCTAGGCAGAAGATAGCATTAAATAGTACTGCATCAATAGAAAATGTAGTGCCCAGTGCCCATCACATACCCATCATGAGGTAGTTGTATTGAACAAGTGAGTTTAAAATGTTATACTATTTCACCAATAATTGTAAAACGATTTTGAAGGCATATTTCCTGAGCCTAAGTTATGCTATTATTATCAAATCTTAACATCACATGCCGTATTTGTTTAATGTAATATGTCACTGTACACTGTAAGTAATGTATGTTCAATCCATAGGACAAACTGGATGATACAAGCCAGATGATAGCTTGTCTAAAATAGCACTCTACCCACATGAAATCGGCCAGTAGAGGGCGTAGCATCTCCCTTCTAAAGGCTTGTCTCCAGCAGGTCTGTATCTTGCTGGATTGAGAAGTTACTCAAGGCATCATCAAATTTGCAGCTAAGACAGTTCTATGAAGAGTGTAGACTATGAAGATAATTCTACAATATACTTTGTATGTGTCCCAAATGGCGCCACCGCGCTTAAACCCATATTTTAAAATGAATACATATCTAGGTGTATTTGGAAAAACACCTTTGACCTCATTTGTTTACCACATCTTGTTTGATTTCAATTTTTCTGAACAAATATATATTTGTTTACATTGTCAACATGGACAGAAATAAAAAAAACCCAGAGCTAGTATTGGTTGCAACGCCTTTGGTCAGAGTAACTGTTAAAAAGACTTCTTCACTATTCCACCAGCAACCTTTAACCACAAACTGCTCTAACTGTTCAACGTTTAATCTCTTCATCTCAACTAACAGCACCAGTTATATCCTCAGATCCTGCCAAAGGTTTTTGGATGTGATTCAGAGCTGTGACATTTTTTCTAAAACATGCGGTGATTTTTTTTAAATGTTGCTAATGTTTGGGTTTATTTTTTAGCTTATAATAATCTTTTTTTGACCGGGTTTAATATAGGCCTTGAAACTCCTGATAAAGTGCATATTGTATTATTCCTTGACCAATTTCAATGTTGTAATGTTGTAATGTTGCTCTGGTGTTGAAGACGCTGAATGTGTGCAAGACATTACGAAATCGGTGCATTTTATAAAACGGGTTTTGAGGAGCAATGTTTAACCCAGTGTGCAAAAACCTGCCATTGTTGAAGAATACTGGACTGTTCTGGAGTGCCTAGTGAAGTCAAAATGTTAGTCACATCCAAAATGTATGACAAGAGATGAAAAACACCAGTTGGTGGGCACCTCTCAAACACTGAAGATGTATGACACTTTATAGACGAAGAGTGGCCTAGAATGGCAGTTAAAAGATCTCCCCTCTCTCATCTCATCTTCAACCGCTTATCCGGGGTCGGGTCGCGGGGGTAGCAGCTCTAGCAGGGGACCCCAAACTTCCCTTTCCCGGGCAACATTAGCCAGCTCTGACTGGGGAATCCCGAGGCGTTCCCAGGCCAGTGTGGAGATATAATCTCTCCACCTAGTCCTGGGTCTTCCCCGAGGTCTCCTCCCAGCTGGACGTGCCTGGAACACCTCTCTAGGGAGGCGCCCAGGTGGCATTCGTACAAGATGCCCGAACCACCTCAACTGGCTCCTTTCTATGCAAAGGAGCAGCGGCTCTACTCCGAGTTCCTCTCGGATGACTGAGCTTCTCACCCTATCCCTAAGGGAGAGGCCAGCCACCTTTCTGAGAAAACCCATTTCGGCCGCTTGTACCCGCGATCTAGTTCTTTCGGTCATGACCCAGCTTTCATGACCATAGGTGAGGGTAGGAACAAAGATTGACCGGTAGATCGAGAGCTTTGCCTTTCGGCTCAGCTCTCTTTTCGTCACAACGGTGCGGCGAAGCGAATGCAACACCGCCCCCGCTGCTCCGATCCTCCGACCAATCTCCCGCTCCATTGTTCCCTCACTCGCGAACAAGACCCCGAGGTACTTGAACTCCTTCACTTGGAGTAAGGACTCATTCCCTACCCGGAGTAGGCACTCCACCGGTTTCCTGCTGAGAGTCATGGCCTCAGATTTAGAGGTGCTAACCCTCATCCCAGCCGCTTCACACTCGGCTGCGAACCGATCCAGTGAGTGCTGAAGGTCACCGACCGATGAGGCCATCAGGACCACATCATCCGCAAAAAGCAGTGATGTGACCATCAGCCCACCGAACGGAACCCCTCCCCCATGACTACGCCTTGATATCCTGTCCATGAATATTACAAACAGGATTGGTGACAAAGCGCAGCCCTGGCGGAGGCCAACCCCCACCTGGAACGAATCCGACTTACTGCCGAGGACACGGACACAGCTCATGCTTTGAGCGTACAGAGATTGGATGGCCCTGAGAAGAGACCCCCTCACCCCATACTCCCGCAGCACCTCCCACAAAAGATCCCGGGGTACCCGGTCATACGCCTTCTCCAGATCCACAAAACACATGTAGACTGGATGGGCATACTCCCAGGCCCCCTCCAGGATCCTTGCAAGAGTAAAGAGCTGGTCCGTGGTTCCCCGGCCAGGACGAAAACCGCATTGTTCCTCTTCAGTTAAAAGATACAGCGAGAATTCAACAGTTGTAGTTACATTGGTCACTAGCAATATTATATGACAGTAACGTTCAGTTGTGTTGGTAGGACAGCTATGACATCAGTGAGAGATCAAATTTAGTGATTTTGCATTGGCGAGGTATTTTGGCGATTTTTGGCATTGTAATTTCATCCAATTAGTTTATATATGTGCAATGTTCATAGTTTAATGATACTGTTCATCTCATTTATTCACCAGAAATTCACTTGAATGCATAAAATGTGCATCGTGAAGCTGATTTGACTGTCAACTGGTGTTGCTGTAATTCTTTATACTAATAAAAATACTAATATCTTAATGTCCAAAATGACAACCTCAAAGTTGCATTTACAAATACGTAATTGGTTCTGCAATGTTAAAATCCAATTTCAGCAATATATTAATCAATATAGTGGATATCGGGATTCATTGATACAAGGGCCAGAGTGTCTACCTGACCGCATGTATAAATGTAGTTCTGAAACTAGCTTTATCAAATGAACCATTCAAGTTGCAATATCCAATAGAGCAAGACTAGCCTCAATAGGACAATCCGATGTGTTTTTTAAAAAGCACTTTATTCAAGGTGTGAAGGCGCGAAGTCCGTTTCAACAGTCTTCTTCCTATGTCAATCCTGACTAAACAAGTAGACAGAGATACAGGCTGACAGAACCCGATGAAATCATTTACAAGCCCGCTCAGCCACAATATGAACTGACATGTTAAAGCCTATTTCGTAATAGCTAGCAGTTGTTTTTCTGGAGACCCCTTATATGGTCGAATCATTATAGGAAGACACACTGCGCGTATTAACTCAAAATGTTGAGATTGCATTTTATGATGTAAACATATGTTCGTGGAGAATTATCATCTGTTAACTGTGTCTAACACAGAAGGACTAACATATTTTACCAAACAAACATGTCTCACCAAAATAATGTTGAGACAACATTTTGTGTCTGTTGTAATCATATCTATGCAGTTCTTTTGGATTGAAGTCTTCTGCCTATTGCTCTCAATGCCTATAGTATAATCACAGCAGTGCATTGTATTCTATTCACGGAAAGCACTATGGTTTTGAGTATCTAGTGATTAACATGGGCATGGGGGCTAGATTATACACAGCAAGAGAGAGAAAGGAACAGTAGCTGCAATTTGATACGGCACCTTTTCTTTCTATTTATTTCAGAAAAGACTTGATGCACAACAATAAGCATTTGATAGTCCCTATTGTGTTAACAACCCTGTTTTGATTCCTAGCAAATGAAAATGGCACGAAAATGGCAAACCACTTTGTTTCACGGAGACGGAACATTGTTCTTTTGTGAGTACCACAGGCAGCCATAAAGATTTAAAGCCTTTTCATTACAGGTTTTCATTACTATACAGAAAAAATGTGCCGTAGAACATCATTCTGGTGTCTGTAGAGTAGCGATCGCTAACTTTGACATTCAACTCTTCTACAGTCCATTGTATGGAGTGCATGTATCCTCTGTACACGCTCAGTGCACACTTATTAGTGTACACTTATAAGTGTTAACGTAAATTGGAAATCAGTATGGAAATTGGAAATGGAACTGGTATTTGGCGTTAGGAATAGCCCTTAAGGTTACAATTACACCCATGTGCCTAGCATGATGTGCCTATAATTGGATTGAAATAATATAGTAAGGCGAAATTCTCAAATTGTTTAGAGTGAACACAAGGTAGAGTAACAACAGACCCTCTCGCCATGACAACTAATGTAATACTGGCCACTCTCGCACGGACTGTATGAAGAATGAGTAATTTAATGAATTAGATTAATTTATTATTGTTGCTGCTGGTATAGCTAGGCAACCTAACAACAAAACATGCACTACAAATGGGAAAGGCAATATGTATTGGACCAAAATCAGTTATTAAATACATTATGTGTGTAATTGTAGATCGGGTTTCGCAAGATGGTGACCAACCAGTGGCATGCCCAGCTTCTGCATGTTTGAATGCACCTTGTCCTTGGTTAGAACTCACCAGATGGAACCAAGAGACGAAGGTTATCAGGCATCACATCTCCCTCTGGAATCTAATTCAAGGTCCAAAATGTTCCATGGAACCTAAAGGTTCGCCATCTGCCAGCGTTCACTTCCTCCAAAGGTGAGAATTTCCAGACCCCTACCTGGAAGGGGGATTTTTCCATCCTACTGTAAGGAAATATGGTCGGCCAATCACCCGCATAAAAAGTGTTTTTTTTAAGACGGTAAGCAGCCGAGCGTAAAAACAAAGCACTGTAGTATTCAGGGGGGAGTTGTGCATTGTGTTTTAAAGGAAAGTGTACCAGCCAGACTGGATTGCAGTCAACGGGCTTAAGTTGAATGTAGAATTATTGGTGTAATTTTTAATGGACCAGTGAAAAAAAATACCCATATACACAATAGTCTACCGATCAAAATATTTGTCATTGCATTGGTTGCTGTGACCTATTTCCTGTTCTAATGTACATGGTACTGGTTAACATAAATACTCTGTATACATGGTACTGGTTAGCAGAAATACTCTGTATACATGGTACTGGTTAACAGAAATACTCTGTATACATGTTACTGGTTAACATAAATACCTGTATACATGTTACTGGTTAACAGAAATACCCTGTATGAATGGTACTGGTTAGCATAAATACTCTGTATACATGGTACTGGTTAACAGAAATACTCTGTATACATGTTACTGGTTAGCATAAATACCTGTATACATGGTACTGGTTAACAGAAATACTCTGTATACATGTTACTGGTTAGCATAAATACCTGTATACATGGTACTGGTTAACAGAAATACTCTGTATACATGGTACTGGTTAACAGAAATACTCTGTATACATGTTACTGGTTAACAGAAATACTCTGTATACATGTTACTGGTTAACAGAAATACTCTGTATACATGGTACTGGTTAACAGAAATACTCTGTATACATGTTACTGGTTAACATAAATACCTGTATACATGTTACTGGTTAACAGAAATACTCTGTATACATGGTACTGGTTAACAGAAATACTCTGTATACATGGTACTGGTTAACAGAAATACCCTGTATACATGGTACTGGTTAGCATAAATACTCTGTATACATGGTACTGGTTAACATAAATACCTGTATACATGGTACTGGTTAACAGAAATACCCTGTATACATGGTACTGGTTAACAGAAATACTCTGTATACATGTTACTGGTTAACAGAAATACTCTGTATACATGGTACTGGTTAACAGAAATACCCTGTATACATGGTACTGGTTAACATAAATACTCTGTATACATGGTACTGGTTAACAGAAATACCCTGTATACATGGTACTGGTTAACAGAAATACTCTGTATACATGGTACTGGTTAACAGAAATACCCTGTATACATGGTACTGGTTAACAGAAATACTCTGTATACATGGTACTGGTTAACAGAAATACCCTGTATGAATGGTACTGGTTAGCATAAATACTCTGTATACATGGTACTGGTTAACAGAAATACTCTGTATACATGTTACTGGTTAACAGAAATACCCTGTATACATGGTACTGGTTAACAGAAATACTCTGTATACATGGTACTGGTTAACAGAAATACTCTGTATACATGGTACTGGTTAACAGAAATACTCTGTATACATGTTACTGGTTAGCATAAATACCTGTATACATGTTACTGGTTAACAGAAATACCCTGTATACATGGTACTGGTTAACAGAAATACTCTGTATACATGGTACTGGTTAACAGAAATACTCTGTATACATGGTACTGGTTAACAGAAATACCCTGTATACATGGTACTGGTTAGCATAAATACTCTGTATACATGGTACTGGTTAACAGAAATACTCTGTATACATGTTACTGGTTAACAGAAATACCCTGTATACATGGTACTGGTTAACAGAAATACTCTGTATACATGGTACTGGTTAACAGAAATACTCTGTATACATGTTACTGGTTAGCATAAATACCTGTATACATGTTACTGGTTAACAGAAATACTCTGTATACATGGTACTGGTTAGCATAAATACTCTGTATACATGGTACTGGTTAGCAGAAATACCTGTATACATGTTACTGGTTAACAGAAATACCCTGTATACATGGTACTGGTTAACAGAAATACCCTGTATGAATGGTACTGGTTAGCATAAATACTCTGTATACATGGTACTGGTTAGCATAAATACTCTGTATACATGGTACTGGTTAGCAGAAATACCCTGTATACATGGTACTGGTTAGCATAAATACTCTGTATACATGGTACTGGTTAGCATAAATACCTGTATACATGGTACTGGTTAACAGAAATACCCTGTATACATGGTACTGGTTAACAGAAATACCCTGTATACATGGTACTGGTTAGCATAAATACTCTGTATACATGGTACTGGTTAGCAGAAATACCCTGTATACATGGTACTGGTTAGCATAAATACCTGTATACATGGTACTGGTTAGCAGAAATACCCTGTATACATGGTACTGGTTAACAGAAATACTCTGTATACATGGTACTGGTTAACAGAAATACCCTGTATACATGGTACTGGTTAACAGAAATACTCTGTATACATGGTACTGGTTAACAGAAATACCCTGTATGATAATGGCCATGTCAGATGTGCAGAGAGTTTCCTCCAATATTGAGCCTGAAGCTGTGGAGGGGTTCAAACATAAACCTATACATCATCAAATTGATCTACTTGAAACTCAAAATTCCTGCGTGAGACAGCAATTCTGTACCAAGGTCATTCAGCAGGAACAAAGGTGAAAGTTCAGTGGCCTTCCCACACCCGACTTTGACCTTAATGTTCCCAGTTCTCCCTATGGCTTTTGTTATGTTAATGAGTTAAAGTGAAAACCCCAAGTCTCTGTACGCATCCGTGTAAAGGACTCTCCCCAATACAATGCCCTACTAGACAAGCGTCCTATATGGGAAAACAAGTGCAATAGGGAATAGGATGTCATTTAGGACATCACCACGATTTGCATGATTTCCCAGGCAGCATTGCAGGTCAGTCTTAGAGCTCCTACCATGTAGGACAGCAAACACTAGGTGACATCATCGATCAATATCCATGGAACACAATGCAACACATGTACTGCTTGAAGTAACCAATGAATCACTGGTGATCGCTCAGAGGCACGGAACTCTGCCGTCGATCACACTTATTAAATAAAAGTATTCTTCACTGACCGAACCCTAATATTCAAGCTTTACAGGCTGAGCTTTACAGGCTGAGCTTATGCTTTGACCTAAGCAAATACCTCTTCAGCCCAGATATGCAGTATGGTCTGGACGATCAATACTGGTTAAGCCGTATGTACTCAGCAGTTATACAGCTCAAGTAACCAGAAATTAAGTACTTCTCAGGCAAAAAAACAAGATACAAAACAAGCGTCACACTGTGGTTTGTACAAATGGCCTGCTACGCATGGCTTGGTGTTTGTCGAGAAAAGCCGTGCCTGCTGTCAAAATGCACTTCCTTCCCCTCTTTTTATCCGAGATGAAAATATAAGCTGTTTACAAATAAAAGATGACAGGTTGGGTACTGCAAACTTAAGTTTTCATGTCAAAAGCTGTCAATGACATTTAGGGAGAAGAAAAACACTTACGTTTTAAATGCTCCAGGAAAAGACCAAACAGCTGATATCGGGATTGAGATACGATCAGTGCTGACATGTGCCAAATGTCCCAAAGAAAATGTTTGTCCAAAAATAGTTAGCGTTAAGTTTGTTTAGAATCATCTTTTGGACAAATACAAAATCGGTCATGTTTCATATGTACATCATCCATATTATCGGCATCATGGAGCGATGTTCTAATACGTGTAAATCTAGTTTCCTAAAAGGCCTCAGGCGATGCTATATATATAAGTGGAAGTCATACATGGAAATTGATTAGCGTAAAGGCACTGTGCAATTATGACATTATACTTATCATCGCCTCTACGGTTGTGCTTTCTGGCAAACAAATGACTGTCGAACATCTAAAACATATCTACAGTATTACTTTGAATGAGAGGGTTCAATAAAGCGAGCTGACGGCATTTCAAATGAATATGTTCGTTCGTTGGTGCGCCACTTCTGATGGCTACAGTATACGTAACATCCATTACAGACCTGTTCTTATGGCAGCGTGACGAATATTCAATGTTGGTGGGGAATTCACGGTCTAAGCTGTCTAAACGATCAGGGTGAATTGTCAATCTGATAATCAACGTCTTAAATTTCATGGTGTTTGGATGGTACATTTGGCCAGCTGCATGAGGTCCAAGTCCTGCTGTGATTATTATAGACCCATGCTTGTTCATCTGGATACAGGGGTGTGGGGGGGAGCTCTAGACAATCATATCAGGCAATAAGTTGTGTATGTAAAAGTATTCACATTTGACTCTAACACTAACTTTATCAGACTGAACATTTCAACGGGCCCGAACAGTGCCAACGTAAACATGTGCATAACTTTAAGGAAACATTTATGAAGTTTCCAACACAGTGACCTATTAGACATGACGAGAGATAATTAGAAAACAACAACAACAGCAGTACTACTAAACGGGGCTGTAGAACAAAGTGTCAACGGAGCAAGCACAATAATATACTAGATTACAGTGTAGGCAGCTTAAAAATGGATTTAGCAATGACGGATCTCGGCAATATCAGTAAACGATTTACACTTCTGCTCTCAAAAAGGAAATATGTTACTGATATGAGCTATCGAACTTTTGATACATGTCTGTCAACTGGAAGGCGGCCAAATGACTACACACTGTGGTGTCGAGACACTTGAATAAATGAATTTACACTTGTACTTTTGTCAGTTTTGGTCGATGAGCTCATGCATCCATATTTAGTTTTTCGTATACTCATTTTTTTTGTCCCAGTCACGTTTGGGAAAGAGAATGTATCCAGAAAGTAATCCTATTCCCCAGCAATTGCATTACATTTGACCATATTCTAATGGTCACTATTCTGCATTTATGTTTCCATTAGGGATACGGCCATATCATCTGAAGTGTGATGAATCACAGGCATCACAGCAATCAAAGTTGTAATATATTCTGTAACACATTCCCCAACCAATCATATAAGAGTGACTACGTGAAATGCCGATAAGCCCGTTGAATAAAATGGCAGACGAATAAACAATCAGTGCATAATCAATGTGTGGATAAACCGTCGGAAAATACTGTAGTTAGTCCTCACGGTGAGATAGTCACAGGATGGCTAGATGACATCGGAAGCTTGTCTGAAATCCACAGACATTATCACAGGTTTTCTACAAATAGACACAGATGTGTTAATAGAAATGTGTTAATTTTTATAAAACACAACTACATTTATTCAGATCTGCACTGAAGGAGGAGATTTCTGTACAGGACATTTGTTCTACAAAACTCTGTAGGGCGTAACATTTCCTGACATATGCCCTGCAGGATTAAATTAATGCAATAAAAGATGCATTTTAGCTTCTGGGTACGGTAAGACTTGGAGTTAAGGTTAAGATTTAATATGAGAACAGGTTCTAAAGATCTCACCAGCCTGTTTGCAATGCATTCTCCACCCTCATTCGGAATGAAATGCCAGTTAAATCAACTGGTCACATGACCTTCCTCGCCTGAACAAATGATAAGCAACGCCGGGTTCATTTAATAAAAACAGTTTTCCCGTGCCGTCTAAAGCATTATGGAATACTCCAGACTGCATACGTAGCTGCGGAAGAAAGTCAAATCTTCAGCAACATTAACCACATTAGCCGCGCTCATGTTCTAGCCCTATTTATTTTCTATTAACTTATTTTTCTTTCCCTCTCTGGCATCAATAATAGCACACGCAGATGAACTCCCTTTGTTAAATTCTATTACATTTCCATTTCTTAGGTTAATATTCAACAGCTTGGTGCTTTTCGGATTGTTTCTGCATTGTGAGGCAGTCCGCGCTGTGTGCGTACGGGAGCGTTGTTGTGTTGGTGAGCTTTAATGATGAAAGGGACAGCACATCAAAGAGCCGGGCTCATCAGCTGAACACATAAGACAAACAATAAGGTGGCCCATTTATTTTCTGCCCCAGCCACTACAGACACGAGGTTGTGTAATGTGTTTGTACGTGTATCTATTTAGCTGTTTTTAGCTCATAAGAGCCGAGGTATTTAGGGCGAGGACACATACTGCTAAAGCGTTTAGCTAAGTAATTGATTTGAAGCGCTGTTCTAGAACACTGCTTTATTTGTATTATAAGAAATTACAGACGCTGAAAAGTAAACCACAGGGGGGATTTTTCGAAAATGATCCTGTGTTGTTATGGGTCTGCCGACCCAACGGTTTCACGATCAACGGTGCTCATCGCATCCCACAGGGCGTTTGTTCGGTTGACCGGGAGACACTGGTTTGGTCACGTCCGCTGTCAGAGCCCGACTTCATGCATTCAAGCGCGGAAGCTAGTAAGAAAGGCCTGGTCGTTTTATATTTCAATACCCAAGATTTGCCTCCCAGACATCATGACGACCACAATTGGCACTAGCCCGTAGGTGGCATGGTTAGAAGTAGAACAGAGCTTGTCTCAGGTTTTTGAAAGCCATTCACGATGACTGAAATCTGTCAACTCGGCAAATGGCACCCTCCTTTTCGCTCCAACGCTGCATCGAGCAAAAAGGACTAGATGACTGAAAGTCTATTGAACTCTGACTGTCCTCACATAGAAAGGATTCCTTCAGCTGTAATCTTTGTGTTGGACCAGGGTTGATTATTGGCCAAATGTCTGCTCAGTTGACACAACGAGTGATAACTGGAAAGAATCAAATTGGTCATGAATATACTGATAATACTATCTTAGTGTGCGTCCCAAACGGCACTGTATAAATGCCACTGCCTCTCGGCAGAGCTCTGTGGGTGCAGACGTTGCACTATATAGGAAACAAGACGCCATTTGGGACATAGCCCTACACAGTATGCTGTACTGTCTGCCCTGTTTACCCCAGCGTCTCTTTTTTTAGCTTGCCTCTAGTTGTCATTACCATATTATTAAATTCTATTTGTTATGGTCTGGCTGACACCCTTGGGATCGAGAAATAGCATTTAATGATTTTCTACTGCAAACGAATCTTCAAGCACAGCGGATATTTGGGCGTGGGGCACAGGCACTCGTGTGAAATCCTACCAAGTGTTCTGGTATTGAAGTTGACTGACAGAGAGCAAGTACTAAAGACGAGGTGTTTCGGACAAGTCGGGGAGTAGAACAATTACTCAAGGATGTGCGTAATGCGGACAACCCGGGGGATTATGAGACGTTCAGACGACATTTCGCGTCTGAACAGCCACATCCACACAGCTTAGGGTTTTAGCCAAGCACTACAATACAAAGAAAATGCTTGATCAACAAATTCAGACGTAGGTGTTCTTAAGCATGCATGACCAATCATTAAAATGTGTAATTCAAAAAAGCTATTAAAAATATGGGGGCTTTTTATTATGGCCACATAGGTTTGCATGCAGTGGTTTAGTACAACACAGATAGTAAACTATTAACTCAAGACTTTAACCACATACAGCTGGACCGTCTCAAACAGTCCCAGAGTACCCTGGGTTGGCAGGTGTCTGTCCAGGGCGGTCTTTGTCCGATTTGGGTTCTGTCTGTTTTGATGCAACAATTTCCTATTTATATGAGCACTGCACCTGTCACGATCCACGTTTTAGTCTGGAGTGGAGGAACCAAACCCAGGCATTCATTACGTTTGACAGTAATTTTAATTCAAAGCAAACCGTGAACTGAGAAACATATAACCGTTTGAAAACGAAAGTGCGCTGACATGAGCGACAAATAAATTCAACAGAAACGGCTCTATGCAACTGGTTTGAAATGCGATACGCCTAAAAGAGTAACGCTCACCGTTATTAACGACCTGACATACAACAATGACACACAGGAACCCAGGGAAAAGATGGTTACCTAAATACACACACTAACGGAACTAAATGAGGTGCAGGTGAGAACGATCGACGAAACAGTCTGGGGTGCATTCGCCAGTGCCGAGTTAAATAGCGCACAACAAAAAGTACGTATAGAGGACGACTAGCCCTTCTAGTCGTCACAGCAACAATCCAAAGGCATGTCTTATTTGAACATTTAAGTTAGCTTAAAGAACAACATCAAATTCGGTGCTCAGATTCTGCTCGTATCAAAATGCAAATCCCGTTGCAATAAAAAGAAGATCAGAGGGGCAACGTCAGAAGCGCTGAGCTTAGGGTATCTCGCTGTTCCTGGATCCAGTTAATGGTGTTTTTGTCTTGTAACTTTCTTTTGTTGAATGCAGCTACATGTAGGGCATCATATGTCTTTGTGCCTGACTGTATTCCAATGATTTATTCTAGAAACTGACTGAAAGTTGCGGAAACAATGATTGTACAGAACATCTTGTCACTTTATTTGACAGGGAAAAGGATCTAATGAATTCACTCCAATGTCTTTTAAACAGGTATTATTATGTAAATACCGTCATTCTAGTGCTGTTGCATGTATTATCACACACGTAGAACAAGGAATGGGGTATTGGATTCTTATTTAACTATGTAAAAATCACACAATATTATTGTAAAGTTATCTGTTTAACCATGTTATTCATTTGATATGGATCTATCTATTGTTCATATAGCAGCTATGATCAGTTCAACCATACCTGGCTGACAACTATCAAGGTTACACATACTGTTCTTATAAAGCTACAGCGCTTTTATTGTAAACTTTATTTGATACCTTTGCAAAATGCAAACACAATGCACGGTATTGTAATTGAAGTGATTTGTTAGAGATGCTGTCATGATGAATAAAGAAAATGGTCATATCAATTATAAATCCTGCATCGGGCTGTTAAGTATTATTAACATGATACGGTAACTAACGGGTTACATTTAAATGTGTCATGGGCCTGGAGTGGTCAAGCACTGTTGTAGAATCTGTGCTGCTGCTTTTTTCCGAAACATATTCTCACCAATATAAATATATTGCACACACACACACACACACACATGCACACACACACTGATGATGCCAAAGCATTATGACTAACATGCTGCTGGTCTTCTGCCCCCTGCCAAAACAGCGCAACAGAGGCATGGACTCTAAAAGACCCCTGAAGGTGTCCTGTGGTATCTGGCAGCAATACATTAGCAGCAGATTATTCAAGTCTCCTGTAAGTTCCGAGGTGGAGCCGCCGTGGATCTGGCTTGTTGGTCCAGCAAATCTCACAGGACAAGCGATCTACTCAATCGGACTGAGATCACTTCTGACGTAAATCCACAGCAATTATTTGATTTTGGTCTGCATCAATGTTCAGGTTGGTGGCACTTACTAATTTGACGTCCATTTGTTTAAATGCCCGGACCCAACGTTGTCCAAAGCATATCACTCCCTCCACCAGCTTGTCGTTTTCTCTGCATCCTTGTGCCATCACTTCCCCAGGAAAATGGCACATACATCCAGGTTTGGAAACTTGCATGTCCAATACAGACGCTTTCCTAGCAGGATAGCCTTTGTTGTGCTGGTGAATCAATGAGCCTTGAGCGCCCAACGCCCTGCCACCTGTTTGTGGTTTGTCCCTACTCTGGGCACCGTCGGTAGGTACTCACCACTGTTCGACCGGGAGCACCCTGCAAGCCTCGCCGTTTTAGAGATGCTCTTACCCAGTCATCTGGCCATAAAAATGTAGCCCTTTTCAAAGTCGCTCCAGTCTTTACCCCTGCCATTTTTGCATTCAACAAGTTCACTAGAACAACTGATTGTTCACTAACCATCTAATCTACACATACCTTGACATGCTCTTGATAGGAGATACCCTAACAAGTTAATAACTTCACCTGTGGTTCCCTTCAATATTCAAAAGCAAATTCGAACAATTTTTCATGTGTTTTTAAAAAGTCTTGAAAACACGTGTTGCATGTGGGCGAACCGGCACATGTTTAATGGGAGATATGTCCATGCAGCATCTTTCCAAACATACCCGACTACCTATCTAGCTTTTCGCGTTGTTGACATGTTGACCTAATCTAATTTGAGCTCGAAAACTAATAACATAAGTGCATCTAGATACAAGCAATTTCCAAATAGGAGCAAATGACCGCATTTTTCAGTCTTTCTCCTCCAACGCCTGTTCCTTATAGTTAACAACATCCATTCTGGGCGTTGAAAGGAAGCCTCTTAAACATGCTAATCCCGAAGAGGAAGAAGGCATCTCACCAGCCTGCTTCAACCCTATTAACAATTATTATGCCGCCTTCAGAGGAGCTTGGCTTTAACTCAGACTGTCAGACTCTCTTAGTCACCCTTATCCCTCTTGGTTGAGCTTGTACAGTATCAATGAAAAAATATCAGCATGTTCTGTCTCGGATCAAATTCGCAGGGTTAAATTGACGTCGGAAAAACAAGCAGGCCTCTGTTTTGTGGGATAGCGAGTGGATTTCAACAAGGATTTGCAAGGTTATTGTGTTCGAATGAGTAATTCGGTTAAGTGCCAGGATTTACTGAGTAATCATTGCTCTTTTGATTCTATGATAGGTCCCGAAACAATAGGTTAAAACGAAACAATTCAATACAGCCGAAACCTAAGACCGGCCATTGTTTTCTTTTCTATTTGGATTTTCGCAGCCTGTCTTCAATTTAAAAGGTGGTTTACCACTCGGCTGACAACGTCCCGATCGATGAACATTGACGCGTATGATAATATGTAAAGTTCGAGCGTCAGCGGTGGGTTTTTACAGCGGACGTTCCCGCATTGCTGGATCATTGAAGAAGGGATAAGGGCCATGGTTTAGTTCTAACTCAGTGCTTTGTCAATACACATCAGCCAGCATCACCACTGGGGTTCTTATTGCTCAATGTGGTCTTCTAAGGCTCTTATAAGGATATGCTCTCCTGTGGCATATACGTCAATTTGTCTGGTGATTTATGATGTTGACTAACTGAGCCAGTATCACCTAACTCATTCAACGGGAGGCTGTACGGCATTGCTTTCCGCCTTCCACTCTGTAATGGGAAAAGCAGTACGGAAGAATAACCCTCATGAGAAAAGCAGGAAAGATGAGAGAATAAGTGGGTCAAGCAGCAGGGACAAGGGCAGGACTGGGAAGAAGACCTTGGAAATCAATGCGGCTTCCAAGACTTTGCTTTTCTGGGGGAGATATTGAACACCCAGAAAATTGGGAGCCCAATTGTAAATGACTAGGCTGAAAGCTATAAATGTTCTATTTGCCTTTGATTATGTGGTTCCCAAGTGGTTCTTTGAAGGCATCAAATCACAGGAGTCAAGTAAGTTGCGGTACCAATAACATCTTTCACAGAAAAAGCTTCCAAGATATTGTGCAAGAGTCCTCACAGTCCACGTTCCTATTAGATACGTCACATCACGAATCAAAGATTTGCTGTTCAATATTTGTTTGTTATAAAGTTGAGTTAATTATGAAAATCTCAATCAGCCAAACAATTGTTTCCTTAAAAGCACACATCAATTAAAATGTTTCGTCCCCAAGGTGTGTTTTTTCAATGATAATTAAAAGTACTGTTTTAAGATGCCGATATACTGATGTACTCCAGAAAATTTATTTGAAACTGCTTTGTTTACTGAGTTTCCCCCAGGTATATCAATGTTTAACAAAGTAGTTTATTAATTTATTTGAATTTCAATGACATACATTGGCTCAGAAAGAGTTGTTCAAAAATTGTTAGTTTCAGAGGATATACAACAGAAACCTAGAAAACGCATACTTCCTTATCACAGAATCAAGGGACGTGGACACAAAATGGTAGCAAGCATATTTCATTTTAATAAGGGGCTTTAAAGGCTAAATAGCTGACAGTCATTTGGATGGAAAACAAGACGGAAGGGGTTGGGCTGTTTTGGACGTGAGGAGTCCTCCACTCATGATTCTGGTAAACGATTTAATTTTATATAAATCGTTGCGGGGCACCAGATTGAGAAAAAAAAATCTAATTTACAAATTGTGTCGTCGTTTGTTAGTGGCACGGCACCTCAATTACCCGCAGAGCAGCTTTTCATTTATTCATGCGCACAAAGTCATGTATTCATGAGGATTAACTAGCAACTCTCACACGGTGCGCATCCCAAATTGCATCCTTTTTCGCAGATGGGCCAAGCAAAAAATATTGCACTGTGTAGGAACTAGGTTGGCATTTGTCAGGCAGCCACTGATGGCATATTTTACCACAAGAGGAATGAGCCTGACGCACATTACACCTAAGAGAGAGGAGGAAGGGAGAGAACATGGTGGGGGTTGTGGATCTGAGCCCTTTTAGGTTACCGCATGGCCAAAAACAAGTTTATTCAGATCCGCCTTTAGCCCCCAATACAGTATGGAAATTGGTAGATACTCAGTATAGTCTACCTGATGTCAGTTTGGACAGAGTTATTCTGTCTAACCACTACCTTGTAAATGTGTCTTAGAGAATGCAGCTTGTGTAATATGAGGGAAACTCAATGCTTTTTCTCTTTGTTGGGTTTTGTTACCCTGCTAGGTCAATATGTTACACTGACGATTTGAAATGGTTGAGAAGTGAGAGACAATCACTATAGAAACTAAGTGAAGACTCTAAACCACCTTCACAAATCCTTGCATCCATTATTAAAATGAATCATAGCAGATGTGTTCCAGATGTGTGGGCTGAATTCACGTGAATGACATTTGACGATAGCAAACAGTGAAACACACGATAGCTACAAAGCATTTTCCTCCTAGTTTAAATGTCCTCTCCCGAACAATATCGAATCATCGTAATAACCAAACTCCTCTTCAGAAATTGTTAGGGAAATCCCCACTCCACTGTCATATTACACACATTTATCAGGAAGCTACACTGCCATTATGGCCGAGCTTATCAAATTATCTGTTAGCTGAGCGGCTGTATAGAGAGAAATTACAACCGCTGACTGCATTGAACAGTGCAATATTCCCCCGGATACAGTGTAGCAAATTATTGTGGACACAACACAGAGCCTTGGCTCAGTCATGCATTGACAGAGTAGATGGCTATGGCACATCCTGGACTCTGTCTGTTGGGACAGCTGTCCCGCAGTTCCTCTGACTCACTAGGTGAACGTCCCTAGGCCTGCAAGCTACAGCAGATGCTCTTCTAAGGTGTAGACATATGGGGTGATTCAATACTACGCTATAGCTCAAATGTGTCCATTTAAAGAAAGAGCGGATGTAGATCCATTTTAAACTTCGGTAGCAAACACTGTGTTGTTGTTGCCTTCAATCGCCAGAAATAGAGATTGACAAAAATAAAATAAAGAGCAGAACCTGATCCATTTGGCAGAGAGTAGACCGTTTTTCTTGCTTTCTCTGACTACACCAGCATTTGACGATACAGTGGGTAAAGTGCAGTGAAGATGTCAAACCGTTTCCAGCTTGCTTGCAGCACAGTACAGTACAATCAATGAAACGGCCGAATGCTCAGGGAGGAACTCTCTGCTTCACTGCAGTAAACACCTATTTTTTGGGTGTGCTGAGAAGGTGTGCTGGGATCCAATCAACATTTCAGATACTGGTCTGTTCGTGAGAAAAGGAACGGTTTACTTCAGACAACAGCACAAGGCATTCTAACAGACAGTCTGTGAGAAACAAAATAAAAACATCTGTTATTTGAGAAATGCACCGTGTTAGAAACAAATTGGTCTGGTTCTTTTAATTGGGGAACAATATTTTTAAGGTAGCAAAATTAGGAAATAAACACATAAAATCTTTTGTGTCTATATAAAAAAATGCCAACAAAGGCAAAACAATTTAGAGATCAAGGTAAAATACAACCCAAACTGAAATCTTCCACTGTAATATCAGCTCTGCAATAAACTGGCCTGGCCCCTCTGTGACCAGATGCAAGGATCTAAATCTTAATCCGAATGTTCAAATCTACTCCATGCTTACTCCAGTTTCAGCCCTTGGCTAGATGTTATCAGTACATAGACAGCAGGGTTGATCAGGTCAACAACACTGTGATCAACAACACTTTAAGATGTCCTGAAGTAGGTGCTAAATGTAACAGAGCAGTGTGCTCAGTCAGTGAACACCAAGATGTGTTGCTACATTTCGAGGTCATTATTGCACGGGCCAGCGATTTCCAGCTCTGACAGCAGGGCTCATCATCAATTATTATACCTCAGTGGTTCAAATGACCATATTCCGTTCCCCCTAGCTCCGGAGGTCTGGAAGCACGGTTCCAGCCGACGGCAAGACAGAACCAGAGAGAACCGGCTTAGTGGCCTTCTGCACCTGTAAGCTTAGTGACACTAGCCAGCACAGCAGCTGAAGGCCAGAGGAGGGGACACGCCGCAAGACAACATCTGCCTCCCCTTGTGACTGGCTGAGTGAAGCCAACTGCAAAAAAACTGAAGTGCACAACTGGAGGCTTGTCTGTTTGATGTATTTTAACAAAGCTACAATGGACGGATCTGACTTTGAGACATGTTCTGCTTTCTCCGTCTTTTTTCGGAGATGTGACTTTCTCTTCCAGCCTGACGCTCTCATTTCTCCCCGAGCCGTGTTTTACGTCTCCGTCTCTTTCCTTTCTGTTTGTATACTTCATTACATCCGCAGCGCCTAACACAGAATTTTTAACATGATCGTTTCAAACGTCGATTCGTTTATCAATAAACCACAAGTTCATTGTCTTTCCAGATCCATGTTTCCGAGCACGATGGAGAAAACACAATCGACACAAAAATGACTAGTTCCCCCTCGTTCTCCCTCCCACGGACGTCTCAAAATTATTCTGTGTGCCTCAGTTTGCGCTGATGCCGTATGTGCTTTTCTCTTGTCCTTCTTGTTTCAGGTGTCTACATGCATTACGGTTTGACAGATCCCCGATGACCACGTCCGGTGGGGATCTGTAGTTGAATAGAATGAGGATGAATCAATGCAATCAAGGCAGTCGCTCGGAGGGGGGGAGGCGAGACGGGGAACAAAGGGACCATGAGACGTGGGCTGCCTGCGTTCGCTGGCGGGCGAGGCAGGTCGGCTGCGGCGTGCGGTAAACGCCGGGCAGCTGACTGACCTCTGTGGTTGCCACGGAGCCCTGAGGTATCACAGATGTCTCTTCCACGGACGCCTGCATCTCCTCTCGCCTCAGAGAGGAGAAGGACGCCATCTAGGGCAGAGAACTTGACCATGGCAAATGGGATGACCGCCTCGATTGGCTCGATGACGGCGGAACACCAGTGCCAGGTTTAAATGTCCAGTGTCTTGCTCTTTCAGGAACCCTCCGTTAATTTTCTGTTAGGACTAACCTTTCCCCCAGCTAACTACAGGACCGCGCAACCCTGCTCAGATCCGTCCAGACTGCTGGTAGCGCCCCCCTAAACTGAAATACTTTTTCTACACACTCAGCAAAGCTCTTCTTTTGCAACAATCACTCCATTTGTCTGCGTTACCAGCCAGTGAGCGGTCCTCTGAAGTGATCCATTTGTCAGAGAGCACCGATTTATCAGAGTCAGTCCTATACGTTGATCACAAAGGGGATAGAGGAGAGTGTGTACCTTGGCGTAATCAGACTCGTGTGCACATGGGAACACCTGACTCCAAAAGATCGGAGACATCGACATGGTTTGGTGTTTCTACATAGCGCTGCTGTCAATTGATCAAAATGCGGCTGAGGAAACCAAACTTCTACCGTACAAAAGCCCCTTTTAAAAGCGTCTTAGAAACTTTGCCATTTCCAGTTCAAAATGTCAGACTTGACAAAATAGTTATCAACTCCGACCAAAACTTCTATTAATTAAAATTCAAATTAAAATGCGTATGTCCCGATTATACAGGATTATTTTGCTGCACTAAGAAACTGCCGTACAATATTAAACATTAAAATGTAACAATGTGGTATTAAATGTTCTGATTAGTATGGGACCAAACAAGTTAATAATTGTTTTGGCTTTTGCACAGCATTTAGAAACAGTTATGTTGCTTGTGACTAAAACGTGTTTCCTATGACAAATTAGAAAAAAAGAAAATATACTGATTCCAAAACATATTGACCACTCACAGGTGAAGCAAATAAAGTTGATAATCTCCTAAAACAGGCATAAGTCAAGTTCTGGGTAGATAAGATGAAACAACCAGTTCTTTTAGCTGACGTAATGGAGACAGAAGAAATGGGCCGCAGTAAAGACCTGAGCAACTTTGACAAGGGCCAATTTGTTATGGCCAGATAACTGGGTCAGAGCATCTCTGAAACGGCGAGGCTTGTGGGGTATTCCCGGTCACAGTGGTGAGTACTTACAACAGTGGTCCGAAGAGGGACAAACCGCAAACCAATGGAAGTTTGTTTGGCGCCCCAGGCTCATCAATGACAATGGCAACAAAGGCTATACCGCCTGGTCCAAACCGACAAAATGTCTACTGTGGCACAAGGCACAGAAATGTTTACAGATGTTTGCAGGAGGAATCCGTCCCCACACTCACAATGAAACACACCCTTCTGCATATGGGGCAGCATAGATGGACAGACCAAAGGCGCCCGGTCCGATGAGTTCTGTCTTCTTTTACATCATGTGGGGATGTGATTGCAGCAGGATGCACTGTGTGAAGAGGTGGTGTGGTGCTCTGGGCAATGATCTCCTTAGAAACTCTGGGACCAGGCATTCATGTGGACATCAATTTCACCCGACGTAAATATTTTTGCAAACCAGGTACGCCCCTTTATGACAATGGTATTCCCTGATGCCAGTGGTCTCTTACAGCAGGATAATGCACACTGCCCACGATGATTGCCAATGGTTTGCAGAACAGGATAAAGAGTTCAATGCGTTACCCTGGTTCTCCAAATTCCGCAGAACTCCATCCGAGCATCTGTGCTGCACCAAAAATTCTGATCCAAGGCGGCTCCACCTCGCAACTTACAGTGGTTGCTGCTATTTGCTGCGAGGACACCTTCAGGGGTCTGGCAGAGTCCACGCCTCAGTAGGCCAGCGCTGTTTGAGCAGCACGCAAAGAACCAACAGCATATTAGGCATATTGGTCATAATGTTTTGGCTCATCGGGGTATGTCAATACTTAAAAATGACAGATGAACTCATGAGTTATTAGTCATAACATTTATTTATTTTTTATTTTTTTCCCGTCATGAGTTTAAGCGTCTGGAATCATTCTATAAAGGTCAAGCATGGACTAATCTCCCTAAACGCCTCGTGTTAGCCATTATGACACGCCATGAATACTTATCCATCTTTCCAATTGACTTTGTTAGGTTCATACAACATGATATTCCATGCTTTGACAATGATAATATTGAAGGTTTTAAAATGCCCCCGCCATATGTTTGAGATTGGAACAGCATCCTGTTCCTCGGATATAAGGACAGCACAGGTCAATAGACATTACGGCGTCCTAAATGGCACTGGAAACCCTATGTAGTGCACTATTTCTGACCGAGGATTCTTTACCAGGAAACAGGTACCAATTGGGACACGACTTCTAGGGTCACCTAGAAATACAAGCCTTCTGACTTCACGTCTGTTCAGCCTTCGGGGGGACATATTGATGCAAAGTTATTTTGGTCAATAAGTCCTTCCTAAGCTGAGAAAAATACATCCTTGAGACTCTCGGTATGTGAAAAATGAGAAAGGGTGGGTTGAGACTGAGCAGTTTCATCTATTCATAGTGCTGTACCACACCTTAGCGGGCGAGGAGAGTAAAACCAAGTCTGACCAAGGACCTTTTCAAATTCAGACGTCAATAGACGTCATGTGTATTGGCCCTTACAGCCAATGAACTAAATGGTTATACAGCTTTATTGCTTTTGGTGAGACGTGAACAGGACGATACAATACCAAATCCAATACGAAAGAACAAACGACAACTATGTTTTCATGTGCCGTGTGTATTAATAACCTCTGCAACTGTTCAAAAAGTTTTCTGGTTGATTAAAATGACATCAAATTGATCACAAATACAGTGAAGACATTATTAATGTTGCAAAATTATGCTTGCGAGTGCTTGACGCCATCTGTCAAGCATGGTGTAGGCAGGGTGATGGTCTGGGGGTGTTTTAGTGGTGCTAAAGTGAAATATTTGTACAGGGTGAAAATGTTATCTCTCCGTTATTCAATGCCATAACATACACTCCAACAACAGAACAATGACCCAACACAAAGCTCGAAACTATGCTAGAACTATTAAAGAAAAGAAGCAGCCGGCTCGCATTCTGTCTGTTATGAGAGCAGCTTTACCGTATAATATGTGAAAAGTGCCCATCAATGGGCATCAATGCAATCAATGCAAATGCCTTCAGATTTCTACAACAAACTGCAATGCCAAAGGTCTTCAAAGCTGTAATGGTGGCAAATGGAGAATTCTTTGGACAGTTTGAAGTTCTTTCAATTGAAAATCATTGTTTCTAACCATATGAATGACTATATTTCCTTTTAATCCTGATATATTTTCTATTTAAACTCATTTTACAAAAGTTTTCATGGAAGACAAATGACCCCAAACTTTGGAACGGTATCGAAGGTAAATCACAATTGATCCAGCAACTGTTTACCGTCAACAATCACAACAGTTTACCTTCAAAAGTCCAGTGTTTGAACTCTCTGAGTCACACTTGTGAGGGAGACGTTTTTTTTGTAACAGCTGTCTACAACAAAAGCTTTTAAATAAATTATCAGCATATCTATCTTTCATGGAATCCCATATTTCTGTCTGCATCTGAAGCAGTACAATTCCAGTGGCATGCTTTATAGGCTGGGTAGCCCCTGAATTACACAAACCTGAATAGCTGATCTGAAAAAAATAACTGTTTCTGGAGCTGTGTTTTATATCGTTAACATCGAGACAATGACTGGTCCCAGGGCAGACCCACCGACACCTCTACCAACCTAAGAGCTGGGCTCATATGAAGATCAAGACATGTGTCTTAGTGGATTACAAGTTTAGACGCAAAAATAGTGCCTGGGAGTTTCTTGTCTAAACACAGGCCCCGAATCTATGGTATAGATTAAGGAACCAGTCAAGACACTTCTCTTGTCTAAACAAGCATTCTAGTTCAAGCCGTATACCTAGACTACACCAGATGCGTTACGCACAGTCCACTTAAAAAAAACATCATTAAAATCTCACACCTGCTTTAACACTTTTGACTTTGAACTATAACTGATGCGCAGGCACATTCATTAGGTTTCGACACACCTAATGGCAATCCGAGACGTTCCTGCATTATTCCGACACCATTCCGACACGTTCTAGCACCTCCATTGTGTCCTAGTCAATTGAATATGCAGGACAAGTACAGTAGATTCTATTTTGTAATCACAGAGTCAGGGAAATAGAACACAGTCGATCGCTGGCCCGGGCCTTAGTGGTCGGGTGTTTGAAGTTTACCCCCGCTGAGTTCTGAATACATTGTCCGGAGACACAATATAACTTGGCAGCTATTGATCTGTTCTCAAACCAGACATGCAACTTACTGAAACATGTTAAGAGAATGGGTATTTTAATTGCACGGGTCTTTGAAAGCCCACTCAAGCCGTCGCGGCTGTGGTCAAGAATATGAACTAGCAGCTCCACATTGGGAAAAGAGAACGCATCCCGCCAAGTAGATAACCTCCTTAGTTCCATCCTAGGATGCTAAATCAATCTGGAGTCGTTATTGAATAACATCCTGTAGGAATACCTATCAACAAATTGTGGATTTTAAAGGCAGGGATGACGATGTGTGTTTGTTATCACCAAAAGGTGTCCGTTTCTCATTAAAAACGTGTGTAATCCTCCCCATTATACGAATTAATTAAAAAAGCTAATCTAGATTTTTTTTTGGGGCCCAGTTAATAAAAGAAAGATTCCCATATAAATTCTCTCAGTGCACTCAAACTATCAAATTTGCTTTGAAGATTAAGACGATGTTTTAATAATTAAATGTAAAACATGTCACTTTACTGTACAGTGCGCTGTGCCATTAAAACAGTTTAGCCGCATATGTTGCATGCAGACTGTCAACTTTAGTCATAGCTTGGTAGTATTACAAAGTAACTGCTAATACTTTCCAAACGCGGTTTCTAAAGTGACTCTTTACAGGCTCTCCGAGAAACGAAACGGAGATTCATTGATTTGAGTTGACTCCTCTAACAGATCAATAACTTGTCTCGCAGCCGAACAACTCATGTGGCATTTGAACCAGCTGAAACACCGGTTCCCCTCCATATAACCTCTGGAGGGACTTATTTCAGTAAAATCCCACTGGCTAAGAGTCCACACCCCCCCCCCCCTCGCCCACGAGGCATGGACATGATCTGGTCACGTAAAGAGGACAAATTTCAAATCTTGAAATGATCTTAGAAGGAGTTATAGTAATCTATGTAGGTTAATAGTGAGTGTTGCTTCATTTAGCTCTGTTGCTGGGCCCACTGGGGCGGCTGCTGTAAAAGGTTCTCGGAGCCCGAGGCGCAGAAGGCTTTTTTAATCGGTTATTTATTTATTTACTGTAGCAAAATAGCAAAAGCAATTTCGGTGCAAACATACTAACAGACTGCCATGCAGAGGCAGACTTCAAAAGGGAGACAGAAATCAAAACCTAACAATGAAGGATGAATAACAAAGGCAATACAGGTGAGGTATCAATATATAGCACAATCACCATTGACTGACGACTGTGTTGCCATGGCGGCTGCACCATTGCATGCTACACATTTCAATCGGAGAACTCTTCCGTCGCAGTTGCCTAGGCGACGAATTGATGGGTCTTGTACAAAAAACGAAGTAATTAGTTATTGGACCGTCACTAGCATATCCGAATATCACAACTTATTACCCATTTTGAGAATATTGCTTTCTCGTGTGTGTAATGGCTGAGGCCCAACCCGTCCATTTGTGGGACCAATGAGATCAAAAGGTGTCAATAACAACATCCTCTACACATCCTCATTTCTAAATACTCTTCATTAGCCCTGCGTCTACAGTGGTATGTTCTGCAATAACGAGCTCGCGGCTAATTGTTTTGGAGCTACTCCTTGTGGAGAAGAAGCGAACGTCATTCCGAGTTTCGGTCGTCAGGCAACCGTTTCCAGTACACAATTCTGAGGAGAAACGCCGCAGTACAATATCCTATTGAGACATAATGGATAGACGTCATTATAAAGCAGTGACTGGCTGACTGTATAGTGGGTCAGAATGTCGAGGGCGATGCAACATTTGAACTATGGATTTGTCCTATCAAGTATGTCTATTCAGGCTTTCCCCTGGTTGCTAATGACATTGTACCGCTAATTACGCATAATTCCAGTGGGCTGAATGGATACAGTCACATTGCAAATGATAAGTCATTGGTCAGTGTCACAATGTTTCCATAGAGGAATTCAACAGGGAACGGAGATTTGCACAAATGAATGTAATTAACAACCACATTCATTACTTCTAATTGTGTAACATAACGAGGGCCCTGAAACTGAAACCCAGATTGAATTTGGGTTATTTTAATAATTCCACTGCACAATAGATATATACCTCTCGTATAACCGCCCGATTTTGTCTTGATTTGAGACGTATTAATAGCCTGAGTGAACAGCTGAGTGTCGTCCCGCCCACCCCTCTGGCGTTACACCAACCGACCGGTTTCCTGAAAACGCCGCATCTTCTTGTGATACGAAGGAAATCGTGACTAATGACAGACGGCAGTTATCCGAGCTCTAGCTGACAGAGTACACTGTGTAGACGTTAAACGGGAAACGGTTGGACGGCGTTGAAACGGCGTTGAAACGGCGTTGAAACGGCGTTCATGTTGTGCTTTCTTCAGATCGTCGGAACCGTCGACCTCGTAACGATGAAAACATCTTTTGGTCTGAGGCTTTGTTTTAGTGGACTCTATATTATTAATCAGATTAAAGCACTGAGACCGCATGTCGTCCGTCTGCTTTTGGTACACCAGAATGCAGAAACAAAGGTCACCGTATTTAAATCCCGGACTGGTATGAATAATAGGCCTCAGAATTACAGTTTTGCTCATAATTGCCCTGAAAAAAACAAGCGAAAAAGTGTATAGGAATAAGTGTCACTGTGAAACGAAATCTATGTACATTTAGAACAGTAATCTTATTATACTAACAGTGTATTAAAAGGATTGGCTTATTTTAAGAGGGGCTTTAGATCTCAGAAAGACAAGGCATGCGCTTATCATTTGAAAGCCATATGCCACAGATTTAGATATGACATTTTTGTCGTGTGTCTATCATCTTTCTCTCATTGACTAGTACACATGTATGAATGCGTTCAGCTGTTATGAAAGCCAGTGCTTTTAAATCCTTTCACCCCACAACATTATAGTCCTACAATGAGGACTTTACAGAAAGTCAGGAGTACAAACTTCATTGTTTGTCAATGAATAAACGGATTGGTTTGAGTGATTTTTTCCGACGAGGCAGACTTCTCTGCACTTAACCGCGTTGGAGACCGTAGAATCACGTCACGACACGAGGACTTCATTCCTCACAAGCTTTTTGTATGTCATTACAGCAGAACTCACATTGTAACGTAATAACCCTCTCTACAGCCCACAAACACACACAAAAGATTTGATTGCCTTTGTTTTGGTAATTTGGATGTTTTCCCCTCTTGCAACCTTAAAAGTGTAATTGATTTTAATAATGGCCATCTCACTGAGAGAAATACCAATAATTATCACATCAAATAGAGGATGTCTGGAATGGCCGATAAAAGCGACAATAAACAAATTGCCAACTCCGCGGTTGTATCGATCTACACATTTTCAGAAACTAATTACGCCGTCTTATTCGGAGGAAAACAACAAACGCGAGTCATGTGATAATGAAGGCGGCCATTAAGTCCAAATGAGTGTGGCTATTGAGTCTGCCCGTTGAGATGCCAGAGAGAAGAATAGAATCACGGCGAAAAGACATTGACTCATAGCTACTTGGTCAGGTGGACATTTTTCAAGCCTTTGTTGACAAGCTGTATATTTGTTATTGATAATCAACTCTCCATGCATCGCCGTGGCAACGGGAATCGGTTCTTTAGCTGGGAATATACACACAAGCCAACTGTTGCTCGTTTCCGTGGTGAAAGATTAAATGCACATCCACCTGTATTTGAAGTTAAATCATTTGAATTTGACGGCGGAGCGTTGCGATATAGCCATAAGGGACAGGCAATATTCGGTGTTACGTTAATTGTTTCGGATGTGTATTTTTGTAAATGTCAGCTGTTGGGTGGCATGAAGGGGGAAAGCTAATAACGTACATGCTAATGATATTAATTTGAGCCTTTTATCGGTTTGTCGAGTCGGGGAGGAGCAGGAAGAAGTATTAAAAAGCTCAGAGCATTGTGTGGCGGAGATGACAACGTAAGAGTGCTGACAGTCTGATAAAGTAAGCCTCAGGACGGAAAGAAAAAAAGGCCATAAAATGAATTGCCTCCTTGCTCATAAATAATAGAAACATAAATGTCATAAGAACTTTATTTCAAGAGCGGTTCGTCTAATAAAGAGGCCGTTTTAAAGAGGAGTTAAGAAATTCATTTTCATAAGAAGGCCAAATCCCCACCTTTTCCTCTGATAGTCAGTCAGCCCAACGTTGATATTCAAGAACTTTCTCGCGAAACCCCTTTCAAAGTACAAAGCTCTAGATAGGTTAGGTAGTTGCCCGCGCCGTCTCTCCTTCCTTCTTTTTGGATTTTCTTCCTCTAATCTTTACACCTCTCTTCATATTCATCTCATCCCCCGTTCCTCCTTCCTATTTGGTCCCCGTCTTCTTTCGTCTTACGAATTGATACGACAAGATGAGAGATTGCTCCAGCCATTGCAGCCAACCAATGGTGAAACAGTATTGAACGCATCTAAAGCCCCCAGCCCCATCGCTAAGTCAACAGAGAGAGAGCGAGAGAGGAATCCGTCCCTCCTTTCTCTCGTTTTTGAGCAAACATCAAAATCGTTACATGTGTATTGTCTTTTACGGACCGGGCTGACATATTGAGTCCATTTATTTCCGTATGTTTTCGGTATAACGTACATCGGCCTCGTCTCTAAATCGTACGGTTGTTCTCCGCGACCGGATGGCGTCAACGCGGGGATAACACATTGGTGTGCGTGTTTACAATAGCACAAACGGATCCCATCTACAACTCATTTGGAACATGTTTTCTTCTGAGGGACTCAGCCGTTTAATAGAAACACAATTTCACTGTTTGAGAAGCCGGATTTATGATCCGCAAGATGTTTACATCATTGAATATTAATCGTATGCTGAACAGCAATTACATGCAAATATGAATCATCCTGACTATGAATCACGGTCATAGTCACGGCTAGTATTTCAAGGACGGCATCGGAGTTGGAGCAAGACCACATGTTAGCATGGGGACATTATATTATATTGTTCAATTTCCAGATGAATCCCGGCAAACAAATGTAGCTTCGCCCAGAATACACATAAAGCACCCCCTTGTGTGAATTGTACATGTAAGCATGCAGTCAAATGAGTCTTGATGCACCCCCTGTGGATAGGCCAAGTACCTTCCGGGGTCCTAGTACCCCTGGTTGGGAACCACTGAGTTACATAGGATAATTGACATATTTCACAATATGCTAATGAAATGTGTAATGTTTGTGAAGACACCAATCCCCAACATAGAGAATGTCCTCATCACCAATCAATGGCTTTATAGTAAAAAATGACACTGTTTGCCACCACCCATTTCTGTGTGCTCACTATGTTACAAGCTCATCTGATCTGGAAGTCTACATTTGGATAGAACATTGATTTTCAGGGGAAACTGCCATCGGTCTTTAGTACACACGCCGTGGGCCTCTTTCAATACACAATTATTAAAATCACAAAAAGTATCCAATTTATTGGATGGGATGTGTTTAGTGCTAGCCATAGATGGCATCAGAGCATCATGGTTCCATTGACATTGTTGGTTCATGAGGTCACCAACATAACGTGTCAAAGTATTATGTAAAATGCTAACTTGAAAACTCAATGTCTAAATAAGCTCTGCTGCCAACTGGATATCATCAACGAATAGATTTAGTTTGTTCCATCTGCAGTCATCAAAAGAAAAGGTTGTCGTGAAAAAAACAAAGACCACGACTACTGTGCATGTAAATGCAGTCCATTGTCCGATTCCCAACCAGCCCAACTTATATTTAATAGTATTTGCATTCACACAATTACTCGAGGGGTTCTGTAAAAGCAACGCCAGAATGGACAGATGCACGCGGAGATACAGAAGGAACTGATTGTGTCTCACTTACACCCAATACACAAAGGATATCTATGTAGCCAAGATACAAAGGATAGATGCGAGTGTATGCAAAGCAATTCATTTCCACCTTGTTCTGTCTTTTGGAGAGAAAAAAGACAGAAGAAGCAAATTGTGTCGCCACTGACAAGACAAGCTCTGCCAGGGTGATTCATCCATGTTATCGACATGGAGGACACAGACACAATAGAGGAAAGGCGATGGGGTAAACACAGCCTCCCAATTTCAGGGCGTATGTTGTCTCACAACACTGTTTGTTCAGGCGACTCGTGTAAACGTGTGCCTCCTCCGAATGTTCACGTCGATATTAAGCCGTTTTCTCGCAAGGTCAAAAGTAGAATCTCTATGTGAACTGTTTGATGTTTTGATAGATAGAAAATATGAGGTTATAATCTCCATCACACTGTCAACACAGAAAGCCTGCTCCAGCTGCTGTTAACCTCTAAAATAAAATTAAGCATGTGATTATTTTGCATTCCTAGATTATTGGCCAGATCAAAACAAAATATTTTTTTCATTGGCCACCGTCATCTAAAAAGAGCACTTATCTGTGGAAACACCCCAGTTTCATAAACTCTACGTTAGTGATGTGTTCTTACCTAAAAAAAAACAAAAAAACAGGTCCCCTGGCTATAACTAAAGCATGTTGTACATTACTGTCAGTTCATGTAGTTGCCGTTTCTATCGTATTCCCGGCAAAAATGTTGTGCCGAATGTGACATCCAGGTAAACGTAAATAGATTGGTAAACACTAGGACACTTACTGGATTCTGGGTCAGAGTTGCCATCTCCTTCTGTGCGGCTGTTGGGGGAGGTCTGCTCATAGTACTCTTCCTGGGGGAAGCCAATGGACAGAGGCTGAGTGGTGCTGGCGTTGCTGTTGGGCTCCTGGTCCCCAAGGCCGCTATCGCTGCAGCTCTCCTGGGAACCATCCGGGAGGTGGAACGTCACACGACGCTGGGTCTGATGGAAACACAACCGAGAGAGAACACTGGTGGACACAGCTTTTGGCCGATACAGGAAACGTGATGTAATGCAGGCCTTGTCTAGTCAGAAACACATTGTAAACGCATACGTTCATTTCACTTTACACCGTGGCGGGTTTGAAAACAATGCAAAACATTCCGGTGGTTCACAGGGTTGAGTGTATTGGATGTTGTTCGTGCGTTCAGCTGCAGAGGCACTTTCGAACACCTTGGAGACAGTATTTGGGTGAAGTCTCATACTAATTGGTGGCGTATTATGGGATTGTTCTTGCATGTCTAGCAAGACAAGTCCCCATTACGTTTGTGTCATCTCAGAGGAATAAGCTGTAACGTCACCGTGTGCTAATTTATACAGTGAGCAAAAACAAAAATCACAGGTTCTACGAAGACACAGTACAAAACAACATCATTCAAAGGTAATGACATACAATTCAAAGATCCTCCGTTCACTGTAAGAGATCTAATTGATAGTTACCGGCCATGATGTTGTTATAATAGACCTTCCTGTTTGACAAAAACGCATCATGTTCTATTTTTCCCACTAGCCCAATTTAACTACAGCGAAGGCGGGGCGAGTGAAGTGACTTTGATTAGGAAAGGTCTCAGGGCTGAACAAGTTTGTATATTCCCCATTCTCTTTCCTCAAAAGGGAGTAGCTCTTTGATTTCTCCTGAGAGTTACAGAAGTTCATGTAGTGACCTTTTTCAGAAGCACAGTGGCGGCACTACAAAAGGGAGACGCGCCAATGCAAGGTCCATAGCCTCGAATGGCAGCCTTTCTTTATGACAAGAGAACGCTGATGATTCCCATTGTGAAACACAATTATAGGGTAATCTGTGACCATCAATTATTAGCTTATTTTTATTTCACTGTATTTTACACCTCTGCCTAGAATCATTTTAATATATATCCGGACAAATTGAAATGAAACCTGTGAAAAGGTTATTCTTTCGGAGAAAAATGAAACAAAAAAGTGTTTAGATTGAAGATAAATAACAGTAAAAATAATCAAATAAAATGTGTCATTTTAATTGTGTTGGCCACGCTTTTACTGTGGCATTGCTTTCACTCTTCTCAGGTGAGTGACCGCACAAATTGGTTTGATTTAGAGACTTTATGTTGCAGGGTACAATGTTACCCTGAATAATGTCATAATAAAAGCATTTAAATACACTAAGTTAGATGGTTGTATTAGGATCGTTAATAGACTCGAGACATGTGCAGATAGTATGTAGCTTAGATTAGCACACCAAGATGGCGGCGCGTGCACACGTGAGGCACCGCGTCTTTCAGATTTGGACTTAGTATTTATTTATTTAATTGTTTTAGGTCTATTCACTTGGTGAAGCCAGGCGATTAACCTTTAACGCCGACAGTAACTACTGGATATAGAAAAACACTGCCCAACAATAGCTGAACACCTTTTGTGCCCGCTTCGACAGGGACAACAAAGACCCAGTCATTAAGTTAGAGCTCTCCCCAGATGTCGTCACCCTCAGTCTGTCCATCCAGCGGAGGTATCTTCTGCACTCAGCAGTGTAAACACACACAAGGCGGCTGGTCCTGATGGTGTCCCCGGATGTGTGCTCAGAGCATGTGCTGGGCAGCTGGCTGGGGTCTTCATGGGCATTTTAAACCTAATTTTAGTCCCCACGTGCTTCTAGACTACAACCACTGTGCCAGTGCCGAAACAGTCGACTGCATAATGCATATATTACTTTCAATCTATTGCGCTCATCTCCACAATTGTAAGGGTTGAGAAATCGTTTTGGCTCATCTTAAGTCCTGCCTCCCACCAACTCTGGCCCCACATCAGTTTGCTTATCTACCTAACGGGTCTATGCCATCTCCACTACTGTCCACTCTGCCCTGACCCACCTGGACAAAACGAGTCACTGTGACAATGCTGTTCATTGACTTTAGCTCAGCATTCAATACAGTCATCCCATCTAGGCTGGTTACCAAACTGCAGGACCTTGGGGTCAGCCCCTCTCCTTGCAACTGGATGCTAGGCTTCCTAACCAACAGACCTCAGTCTCACATTGGACAACCTCACCTCCTCCACCCAGACCCTGAACACCGGTGTCCCACAGGGCTGTGTGCTTAGCCCACTCTTGTACTCCCTCTTCACCGGCAGCTGCATACCTCGACACAGCTTTAATACCCAATCTACTCAATTATTTATATCACAATAGTTCACGCTGTAGATCTGATCAGGGACAACAACGAGTCAGCCTACAAAGAGATCAAGCACCTAGTGGCTTGGTGTGCAGATAACAACATGGCCATCAATGCCAAGAAAGACTAAAAGCTGTATACATGCCCCAGTTCTCATTGATGAGACCCCAGTGGAACGTTTAGCCAGCTACAAATTCCTTGGTGTCCACATCTCCAACGACCTATCCTGGGCCCTCAAAACCACAACCCTGATGAAAAAGGTGCAAACGCACCTGTACTTTTTAGGAAGGCTAAAGAAGGCCCACTCTTCTACCAACATCCAGTTTCTTCAATACTGCTGTTAACATACTGAACTCTGAAACCCTTCGGTAAACTTGCAGGCACACTGCTATCTAATTTATTTTATCTGCCATTTGCCCAAATCGTACTATTGTTCCCTCATTGCTACCTCTTGCAATGCACACTAGCCTATTTATTATATTTGCCTTTTGCACAATGCTGCTTCTTGGACTACCTACAATCAGGACTTGACTCATGGGGCTGTCATAGTTGGTAGCTTATACCAAAAGAATATAGTGCCACGTTTGTAGAAAGAAAAAAACAATCACACTGTTTTTTACAACTACAATAGCATACTCAAATTCCATGTAACAATACGCAAGTCTAGTTTTTTTAGCATACGCATTTTCAGGATGAACATTTTGCAGAAAGATGATGTTGTTGAAGCAATTATGTAGTGTAACTCCCCATAGTTTTATATTAATATACCAATAAATGTGTAGTTTGAAATCTGGATACTTTAACTTGCTTGGTTGTGCTGTACTTGCTTATTGCAATATGCTTAATGAACTTGGGGTGATCAAAATTAGTACAGTAGTTGAAGTCCGGTTTTAGCAACCTTCTCTACAATATTTTTCTGATCATGTTTTTTCACATTTTATATTGCCGCAAACACGCATCCTTCAGCCTGATTTTTTTCTCCTGATATAATCCGTTTAGAGTTGTACCATCTGATCCTAGTCTGATCCGAAAGCGTCTTCAAACCATCTACACCTGTCTAAAAGCTTTAGGCAAAGTCAGAATGTGGACAAGATCAGGACAATGGAACATGTTTGCATCGGGAATACATTGTGACTGTTGTCTTCCTGTCCCTGCCCTGCGGAGGTGTATGAATAACGCCTTATAGAGCAAACAACACAATTATCACATCACAGGTTGCAATATTGCTTTTTTCCCGGCTTGGATTCTGCCCTGATTTAACTCATGCACCAACACTGAATATAATATCATTTTCAAGTTTCAGGAAGAAGCCAAGGATAAGTGGAAACGAAACAGTAACTAATGTTGCAGTCAAACTTAGCAGAGCTGATAATTATAAAAATAACAGCTTGACCAGTTGCTATATAAACCAGAAATGTCTCACCAACATACGATTAGTCATATGACTGATTGTGAGCCACTTGTGGTATGCTTCAACTTACGATACAGGCCTGTGTGATTACATGCTTTTCTTTAGTTAAACCACTAATAAACTTTACAATTGAATATACAAATAATTTAAAGAAACAGTGTGTCAAATGTTTGTGCATTATTATTCAAGACAATTTATCTTCAATAAAAGTGGAATAGTAAAGTTTCACAATATTAAATAAACAGAATTGTATTGGGTGCATTCAACAGTAAATCCTAAAATTGTACATTTGTATTGGAAAACTCAAGGCAGATTGGCTTTGGTCAAATGGAAACCTTACACCCTGTCATAACCACATTGGCGTCAATAATAAATGTACTCAGCTCCTTTCCAAACCAATCTGAAATTCTTCAGAATTAACGTTAGATATGTTTTTGCAAATGCGGAACATATCATGTGTTCCGCTAATACAAATGTAATAGCACCCAAAGTAAAGTAGCATATCATATTAAATGGAGTGTCCCAGATTTACACACAATGTGTCACGATCTGCCCTTGGCAGATGACGGGAGATAGACACAGGCGCAGAGAATACTTCTAATTTGAAGTCTTTATTCATCATCCAGGCCTGACAGGCACTGAAAACCACAGACTGAAACTGAAACAATGACCGACACTGACAAACTGACACAGACCAAACTATAAGCAGACACTAACGAACTAAACACCAAACAGGTGAGAAACCAACACAGGTGTAGAACATAGTCCCTGATTAATTTCTACTCCTAGCTGGGAGGGGGAGTGTCAACCCTGGCATGAAGGGGGACAGAGGCAGTTCGTTACAGTACCCCCCCCTCTAGGCGCGGCTCCAGAAGCGCCAAACCCAAACCACAACAGAACCAACTGCTGCGGGGAGGCGGCCGAGGAGGTGGGGGGGGAAGGAGGCAACGTAGAGATCCGGACAGGCGGCTGCAGATCCGGAGGTCAACCAGGTGACGGATCCGGCGGTCTACCCGACGGTTGCCAGACGGATGGTTGACCCAGCGGATGTTGGTCAGGAGGCCGAACCGGAGGAAGCGGGTGTGGAGGGCGGACAGGCAGATGCGGGTCAGGAGACCGAACAGGCCAGGACGGATCAGGAGGTCTACCCGGCGGGAGCGGGTCAGGAGGTCTACCCGGCGGGAGCGTCTCTGGAGGTCTACCCGGCAGGAGCGTGTCTGGAAGTCTACTCAGCGGGAGCAGATCTGGAGGTCGACCCGGCGGATGCAGGTCAGAAGGCAGATCAGGAGGATGCAGGTCAGAAGGCAGATCAGGAGGATGCAGGACAGAGGTCGACCAGGCAGAGACGGGTCAGGAGGCAGTGCCGGAGGAGACGGGTCGGGAGGCAGTGCCGGAGGAGACGGGTCAGGAGGCAGGGCCGGAGGAGACGGGTCAGGAGGCCGTGCCGGAGGAGACGGGTCAGGTGGCCGTGGCGGCGGAGACGGATCAGGGTGTCGTGACGGCGGACGCTGGTCAGGAGACCGTGATGGCGGAGATGGTTCAGAAGGCCGCGACGGCGGAGACGGGTCTGGAGGGCGTGCGGGCTTTGACGAGTCAGGAGGGCGTGCCGGCTTTGACGGGTCAGGAGGGCGTGCAGGCTTTGACGGGTCAGGAGGGCGTGCAGGCTTTGACGGGTCAGGAGGGCGTGGTGTCAGTGGAGATGGGTCTGGGGAGAGACCTGAAGGAAAGGATGTAGGACAGGGTAGAGGTAGTTCAGGAGACCGAACCGGCGGATGCAGTTCAGGAGACAGAACAGGCGGATGCAGGTCAGGCTGTCGATCCGGCGGGTGCAGGTCAGGTGGTCGACCCGGAGAAAGCAGGTCTGGAGGCCGAACAGGCAAGGACAGCTCGGGCGACCGGACAGGCAAGGACGGCGGGTCAGGTGGTCTACCCGGCGGGAGCGGGTCAGGAGGTCTACCCGGCGGGAGCGTGTCTGGAGGTCTACCCGGCGGGAGCGTGTCAGGAGATCTACCCGGCGGGAGCAGATCTGGAGATCGGACAGGAGGGTGCAGGTCTAGAGGTCGACCAGGCAGAGACGGGTCAGGAGGCAGGGCCGGAGGCGACGGGTCAGGAGGCAGTGCCGGAGGAGACGGGTCAGGTGGCCGGGGAACCGGCTTTGGCCCGGCAACAGTCCTTGACCCGGCAACAGTCCTTGGCCCGGCAACAGTCCTTGGCCCGGGAACTGGCTCGGCCAGGATGACGGCCTCGGGCATTGGACGGGGCTCGAAAACAGGACGGGGCTCGAGGACAGGACGGGGGACCGGACTGGAGTCAGGCAGGGGGACAGGACTGGAGTCAGGCAGGGGGACAGGACTGGAGTCAGGCAGGGGGACAGGACTGGAGTCAGGCAGGGGGACAGGACTGGAGTCAGGCAGGGGGACAGGAGTGAACTCTGGGTCTGGAGTGAGCTCTGGGTCTGGAGTGAGCTCTGGGTCTGGAGTGAGCTCTGGGTCTGGAGTGAGCTCTGGGGCTGGAGTGAGCTCTGGGGCTGGAGTGAGCTCTGGGGCTGGAGTGAGCTCTGGGGCTGGAGTGAGCTCTGGGGCTGGCGTGAGCTCTGGGGCTGGCGTGAGCTCTGGAGCTGGAGTGAGCTCTGGAGCTGGAGTGAGCTCTGGAGCCGGGACAGCCACGGGGACAGACTCTGGGACGGACACGGGGACAGACTCTGGGACGGACACGGGGACAGACTCTGGGACGGACACGGGGACTGGCCCAGGCAGGGAAACGGGGACTGGCCCAGGCAGGGAAACTGGGACTGGGACAGGCAGGGAAACTGGGACTGGGACAGGCAGGGAAACTGGGACAGGCAGGGAAACTGGGACTGGGACAGACACGGGGACTGGGACAGACACGGGGACTGGGACAGACACGGGGACTGGGACAGACACGGGGACTGGGACAGACACAGGGACTGGGACAGACACGGGGACTGGGACAGACACGGGGACTGGGACAGACACGGGGACTGGGACAGACACGGGGACTGGGACAGTCACGGGGACTGGCTCAGAGACGGGGACTGGCTCAGAGACGGGGACAGGGTCAGAGACGGGGACAGGGTCAGAGACGGGGACAGGCTCAGAGACGGGGACAGGCTCAGAGACGGGGACAGGCTCAGAGACGGGGACAGGCTCAGAGACAGGGTCAGAGACGGGGACAGGGTCAGAGACGGGGACAGGGTCAGAGACGGGGACAGGGTCAGAGACGGGGACAGACGTGCACTCCGGGACAGACGTGCACTCCGGGACAGACGTGCACTCCGGGACAGACGTGCACTCCGGGACAGACGTGCACTCCGGGACAGACGTGCACTCCGGGACAGACGTGCACTCCGGGACAGACGTGCACTCCGGGACAGACGTGCACTCCGGGACAGACGTGCACTCCGGGACAGACGTGCACTCCGGGACAGACGTGCACTCAGGGACAGACGTGCACTCAGGGACAGACGTGCACTCAGGGACAGACGTGCACTCAGGGACAGACGTGCACTCAGGGACAGACGTGCACTCAGGGACAGAAACTTGGGCTACCCTTGAGACGGGAACAGGGACGGTCGCAGGAGCAGAGTCAGTGGCAGTCTCCAGGAGCGAGAGAAGGTGAGGCGCACGGCAGAACAACCGTGGCATTAGGTACCTCAGCGCTGGATGTGGAAGCACTCCTTGGTGAGCTCGCCACGAGAAGAACCTGCTGAACAGCCCGCTCTCCTCCTCCGGCACTGCCTCCTCTAAACCCTGAGCGGCGGCCATCTTGGTCGACGGGGCGGCAGCCATCTTGTGCTGCGGGGCGGCAGCCATCTTGTGCTGCGGGGCGGCAGCCATCTTGTGCTGCGGGGCGGCAGCCAGCTTGTGCTGCGGGGCGGCAGCCATCTTGTGCTGCGGGGCGGCAGCCATCTTGTGCTGCGGGCGGCAGCCATCTTGTGCTGCGGGGCGGTGAGCCATCTTGTGCTGCGGTGCAGCAGCCATCTTGTGCTGCGGGGCGGCAGCCATCTTGTGCTGCGGGGCGGCAGCCATCTTGTGCTGCGGGGCGGCAGCCATCTTGTGCTGCGGGGCGGCAGCCATCTTGTGCTGCGGGGCGGCAGCCATCTTGTGCTGCGGGGCGGCAGCCATCTTGTGCTGCGGGGGAGACTCAAGTCCCAGCTGTACATAGTACTCCCGGCTGATCCTCTCAATCTCCTCAGACTCCTCCTCCGACTCGGAGCCAAGAGACTCCCTCCACTCTCGCAGCGCCTTAAAATCCGCAAGCAACCACCGAGACGGGGGAGCGGAAGCTCGTGGCGGAAGAGGTGGACCGCGTCTAATCGCGCAGCGGCGAAAACAAACCGGGAACTCCGGTAACTGCCCGTAAGTGGACGGGCAACTCTTCCTTCTCTGCTGTGTCGTTAGTGGGTCGGTCATTCTGTCACGATCTGCCCTTGGCAGATGACGGGAGATAGACACAGGCGCAGAGAATACTTCTAATTTGAAGTCTTTATTCATCATCCAGGCCCGACAGGCACTGAAAACCACAGACTGAAACTGAAACAATGACCGACACTGACAAACTGACACAGACCAAACTATAAGCAGACACTAACGAACTAAACACCAAACAGGTGAGAAACCAACACAGGTGTAGAACATAGTCCCTGATTAATTTCTACTCCTAGCTGGGAGGGGGAGTGTCAACCCTGGCATGAAGGGGGACAGAGGCAGTTCGTTACACAATGTAACATCTGCCCTTGAGAGCGGGTTTAACTGGAGCTAGCAGAATTCATAGGATGTCTTACAGCTTGACCAATGACACAATGAAACTTATTGTTGTGAGTATAAGTATGTTTTTAAAAGTTTTCACACCACTATAATTGTTTAAAATTGATTACCCCATTAAAAAAATATTCTGAATATTGGTAACTCTGCGAAACATATTTCATTAGTAGAGTAGAGGAAGATGCATTCTTCATTCTTTCACTCTTGGCTTTCAACTTGTTGGAAAAGTATTCCAAGTACCGGTAGCTGATTTGTGGCATAACTGAGATTGAAAATAAATATGACGTGACGTGGGAAATCTGAGATTCTTTAAACAATCAAACATTTATGTATCCCAATAAATTGGATGAATATGAGCTAACTGAAATGACTTTAATTTTGAAAAGTGTCTCTAGCTTGAGAAGTGTAGAGTTGCAGTAAAGAATAATAAGTATATGGTGTACTGAAGATTCAAAGCCTTGCTCCGAAACCACCACTAACTAATAGTACAGCAATAATCGTAATGTTGAGGCCATTTTGGATTATGAACAGTTTGAAGAAAAAGCCAATTCCACCCTGAGGCATTCATTTCATTTTATAACAAGACTGTCTGACTTTGCATAACAGGAGGATAATAAAATGTTGAAAATCTTATTGTGCTTTCCTCGGTTTTGTTATTTTGTTACAGTTTTTTATTCAATCTAATCATTCAGACAAATTCTAAGAGATTTTTTTGTAAAACAATATCATAGCCTCAGCACAATAACACACAAACCGACATGTTTCTGTGCGTCTAGGGTAATATGGTAGTAGAGAATTTGAAACATAATTAACACATTGTCTTTTTTGTCCACAGAGTATCTACGTTTTCTCTTTGTAAAAGTACTTTTCTCCCACCACTGTGGCACACAGATAGAGCATTTATTGTTCTTTGATAAGGCAGACAGAATAAAGGGAAAAACAGAATGGGGCAGAGAAAACAAATCTTGGCTCAAATGAGGCCTCGGCCCTGCCAAAAACATGTATTTGCAAACAGCTTACCAGTTCATTTAAGAACTATCAGAGGATTGACTAAACAAAATCCTTACAATTAACACCCTGAAAGCAAAACCGAGTGATTCTCTGCGCTATAATATCATAACGGGCAGAACTGTATTTCCTTAGTGAAATCCCACGCACAGTATGTATTGATAAGCATGCATGTGAGAACAAGTTGGTAGGTCTTGATTGAAAATAAAAATTATTCCCAACCACCAGCGATGTTTGTAGGGTAGTATAAGCTCCCACACACCTCCGAGCTACACACGGACCTAATCTATTTTTGTTCGTATAAAGTCCCATCTTGTAAATTGCATGTCAAGACTGTCAGCCAATCAGCCTTCCTCAAGAAGTGTTAAGTAAAACCTAAACATTCCCATTGGCTTTAAGTTATGTACCGGTTTGATTGAATCAATAAGGAAAATACATTTTGTTAGAGCTACTTTAGTATAGCTACATGGCCAGACAGATTATTTCATAGCCTTTCTTTCACAATATCAGCCTTGAATTGTCCAGTCGTTCCTCACATTTAGTATGGCTGTTTTGTAAATCCACTAGAGCAATGTAAAATCCGAATGAAGAGCCGAAGACTATTTAGAGGCTTGGATGCGCTATGGCAAACCCTGTCCCAAATGACTCACTATCTGCTATATTGTTACACATCCATATAAAACAGTCCTACTACAAGGCCCCAAGTGCTCTGATGAAAAGCAGCGTTCTATGTATCAAATATGGTGCAATTTAGGACGTGTCTGCCCACTTCCTCTCTCCTCTCCACATGCTACTAATTCATTTCAGGATTTCTGCTCCAACAATGACAGCCACCATTGATTAATACAAACAGATGTCCGTGACAATTAGAACATAATCATAGCGTGGAGCTCTCTTTTCTTTTCTCTGTCAGATGTTTATACGAACCTAATTCAGGACTGGTTGAATGGCATAAAAACAAAAGACGATTCAATGGTACACAGCCTGTTTGAGTGAGCCGCAAGATCAATGTATGGTTCTTCTAACAGTAGGTGTAGTTTGCTCGTTCAAATATTATTTTCTTCGTAATTATTGTGTTGCGAGAGATGATTCTTGCTGCAACAAAACAAACACTGGCTCACAAGTCAAGGTGTATGCGTTGTTAAAGTATTATCACTTATTCAAAAAAAATATCATGCCAGAAATCCATAAAACAAACACAAGCTGCTGTTAGAGATAGCGAGACCAAACAAAGCCTGTCCAGCCAGATAAAACAGTGCCTTGAAAACTATGTGCATCGACAGATAAAAAACACACACGCGCGCGCGCATAAAAATTGAGAAACAAGCCAAGTTCCCTAACAAGCCAGCGCTATCCAAAACAAAGCTCCTCTATGTTACCAAACCAGGCAATGTGCAGATGGATCTGGCTTCATGTTGGTGTGAGGGATTAGACAGCATATATTTACATTCATAGGAGGTGAGCTGCCTTAAAGTGGAGTACAGACACAGCACATACTCCAGGGTGGGAAGCTGACCGTTTGAAACATTGCTACGTTTCTCTCATGCAACAACACTACGATTCGAATAATATCCACGTCGAAAATGGAGATGCAGAGAGGGAAGTCTGAGATAGGCAAAGTCCGGGTGCCATTCTTCACTTCTCTTAGAGTGATAAACAGAGTTCACTTAGCAGTAGATCAGAGCAGCTTTGCTCCGTCTCGGATAAAGATCAGCCCGGAGGCTTCACCTGGAGAAATCTTTTTGGCTGAAACTGATTTGTCATCTCATCGCCCAGCCCTCTGCGCTAACAATAGCCTTGTTTCAGTTTTTTTCTTTTCTTGAAAATCACACCTTAAGTGTTTCCATATTAAGTATTCAGGGATTCATAACGTTGCATTTATAATTTCTTTTCTCTGGCATGTTTTATGATAAGCTTTAGCATCCCAATGGGTGTTATTTGCACTTTGAATATCAGGAGAAATCTCATACCTGGTGAATTAAATCATAAACCTTTTTTGCTAACAACCGTCTCTTCACATGGTAATGCGAGCCTGCTCAGGTATAAGCTGCTGGCTCAATGTCATAATGATTGGCGCTGGTCCGATGCCTTTTGTCCGATGGATTCGTCCGCACCCTGACCTCAACTGGCACTTGTGTTTTAGTGGTTTGATGTACAAACATGTGAGAGCCATTTACAGCCCGGTTCATGCCATGTGGCCTGATGGTTGTGCACAAAATCTTAGGCTGGTGTTCAGAATTAACAGGCGCAGATCAGATTGTTAGAGTCTCACAAAAAGAAATGCTATGTTTTTATCCAGGACACTAATAAATAGTACTGAATGAACACACTAGGTTGTCACAGGAGTGATATACATGTTAGGCTGAAAAATTATGTAAAACATAAGTTAGTGTAAGGGATAGTAGTGTAAGGGATAGTAGTGTTAGGGATAATAGTGTAAGGGCTAGTAGTGTAAGGGATAATAGTGTAAGGGATAATAGTGTAAGAGATAATAGTGTAAGGGCTAGTAGTGTAAGGGATAGTAGTGTAAGGGATAATAGTGTAAGGGATAGTAGTGTAAGGGATAATAGTGTAAGGGATAGTAGTGTAAGGGATACTAGTGTAAGGGCTAATAGTGTAAGGGCTAGTAGTGTAAGAGATAATAGTGTAAGGGATAATAGTGTAAGGGCTAATAGTGTAAGGGCTAATAGTGTAAGGGCTAGTAGTGTAAGAGATAATAGTGTACGGGATAATAGTGTAAGGGATAATATTGTAAGGGATAGTAGTGTAAGGGATAGTAGTGTAAGGGCTAGATATGTAAGGGATAGTAGTATAAGTGATAGTAGTGTAAGGGCTAATAGTGTAAGGGATAGTAGTGTAAGGGATAGTAGTGTAAGGGATAATAGTGTAAGGGATAGTAGTGTACGGGATAGTAGTGTACGGGATAATAGTGTAAGGGCTAGATATGTAAGGGATAGTAGTGTAAGGGCTAATAGTGTAAGGGATAGTAGTGTAAGGGATAATAGTGTAAGGGATAGTAGTGTAAGGGATAGTAGTGTAAGGGATAGTAGTGTAAGGGATAGTAGTGTAAGGGATAATAGTGTAAGGGATAATAGTGTAAGGGATAATAGTGTAAGGGCTAGTAGTGTTAGAGATACTAGTGTAAGGGCTAATAGTGTAAGGGCTAGTAGTGTAAGAGATAATAGTGTAAGGGATAATAGTGTAAGGGCTAGTAGTGTAAGGGCAAGTAGTGTAAGAGATAATAGTGTAAGGGATAATAGTGTAAGGGATAATATTGTAAGGGATAGTAGTGTAAGGGATAGTAGTGTAAGGGATAATAGTGTAAGGGATAATAGTGTAAGGGATAATAGTGTAAGGGATAATAGTGTAAGGGATAGTAGTGTAAGGGATAGTAGTGTAATGGATAGTAGTGTTAGGGATAATAGTGTAAGGGCTAATAGTGTAAGGGATAGTAGTGTAAGGGATAGTAGTGTAAGGGATAATAGTGTAAGGGATAATAGTGTAAGGGATACTAGTGTAAGGGATAGTAGTGTTAGGGATAATAGTGTAAGGGCTAGTAGTGTAAGGGATAATAGTGTAAGGGATAGTAGTGTAAGGGATAGTAGTGTAAGGGATAATAGTGTAAGGGATAGTAGTGTAAGGGATAGTAGTGTTAGGGATAATAGTGTAAGGGCTAGATATGTAAGGGATAATACTGTAAGGGATAATACTGTAAGGGATAATAGTCTACGGGCTAATAGTATAAGTAATAGTAATTTAACAGCATTGCACACGGGGCCTCAGGCTTCAACCTGGTCACAATGAAGTGAATTCTGAGACTTCAGTTTAGCGTTGAGATTGACAATATGTGAGAAAAAAGAATAATTGTAAAATGAATGAGTGAGATACAAAGTAAAAGATAACAGGAGGTATAAAGGTCACGTAGCACAAGTGTGACCTCAATAGGAGCTGAAAATAAAAAGGTTCTCGCGTCTCTTATTGCCATAGGGTTAAGTCAGGTGAGGTTGTGCTGTCAAACGTGGAGCAACGGAGAGCATTTGAAAGGAACATTGTTTCCACATCACTAGATCTTTTTGAAAAGTTGAAATAAGAAACTATAACATGGCCAATCCAAAAAGAGGACAGGACACATCTCTTCAATTTCAAGAGCTGAATTGAACGGATTCCACACCTTAAGGGCTCTGATGTGGCATGTGTTGTGGGATACAAGAGCACCATCGTTTCTTGGGGATATTACTGAATTATCCATGCATGCGTGAGACAAGGCACGTCTGACACCTACCAAGCAACCGACAAAACATGTCTACGTAATAAGGTACGCCATTTGCCCAGTAACCAATAAACGTAATTGTCGATGGTCTGTCTGAAAACCTGGCCTCGACCAAAACGTCTATCAACTGTCTTAATGGTGAACGTGGTCTAAAAAGACATTGGCATGTACATCGGCATTCTGGGAACACATGCTGGGACGCAAATACGTACGTGCACATGCAATCGTTTCATGCTGGGAGTGGGTGCCTTCGCATGCACGAAAAACGGCTTGAACGCGTAATGAGAAAAAAAAGCGCTTTAGGAAAAGGCGCCAGGCAACGGTTGACTGACGGCATTCGGTGGCGTTAGACTTACGTTTGCAGCGGTTATCTTGGCGAGATGACAGCCCTCCTGTAATAACACACACAGACGGTGGAGCAAAGTTAGCGCACAGAGTGATTACACAATGCATCCAACCACAGTATTGATTTGAACTGTTATTTCCCCCCTACTGTGTAATCACAACGGGCTCTATGGATCGGTCTCAATCGGTATGTATGCTACTTGCAATATCTCAGACACCACCGGCGACACGGACGACATTTGTGCGAGTGATGCGTCTCGCCGTTGGGCATCTGTTATTTTAAAACACAACGGGGACCGACGGACCACAGAAACAAGTGCAGCATATTTTCCTGCCTTTCACTCGTATTCAAGTTAGCTTTGAAAAAAGGCGCTAATTAAAATCGGTTCTGGGCGGGCGAGTCGGACCACAAGTCGGGAGACCACGATGAAAACATATGTGATTGACAGACAGGGAAAGAAGAACAGGTTAAGACTTGTTTTTTCCAATGGTGTTGTGTGATTCTACATCCAACTTGACACTTTCAGGCATGGCTGTCAAACGTATTTTCACCCGGGTCACATTCTCATTATGGTGCCTCTCAAGGGCCAGTTGTAACCGTAATACTGGATAAATTTAACTATTCCTTAAAATATTGTTTAAATAACTACCTCTGCATTGTGTGTGTTGTCAGAACATAAATCCCATTGATTTATCAAATGTAGAATCCTATATTACTCCATCAAACATGTCACACAAAATCAACTTGTATTGTGGGAGATATAGTTTATGGCCACTGACATGCTGTAAAGGAACAAATACTTTTTAACACAATAAGGTGGCTTTTACGCTCTCACGGTGACACAAAAACGTACATAGCGTGCCAGATCTCTTTTATTGTAAACACAACAACGTAATCTACTTATAATCTAATATAAAGATCATGATATCAGTATCACCAACAACAACTACAAATATTGATCTCTCATGCAAATAGCTATTCTTGACAGAACAAATAAGTCATGGGCTTCCATGAGCAGCTTTTAATTTGAATACCCATATCCAAAGATCCATGAGTCCTCCATGACAAGAACATCTTGAATATCAGAGTGGGCTCGAAGGTCCTTTGATTTGGGGTTCTGTTTTGAAAAATGTAATTACTTTTTTAAGTTTAATTTAAATAACTTAAATTGTGTTTCATACAGCACCTGTAGTAGAGTACCTAACAATATAGTCAAACAGAACGCCCTTTAATGGCAAGCTACGTAAACTATAGACTATTCTGTTTAGTTATTACTATTTATTTCATCCTCTATTAATTTTCCCTTGTTTGCCATTAACTATTGATTTGTTCTAATCAATTACACTGATGAGACAAAACATTATGTCCTGAGGAACCTGGAACCCAGACATCAGATCCTTCACGTCATGTCAGATGTGCAGTGTAGTCGCCATGGTTTCGGACTTGTTGGTCCAGCACATCCCACTGATACTCAATCGGATTTGGATCTGGAATATTTGAAAACCAGGGCAACACCTTAAGCTCATGTTCCTCAAAACATTCCCAAACAAAATGTATGCCGTGTGACAGGGCACATTATCCTGCTGAAATAGGCCATCACCATTATGGAATACCATGAAGGGGGTTATCTAGGCTGAAACAATGTTTAGATAGATGGCATGTGTCAAATTGACATCCACATGAATGCCTGGACCCAGATCTTCCCAGCAGAACAATGCCCAGGGCATCACACTCTGTCCACGGGCACTGTTGCCAAATCCACAACTGTCGTCATGATGTATAAAAATGGGACCACTGGACCAGACAATCTTCTTGAACTGTCCAAATCCATCGCTTGTGTGCCCATTGTAGGGGGTTTTGCCCGTGGACATGGGTCATATGGACATTCCATGGACACACATGTACTGTTCTGGGGCGATGCAGATTCTCACACACCAGGGTGTGATGCATTGTGTGTGGTGACCTCTTCTTCCTGTAACCATCATTAAAATGTTCTGACCTTTGTGCCACAGTAGACCTTTTGTCCATTTGGACCAGACGGGATAGTCTTTGTTGTCCTCGCGTATTGAGCCTTGAGATGCTCTCAACTAGGTGGTCTGATGAGAACTGCTGGTTCTCATCTCATCTGCCCAGACCTTGACATGTGCCTTTAGTAGGAGATGAACAATGTTATCTGCTTTATTTGTGAGTGGTCATAACGTTTTGGCTCATCAATGTATATGAAACAGGAGATGGAAAGATAATAGATTCTATGAATATGACATGTTCAAGTGTGGGCAGTTTCAAGTTCTATATATTTCTATAAAATGAATAAATAATTAAAACAATTTGTGACATTGGCCTTCACTGCTGTGGGGCGTAGAACCTTGGCGTAAAAAACATATGTAACAAAGCCAAAATGACATGTTCCCAAAACTATGTACTCTCTCATTTGTAGCTCCAGCTGTTGAGGCACAACAAAAGTTCTTTAAATTTTGTCTTCTTTGTTGCTTTTTATCAAACTCGAGCCCAATCGAGCACCATAGGTGACAGACACATTAAAGACACGTGGCCGGGCAGACACATTAACAGGCACTGGATGTCTCTAACGCAAACACACAAAGCCTTGGTAATTATAACTCAATGTGATGTTGTCACGTTGTCTCATTAACAAGTGCATAACACCACCTCCTCTTGTCCAAGGGGGGGCGCTACATCCTTCAGACGAAGGCATTTAGTGTTTCCTCGTTAAGAGTTATGCCTTTATGCAAGTTAGAAACTTTCTGATGAATGTCTGTCACATAAGCCTAACGAGAGTTCCTCTGTAAGATGACTTGTTGTTGCGGGTAGCTCCGAGACTACAAATGCATATTGATTTCGTAAAAAAAAAATGTGCAAGTCAAGTTGTTACACTGCTAAGTTGGCATTCTGACAAACATTTGGGTTGAAAATACACCCTCAAAAGCAACATAATGCACGCTCAAGGCACAACCTGACACCGCCACGACAACACAAGCCAATAATAACTGACACCACAGTAAAGATGTCTTTGCATGTCAGTGGTAAGAGGACTGAATATCAAATGAAGCATAAAAAATTAACAATAAACAGTGACAAGCGTCTAAATTGGGAACAAAAGAGACCTGCTAGGCAGCCGAATAGAATCATCTCCCAAGGGAACAGATAATAGCTCACAGAGAGATAACAGTATTTAACTTTTAATGACCAATTTTGTTTTCTTTGTACTGTGTATAATAATCTGACTACATGACTTTGCAAAAAAAAGGGAAATCTGATGAAGAGGACAAGTTAAAAGTGCTGCCGAGAGGTGAAACAATGAAAAATAGGAGGGTGAACACTTAGAAACAAGTCACCAGAAAAAAAACACATCGCAACCCCACAAAAATAATTTACTTCCTCCGGGTCGTTTGTCCAGAGAGGAGGGATATCGGGTTTTGTATATGTTGGTCATTCAGTGCCTGAAGACTTGTGTTTTACATGTGTAACACAACATGATAAATGATAGGAAATGTGTTGTGGTACACAACTGGGGCAGGGACGGGCAAACTACGGCCCGCGGGCTGAATCCGGCCCTTGTGGCAATTCCATCCGGCCAGCAGTAGGCATTAAAACAGTTTTGAGGGCAAGTGCAAAATAACTTGCCAGTCCAATTGTTATGTATCTAAATCTGAATTGTATTATTTATATATATATTAATAGATGTACAGTATAAATGTTATGTGTAAGCATATACATTTTAATTGTCATTTTCTGGCGCAAAAATATTTTCACACACGTTTGTGCAGACCGGTAATGGAATGTTTCACAATACAATTGAGAAAAAAATACAGGTAGGCCGCATCCCCAAATCCCTCTACAGATGTCCCAATGTAGTGCACTTCCTCAAAACATTCCTGGACAGTGTGTGGCAGGGCACATTATCCTGCTGAAAGTGGCTTCCGTCATCAGGGAAATGTCATAGTCATGAAGGGGTGAACCTGATCTGCAATAAAGTTAAGGCAGGTGACAGGTGCCAAATGAAGGTACACATACATGTCCGGGCCCAGGGTTTACTGGCAGAACATTGCCCAGAGCATCACACCACCTCCACTGGCTTTTCATCTTCCTCCTGTTGTCCAACCTCTGGTAGAAACCCACCACTGCTGACCAGAAACACCCCTCAAGCCTTGTTGTTTCTCTCAGGTCTTTACTTCTGGCCATTTTCAAACTTCTCTACCCAGATCTTGACATGTGCCCTTGTTAGGAGATGATCAACGCTAATAATTCAGTGTAATGGATTAACATATAAATGTACTTGACATATTTGTTTGTGCAACTCTATTAAGTGTACTTTTATTTTGAATGTCCAATTACTTTTCAACTTGGTAACACTGTGAGTTCAGAACTAGTATTTCTGCTTATCAGGTATGTGTATGTAATTATGTTGAAATTTTGGATTCTATTAATGCTTGAAAACACAAACAAACAGGGCAAACGCATACACCAGTGAATAATTAATTATTAGCTTATTAGTATATATCATTTTTTCAATTAAAATAAGCAGACACCGTCCTCTTAGATGAAATAACTGTCTTTATAAGTATTTTTTTCCAGATTATTTTTTTAAAGAACATAATTAAGGAATACAACAAAAATGAAAACATTGATTTTAGAAGTTTAATCTCTGTAATACCTTACATTGTATATGACATCATTGGAATTGATTGAACATGGGGTAAAAAAGTACTCCAAATATTTTCCAAAGATCGGTAGATCCGTATTTTCTATAAAGGTTTTAGGGTTTTTACAACAAATGAACAATGGCACAGACCCCTATGTACATACTCATTGAATGCATATACATGCAAATAATATTCCCACTTCCTATTGTCTAAATGCATTATCCAGGTTAGAGGAGACAAAGAAAGGGATTCTCACTATTGAATGTCAATGACCTTGGTCAAAGTCAAAATGGTCAAAATGAGCCTAAATTTGCTTCCAGAGCCTGACTGTGTTATGTAATAAGATTAGGATTATAAAGTGATTTCTCCAGACTGACAGGGGACATGATTACATAGCCAACAGAGAAGGGCTAGCCATCCTCACTCTCCAATAGCTCTGTCAAGCCGAACCAGGACAGAGCGGATGTTTGCTGCCCAACAGAAAGGTATATCCTAAGGTATATACTTTGGGAGAGCTGGTCCACCCTTCATCTTGCACTTACACAATATTAACATTTAAAGTAAATCTGGTCAGTTTCATTAAGCTCTTAACCTATTTCTGCATTGGACCGTTGCAGCGATGTTCTATATCCTGGGATGGCTTTTATAAAATGCTTATGGAAATGAAGAGGGCAAACCATTACTTCAACTTACCAATGCAGCGTATATCTCGAACCAATCTGTCTTTTCGGACAAATCAAAATAAATAAATAGTATTATAGTTCCGCCAGCGTGATGATTAGTGGGTCTCTGTTTCTGTCACATGGGTAGTTGTAGGAGACCCACACCTCCACTCACTCACACTGAACTTAAATAGGGCTCCATATTAGAAATAATGTGTTGCAGCTGCCTCTATTTGGGAGCCACCAAAATCCAAACATGATAATAAGCAGATATCTCTAATGCCCTATATGAACCTGGAGGCCACCATAGAGGTACCCATGGGTCTGTTGTACCTTGTTGTTACAGTTTTTCCAGTTGATTTTGTATTTCAAGAATAGGGGTGTGACGATACTCTTATAGTAGCTCAACAGACAATACACGAGACTGGGCTCGCGACAACGAGACGAGACAATATTTGAGCACTTTTTTAGGACATCTTCAATGACGAAAGGAATGACTGTGAATGACAATGCTGGGGCATATTGAAATGTTTTAACTAATCATGATTGTCACTTGAGTTCTACTTTCTGAGGATGATCTATCATATACAGTTAAACACAGGACAATATGCAATTGTAAACTCAACTGACTGGCTTTTCTCCTGTATGATTTCACGTGATCTGTTCAGACTTTTTAACCGATGAACAATGCATGAGCTTTCTAACTTCGAATTCAAGCGACGTGTTGCCTAACCAAACTCCTTTCGACCAATTGAACACAACAAATAAAAAGAGTATAAAAATTTGTAAGTAGTACTGAATACTCAATTAGTCTCAATACTAAAAATGGCAACTTGATGGCAGTGCTGGTTGTAGTAGTTTCTGCTTGGACATCAACACCACGGTAGCTGTTAGACTCCACACGTCTTTCCCGTCAGAGCAAATGAGTGACGCGAGATTCACCAAGGCCAGCCTGGGTAGCAAGGCTAATCGTGTGCCTGAAGCACTTAATGTGCGGCTCCAATCCTGCCTAGCCCACAACCACATCCATATCACGTGCGCACAGTGCCTGTGTTAGCCGCGGCGTATGGCACTATTTTCTTACAGCGCTTACAGATTGTCAGTGTCTTGTCTTTCTGTTTGTGTATTTTATGTATTAAACGTTTTATGTTTTCATGCGTTGGACCTGAATGCAACGTTTGACGCTAACAATCGGTCCTTGTCAACAGTGTTTGAAGAAGTATTTTATTTGGATTCCTTGGCCATGTTTCAGTCAATATCTGACAATAATAGATACTCCTTTAGGTATTCTAGAGAATGCCCCTTTATGAATAACTCAATGTTTTAGGACGGAAATAGCTTTAGTGACAGATCTCTTTCAACCAATTAAATGTGTGATAACGAAAACACGTTTAACGAACAAACCTCTTAAAACGGTGACTTAAAGAAGCCTTATTAGCGTTCACTTCCAGCCTACAGCATGTGCATGTATATTGTACGTCACAGGTTGTGGGAGAGCATAAATGTGCTATACATCTCCGTAGCGTTGGGTTACGGACCCTCTTTTTCCCATCTTAATGCCTTTCCAGACCAGTGGTTTCAAAGCAACCACACGCCTGGTGGAGATATCTGGAGATAAGTGCATTTGTTGGCCTCCCACATCAAAGCCGTAGAAGGGTGTCTTAGCGAGCGGAGACAGTGGGGATCGAACCAGAGCTTTGATCATTCTCAGATTTCTGTTCATTAAAATATTGGGTAAATAATTGATTGAAAACTCCAGAGCTCATTGTGCTGCTCTGTCTTTAGATCCCAATTTGTTCCAACCTTGAGACTTTTCGTGCTTTATCTGAATACATATGTGGGTACAGCTCTGAGAGGAACGCGAACGAATTGTGCCTCCGTTCATGGCGTGATGCACAATTATGTTTGACATCGCTTGCAGCTTGTAGATCCAAACGAACAGCAAAAACGGAAGAAGGGGACCATTGTTCTGCAACTCAAATTGTCCAAGGTCACATGCAATGGTTATCAAGACATGGATAAAACAACACTCTTTGTCTTTGATGATATGTTGTATTACATGGCAGAAAAGGAAAATGCACATCATAAGCATTCAATTCCTTTGGGAGATCTTCTCCTTCTGGATCATAACGATCTGTGGCTGAACTCCAGTAATATGTTTCAGTAATGACTCCTAAATGTCGCCATTAAGCAATTATTCAGCTGAATGTGGTGCTTAAACCATGTGCACATTCATATTCCACCCATATCCTATTGTGTCAGTGTGGCTGGAGGAAACTAGCTAGATATCTTTATTCCAAGGAAGTAGGCTGATGGCATATAGTGTGACATGATTGTCGGATTTCATGTCATTTGATATTTACTACGTAACGCAGTTTCATTTTCCAACCAGCGTCGTGTCCGCATGTCTTTCTGTACAGGAAGTCTATCTCTATACGTGAACAAAAAAAACGGGAAATTGCAAATACAATACTTGTTTTTTCTACCCATCGTGTGGTTGGCCAATTTTCACTGCATACTGTGCGTTGTGGGCCTTGTTTGTACTGTACTGTTGTCTTTTTGCAAGCCGACCCGGCCGCTATCTTTGTTTTTACTCTTCGCCCTTGCAAGGGGTTACGGAAGTCAGAGAAGCCATGGCAAGTTAGCAACGAGTGAGACACATCTCACAATGCCCCTGGGGAGCGGTTGTTTCAAGATGTCCTTCAGCTGGTCACATTTTTGCAATGTGATGTTCATCTGTAAAGTATGTTTACGTGTATGTATTGACTGTATATTGATCACAGAGTTGATAACGTTCATATTTATTGAAACCTTTTTGCAATAAAGTAACTCTACTTTACAATGGACCGAGGTAAAGGTGATCTTAGTCCACACAACATGGTGTGTCTAAATGAAAAAGCACTGTATCAAAGGGTTTGGAATGTCTGAAAAGTTCACTCCACTCAGCAAGTGAAGATTTAAATCGGTGGTTTTCTACTGAAAATCTGCTAGTGAGGGAATGATATGAAACGTGGTGTATGATCTGATAGATTAAAGCTACAGTCAAGTATTAAAACCTTTACTCCGGGGCTCTTGTATTCTTAATGGTTTAAGACTAATGAGATCAGGGCGCTCTCTCCTTCCTTACAGTCACGCCAGCGGTACGCAGTCTGCCTACGTCACAGTAGATTTTACACTGTGGATACCGTTAGAGACCTGTAAGGAGAGACTGAACGAGAGAGAGAGAGAGCTCATGTTGGCTCAGGCGCAGGCCTCTCGTTGGTTTCACTTAAGTCATGCCCGGAGGGTGAGAGACGAGAGAAGTGGTAGTCAACCGCAGTTCAGCGTGTGAATCCTGTGAAATGACGGTCAAGCTCGAGCCGTCACGACATATCAGGGTTTGAAGAGTGTCAGTGTGGGGCTGCGGACTTGTGATGCTGCTGTTAAGTGAAGGTTGACCAAAAACCATGTGGGCCGCTATCGTGTCTCCACCCGGAGAGACAGGAACGGCTTTCCACTGTTTATTAACGCGGGGATAAGGGACGGCTCAGCGTACACGGTCAATGTCAAGTAATGTATGTGCGGTCATTCTCCAACAGGTAACGTGTCCGAGGCATATCAACTGCAATTTACCTCAGACAGATTGCCCACTCGAAGGAAAAAAAGCACTGCTAGCTATTTGCACTGGCTCGACGGAGACACTCCTTACTCCGGCCAAACGGGTCGCGCGGACACGGGCAAGACGCGTGCGCCTCACCTCTGTTGCCTGGATGTGTAAAGGGGCTGTAGGAGCCCTAATGCAATTACACAATGCAATGATGTCGCCACCGCGTTGAAACCCGTTTTGATTTACAAGTGGACGTGTTGCCTTTTCATCAGCTTATTATTGCTAAGTGGTGTGTGTATTCCTGAACAATCCCCGTCTCTCACAGGCGCCCGGTAGACCTCAGTGAGGGAGAGAGTGAACACATATTGATCGTCCCCAGTACAACCCAGCAAGCCCCTCCTGAATTCATTAGGCCTCCTGATGTTAATTACTCCACACTCTAACCTTTCCCCGTTTCATTTGGACCAACAAATTGGCTGAATTAAAATAGAGGCCCATGTACCAAATGCCAGCCTATTAACTATGTGGCGCCTCGTTTTCCCCAGTCCCTCGTGGGGCCTTGGTCAAAAGTAGTGCACCGGGTAGGGACTAGGGAGGCGTTCGTGATGCCTACGAGGCGGGGGGGAAAAAAAGCTTTCTGATAGGTTGACTGTGTTGGTTGGATCCTGAGCCGCCCGACGCCGCCGCGCTGAATTCCCAAGCGGTGTCATAATTAAAAAAGTTCATCAACGTTCTTTGCTCATCAAATTACACTGGAGATGGAGGCTAAGAGGTAATAGGTGTGCGATGGAGGATTCACTTATAAACTCACCGCATTGGTCCAATCTGAGTTGTTGTCTGGGGAGTGTTTTCTACGCGTACGTTTGGGATGGGCTTATACTAATTTGATCACTTTTATTTATTTATATACATTTATTTCCTCTTCTCACATCGATCACACTCAGTATGAACTCAGTGAACTCAAAGTTCAAATACTCAGGACGTAATAGAGTGTTACTAGGGTAAAGATATTTTGAGAATATTCCTACCGAACAAGATCCAAATATGACTGATAACAATATGATTTTCAGATGTGTAGGAGTTCTTTAAAACATAACAGCCTGTTTGGCTGGGATGGTGTTGTACTGTAAGACAACTGAAAGATGTCACATGGTAATACGATTCGAATAGAGACAATAACTGTTCATCTTGGTTAGGAGGTGGGCTCTGAACTATGCTGAACACTAAATCAAATCTGTGTACTGGAACATATTCAAATTGGTTTCCTAAAGCCCAGACGATCAGAATGAGCTTATCAAAGGACAGACGATGCACTGGGAAATCAGATATTACATTTTATTTTTGGAGTATTTAAGAAAAAGTTAACACACACCGTGATGTATTAGACATGAAGTGAAGATTTAAATGTTAACAGGATATGGAGTCGTGAGGGTTTTTACTGCATGTTCTATTTATGGTTGTAGTATATACATGGCATTCACGGTTGGGACAATATATTCGGATCTAGATCACAATCGTATGGAGAAAGAGGCCAAAAAGGAAGGCTACCCGTCAACTTCCTACAATGTATTTTAACAAAGCATTAACTGTACCAACATATTTGTTAGGCCGGTATAAGTTACCTATTTAACTACTTTTCAATATGGTCGTTGAGGAGTACGTTACTGCACTATTGGAACAGAGAATTTGTACAAATATATTACTTAGACATCCATATATTACCACTATGTAACTGCCATAAACTACGTATTAGGCACGTTTAAAAATAAACAGTTTTTATCATTATATTGAAACATAATTAGACTTTGTGACATAAACCTATATACATCTTCAACCCCGTCTTCAGAGAACCCGTCGTTCCTTGTATTTGATCAATTCCAGAGGCAGCTAACTTGATTAGACTTGTCAGCTAATCATCAAGACCTTGATTACTACATCAAGTGTGTCTAATAATGGCTACAACCCGATGTGGAACATCTTAGGATCCCTGAGAACCGGGTGAGACACCTCTTCCCGTGGCCGTGACCTCCACAGGCAGTAACAGTCTTAAAACCATGCTGACATCATTTTTTCAATGCATAAGCGTGATGTAGCTTTCTAGCGTATCATTTCATTACTTTCCGGTTAGATATTAACACAGAAATATTCTCACAGAAAATACCCTGTAGTTAACGACACAGTGGGACTTGACACATAAATTAGATTGAGATGGTTTCAACAACAGCGTACCCTGTGGAGGTGATGGTGGAGTTCCCCCGGTGGTAATATCTAACAGTTGCATTGTGGTTGTGTTAACGTGGCGATGAACAGGAAACTTTGAAGCATATCATTACAAACAGTTACATACAGTACAACACATGCACATTTAATAACATATTTCTTGTTCCACTTGTGTAATAACCGATCCCAACACACCCATGTTTAGGATACATATATGAAGTCTTATGTTGTCACTGCACATTCCCTGTGTTAGTTACGTATTAATTGTTGCACTTTAAAAGATCAATTTACTATAAATCAATTTAGAAATCTATTTACTACAATCAAGGTTGATGCTGTCTCTTTTTACAAACCCTCAAGGTGGAGCAGATTCTGCTTAGAAAGACAATAAGCAGCTCAAAAGGAGACATTGAGAGCTTTTTTCGATCCCTTAGCCTCAGATAATAACTTAAGAATAATTGGCTTCTGATGCTCCAGAGTGTTGAATTGTCAGTTGCAGAGGGAGCTGAACTGATTTACTGCTCGATTTAATTATGTATCAAAATTCAATTAGACATGCTCTCTACATAACCCAAAAGTGAGTTTTTGTCAAGCTGTCCCTTGAAATCAAAAACACACTGACGGACACCCTTCATTGAAGGACGACATCTAACCTAATAATAATCACCTCTTATATCTCGTTCACTGACGTGAGCTAAAAAGAGGAAAATTGAATAAACACATTACCATACGGCTTTTGAATAATATGATGCATTATTTTTTTCTCCAAAGGACATCAGAGACAAGAGGGCAACCACTCGCAATCACAAAAATAACTACACACAGATATTCAGTGAGCGATTCAGTGAGGTCAGAAAAGTTTGATGAAGGAACGTCATTGACAGATGATGTGCAGCAAAACGCTTGTCGACGATAGGCAAGCAGCTGTATACCTTTAAACACATACCAGTCTGTGTCCGCGTTCCAAATGGTTCCCTGCACAATATAAAGTGAACCACTTTTTGGCTTGACAACCCTTAAACCATTGCACGTCGAATTGGAATAGGACGCTATTTGGGCCCAGACCGCCTGTATAATTCTGCCAAAAAAAAACACTTGGCAAAAAGCAAAACTCTTTTTTATAACATTGTCCCACTCGACTCGATGAGTCCCATTGATCATTAACCACAATGCAAATGGAGACGGTCGATGTAGCTCTTCTAAAAAACGTAAAGAGGGAGAGATATTCCAGACCCTTGTCAGTGGCAGTGCGTGGTCCATTTAAAAATCACTGTAAATATGCCAATAACGGAGAGGTATCGGAGAGGAATGAAAGAATTAAATCCCCACTGTGGTGTCAACCTTTTGGTGTTAGTTCAAGATTTCCCAGCCAGTGACATATGCATTGCTAATGCCTTTGATCTTTCTTTTCCTCTTTTGTAACGCTTGACACTTTTTTTCATTGAGACTGGCAGACGTATTGTTCTCTGACTATAGAGTGACGTTGTGCAGTCAACCCTACTGTATTATAGTACGCAGGTCTCCAGTTGAACCAAGAGCTGAATCACTTATCACTGTCACAGACGGGGCCTCTCACTGGCAAACTAGATACACCATGATGACACTGATGAATCACTTCCACTCCAGTGCATTTCGTGAATACGTCCACGTTCCAAACGACACTCTGGTTTCCCGGAGCGACGTAAACCCTGTCAAGACCGAGCGCACTATATAGCGGATGTGGCACCGTTTGAGCTCCTCCGCCGGTACATCTCAGAGCCTAGAACTCGGAGGGTTTGATTAGATTTAACTTTAAGCGTACAGTTGCCGGCCATATGGTCAGCGTAATGTAATTCAGAAATTGTTCATGCATGGGTGTCAAAACACTGTCCCTGTCAACCAGTTGGTGTTGAATAGTCATTTTCTATCGGATCACACCGATTAAGACAATCTCGTGAATTGCTAACGCTCTAAATCTGACACTCTCTCGTCATGAGTCTTAGACAGATCGGATGAACAACTGTGATACTCCAGTTGAAGTACATATCAGGGTAACTAACTGTTCATTTGGGTAACGACTTTATATAAAAAAAGAACAACTGGTGCGGGTGTAATACTGGAAAAATGAAATCAACTCATACACTGTTCAAACTTATTCCATTATTTGATTTAGCTTTGGCACCTGATGTTCATAACCTGTGTTAGTCCCTATAAACCCAACCCAAATACATGCCCTGTGTTAGTCCCTATAAACCCAACCCAATTACATGCCCTGTGTTAGTCCCTATAAACCCAACCCAATTACATGACCTGTGTTAGTCCCTATAAACCCAACCCAAATACATGCCCTGTGTTAGTCCCTATAAACCCAACCCAATTACATGCCCTGTGTTAGTCCCTATAAACCCAACCCAATTACATAACCTGTGTTAGTCCCTATAAACCCAACCCAATTACATGCCCTGTGTTAGTCTATAAACCCAACCCAATTACATGCCCTGTTTAGTCCCTATAAACCCAACCCAAGTCCCTATAAACCCAACCCAATTACATAACCTGTGTTAGTCCCTAAACCCAAACATGCCCTGTGTTAACCCAATTACATACCCTGTGTTAGTCCCTATAAACCCAACCCAATTACATGCCCTGTGTTAGTCCCTATAAACCCAACCCAATTACATGCCCTGTGTTAGTCCCTATAAACCCAACCCAATTACATAACCTGTGTTAGTCCCTATAAACCCAACACAAATACATGCCCTGTGTTAGTCCCTATAAACCCAACCCAATTACATGCCCTGTGTTAGTCCCTATAAACCCAACCCAATTACATAACCTGTGTTAGTCCCTATAAACCCAACCCAAATACATGCCCTGTGTTAGTCCCTATAAACCCAACCCAATTACATGCCCTGTGTTAGTCCCTATAAACCCAACCCAATTACATGCCCTGTGTTAGTCCCTAAAACCCAACCCAATTACATGCCCTGTGTTAGTCCCTATAAACCCAACCCAATCCCTATAAAACCCAACCCAATTACATGCCCTGTGTTAGTCCCTATAAACCCAACCCAATTACATGCCCTGTGTTAGTCCCTATAAACCCAACCCAATTACATGCCCTGTGTTAGTCCCTATAAACCCAACCCAATTACATGCCCTGTGTTAGTCCCTATAAACCCAACCCAATTACATAACCTGTGTTAGTCCCTATAAACCCAACCCAATTACATGCCCTGTGTTAGTCCCTATAAACCCAACCCAATTACATGCCCTGTGTTAGTCCCTATAAACCCATGCCCTGTGTTACCCTAAAACCCAACCCAATACATGCCCTGTGTTAGTCCCTATAAACCCAACCCAATTACATAACCTGTGTTTAGTCCCTATAAACCCAACACAAATACATGCCCTGTGTTAGTCCCTATAAACCCAACCCAATTACATGCCCTGTGTTAGTCCCTATAAACCAACCCAATTACATAACCTGTGTTAGTCCCTATAAACCCAACCCAAATACATGCCCTGTGTTAGTCCCTATAAACCCAACCCAATTACATAACCTGTGTTAGTCCCTATAAACCCAACCCAATTACATGCCCTGTGTTAGTCCCTATAAACCCAACCCAATTACATGCCCTGTGTTAGTCCCTATAAACCCAACCCAATTACATGCCCTGTGTTAGTCCCTATAAACCCAACCCAATTACATGCCCTGTGTTAGTCCCTATAAACCCAACCCAATTACATAACCTGTGTTAGTCCCTATAAACCCAACACAAATACATGCCCTGTGTTAGTCCCTATAAACCCAACCCAATTACATGCCCTGTGTTAGTCCCTATAAACCCAACCCAATTACATAACCTGTGTTAGTCCCTATAAACCCAACCCAAATACATGCCCTGTGTTAGTCCCTATAAACCCAACCCAATTACATGCCCTGTGTTAGTCCCTATAAACCCAACCCAATTACATGCCCTGTGTTAGTCCCTATAAACCCAACCCAATTACATGCCCTGTGTTAGTCCCTATAAACCCAACCCAAATACATGCCCTGTGTTAGTCCCTATAAACCCAACCCAATTACATGCCCTGTGTTAGTCCCTATAAACCCAACCCAATTACATGCCCTGTGTTAGTCCCTATAAACCCAACCCAATTACATGCCCTGTGTTAGTCCCTATAAACCCAACCCAATTACATGCCCTGTGTTAGTCCCTATAAACCCAACCCAATTACATAACCTGTGTTAGTCCCTATAAACCCAACCCAAATACATGCCCTGTGTTAGTCCCTATAAACCCAACCCAAATACATGCCCTGTGTTAGTCCCTATAAACCCAACCCAATTACATAACCTGTGTTAGTCCCTATAAACCCAACCCAATTACATGCCCTGTGTTAGTCCCTATAAACCCAACCCAATTACATGCCCTGTGTTAGTCCCTATAAACCCAACCCAAATACATGCCCTGTGTTAGTCCCTATAAACCCAACCCAATTACATGCCCTGTGTTAGTCCCTATAAACCCAACCCAATTACATGCCCTGTGTTAGTCCCTATAAACCCAACCCAATTACATGCCCTGTGTTAGTCCCTATAAACCCAACCCAATTACATGCCCTGTGTTAGTCCCTATAAACCCAACCCAATGACATGCCCTGTGTTAGTCCCTATAAACCCAACCCAATTACATGCCCTGTGTTAGTCCCTATAAACCCAACCCAAATACATGCCCTGTGTTAGTCCCTATAAACCCAACCCAATTACATGCCCTGTGTTAGTCCCTATAAACCCAACCCAATTACATGCCCTGTGTTAGTCCCTATAAACCCAACCCAATTACATGCCCTGTGTTAGTCCCTATAAACCCAACCCAATTACATAACCTGTGTTAGTCCCTATAAACCCAACCCAAATACATGCCCTGTGTTAGTCCCTATAAACCCAACCCAAATACATGCCCTGTGTTAGTCCCTATAAACCCAACCCAATTACATGCCCTGTGTTAGTCCCTATAAACCCAACCCAATTACATGCCATGTGTTAGTCCCTATAAACCCAACCCAATTACATGCCCTGTGTTAGTCCCTATAAACCCAACCCAAATACATGCCCTGTGTTAGTCCCTATAAACCCAACCCAAATACATGCCCTGTGTTAGTCCCTATAAACCCAACCCAAATACATGCCCTGTGTTAGTCCCTATAAACCCAACCCAATTACATGCCCTGTGTTAGTCCCTATAAACCCAACCCAATTACATAACCTGTGTTAGTCCCTATAAACCCAACCCAATTACATGCCCTGTGTTAGTCCCTATAAACCCAACCCAATTACATGCCCTGTGTTAGTCCCTATAAACCCAACCCAATTACATGCCCTGTGTTAGTCCCTATAAACCCAACCCAATTACATGCCCTGTGTTAGTCCCTATAAACCCAACCCAATTACATGCCCTGTGTTAGTCCCTATAAACCCAACCCAAATACATGCCCTGTGTTAGTCCCTATAAACCCAACCCAATTACATAACCTGTGTTAGTCCCTATAAACCCAACCCAATTACATAACCTGTGTTAGTCCCTATAAACCCAACCCAAATACATGCCCTGTGTTAGTCCCTATAAACCCAACCCAATTACATAACCTGTGTTAGTCCCTATAAACCCAACCCAAATACATGCCCTGTGTTAGTCCCTATAAACCCAACCCAATTACATAACCTGTGTTAGTCCCTATAAACCCAACCCAAATACATGCCCTGTGTTAGTCCCTATAAACCCAACCCAATTACATGCACTGTGTTAGTCCCTATAAACCCAACCCAATTACATGCCCTGTGTAAGTCCCTAACAAACAATTTACACCTCAAAGGTTTTTTAAGTAGCCTAAGTGATGCTAGAATGTAAAAGACACTGTACCTGTCAGTGGCCCCTTTAATATTACAAATGACCACTTTCGGCTGCATTTCTCCAACTGGTTTGCCCACTACCTTGAGGGAAACAAATTGTGACAGTGCAACTCGTAAAACCCCTGACACAGAAGCAAGGTCATATGTTTATATCTCGCAATAAGAAGCCAATAAAAACAAAGTAATAGGCAGTAAAAACCTTAAGCAGAGGGTAGGATGTGAGGAGAAAAAAAGTGTAAATCCTCCCTAAAGCACTGCGAAAAAACAAGATTCGGCAAGCACACACACACACAACTTATAGTAGACCACAATAAGACCATTAGAAAGCTCCATCAATAATACGTTTACATTAGCACAACTAAATATTAATATTCCTAAAAAGACACAGAGCTCCTCTTGGCTCAAGTCGAAACCATAGCGGGCCTCATGAATATTCTCTAAAGCACCGCAGACACACGGCAGCTCTTTGCGCAGCAGGTCGGCGTATCGGTTTGCGGTCTGCGAAGCTCTGACCAACCACATGCTTGGCCTGTCATGGCATTTAATATGGACAGACAGTACGGAGCAGTGTTACTTTAAATGGTTCAGTATTATTATAGGAATGTCACATTGTAAGGATGTCCTGGCGTTCCACGGAGGCATTGTGTCGTGCTAACTGCGTTCGCTAACGTGCTCACAATTTCCATACCCAGCTATGTACAGGCTGGAATGCGGTCCCGGTGAAATATTTATCAACGCTGCGCCGATCCTACGGTTGTATGCCCACCTACCCACAGCGCACAAACACGTTTGCCCTAAATATGCTTATATCAGTTCTCAGCGGCGGAGCACAATGAAAGTATGCCAGTGGTGCTACATGGATACATCTCTCCTCCACAGTCGGCCACAGCCCGCGTATTCCAGCACATAACACTAAAACAAAGTTCCTCCCTGCCAAAATAGTTGTTATTCTCAACATAAATAGAGGTGCTGGTAATATCTTTGTAGACCGGTCTTTGCTCCAGGAAGCATATCCCATGGTCTTCTTTCTCCGGCCCTCATACTGTTCCCTGGCTGCAGAAAAGCACATTAACATAATGCGCTCACAGTGCACAGTGCTACACTGCAGTGGTAAATGCCTTATTATGGCAGGTTCTGCCTAGTGCACAGCCGTTTAATATCCATATAGTAACACATGCCCGTAATATCAACCCACACGTGCCACTGGGGATCTATATGTCATGGAGGGAAGGCGTCCTTAACATTTAGTCTCGGGATTCTTTCTTCAACCTGGGACACATCCACTTCTGCTGATGGAGAATTCTAATAATGACAAATAAAGGCAAAATCAGCTCTAGACCACGAACCACTGACTACAGTCATTATCAATCATTCAAATCTTTCTATAAATATATATATCTATATATTTATATATATGAAAAGAAAACAAGGGCAAGTGCAAAGAGAGAATTATTGTGTATGAAGCCACGTATCTCTATGACGTCCTGCGCAGATCGTAGATCACGTAGATCTATATAGTTATGCAATTCATCTCCTCTTTCAGATTGATATTTCCCTTTCAATGGAGTCTGTCAAGGGATTCCAGAAATCATAAATTACTTGTACTAAACCAAATTTTCAACATTATGACCCCCACAATGGACATGAAATATTATAGCGAGCAAGGCCGTTATCCATGCTATCCATCTATTCATCCTATCACAGTGATAAAATGCATTTAAGACCAGTACACAAATTATAGCCAGACCTGGCAAAGGATACTGAGTGAATAATAGCATCAAGGTGAAAAGCGCATGGGAAGGTAAAGGTTACATGAAGGTGAAAAGCATTCATTTGCTTTTAAGCTTGTATGAGTGATCGAACCGGTTATTATACAGAACACTAAACAGAAACAATGGTTCAAAACACCCAGGCTTCATGTATTCCTCACAAAATATCAGTCCACTTCTTTAAGGGACTTTTTATTGGATTCAATGAATTGTTTTAGAGCCACACTTGCCTTAAAGCTGTCTCCTCACATCCACAATCACATCCCTTGTAATTCTCTTTTCTAAGTGAATGGCTTTGATTTGGTAATACTTGCAAGGGTATTAATGATTCATAATTTCTTCTGAAGAGACTCAAGAGATACATAAGATATAAAGGACCAGAGGGAAACACAGAAGGTTCCTCTTTGCAAGTCTTTTTGCTAGAAATTGAAACTCTGAGATGTGTAAGTACCAGGGGTTGCCACTAGGTAGACAATGGTGAAACAAAATCCTGGTTTCGCATGTCTATAACAAGCATATCTGCTGTTATAGTTTTAAAACAGCAATGTTTGTCTGGGACAAAATCTTGTGGATTCTTTGGCTCACTTTTCGTAAATTCGACTTTAAGAAACAGACTCTGTATTTGTTGATTGTTTGTGTGCAACTGGTTCCGTGCATATTAGAATGTATTTTTATCTATATAATAGTTGCCTTTGTACTGTACGTGAGAGCTACAGTTATGCAATGCTTCTGTGAAGGGTGATGGGGACGAATGTGTATCAAGCACAACAGAGGGCTTGTCTCAAGCACTGAGAACAGACGACTGGCATCTGTGGCAGTTCATACGCATGCAATGATGTATAATGGAAAAAGAAAACAGCAGCTAAAATATGGCTGGATACTAACATGTTTATTTCATTTTGAGTCATACATTCTTCCCCAATAACAAAATGAACAAAAAGAAAGAAACTGTCTGTTTTAAAAAAAGAGTGTTTTATGATATAGTCTAAGGGGTTTGTAGTTTTAGAATGTTTTGAGTTTAAAAACACCTCAGGGATGGCTCTGTCCATTAGCCCTTAATAGTGTGTGTTAGGTTACTTGGTTTTAGTATATTACATGCTAATCCTAACCAATGAGGATTCACTATAGCTCTCGATAGATCATTAACAACACGCAAAGCCAGAATTACATAACAACTAACGACGAAAGGTGAAGGATTACAAGCCGCCACGCAGAATGATACATAAATAAGCCAGCAAAAGCATCGCTACAGTCCCTCACCATTGTACTAATTGCCCGCTTATTCATCCGAGATGTCTTGTCAGAGGACGTTCTATGATAAAGCTCGAGCCACGAGGACGGTGCCCGATCACAAACAGCTTACAGAATACATAAGCCTTTGGATAACGTGGCCATTGCTCAAGTGGGCCTGCTGTTGACTAGTTGTTGAGAAAAGTAAGAGGCACAATTTAACATTGTCCTTGGAACTAGGCTGACGCAAAATGCTGCACACGGTTACATCTCTTTCACTGTACAGGGGGTTCCAGGAGAGCAGAAAGATGTCCAGGTGGAGACTGCTTCTCACAGTGGGGTAACTCACTCAGCCATCTGTGGTGAATAGACAAATGATTCTGAATCAAAGGGGGTCTGTACTGATTTGGGATGTCAATGATTGGATGGGTGGCACTTCAATCCCTGATTGGTTTAACTGAACGAGGGGGAGGGTGGTTGGGTATAGGATGGTACCTAAATGGAGAATAGGTATAGAGGACAGTGTTAATAAACACTGTTCGTTATTTGAATTGTTCCATTGTTTCATCTAAACCATGTAATATTACTGTAGATTTTGTAATAAACTTTAAAAGATCATAAACCGATGTTGTGTGCGTTATGACACACTAAACACTCGCTTTCGCCGCATTTCGTATCCTCAACTTTGAACGGTCACCACAAACATCATGTTCTTATCTATTCTTAAACGCACAACTCGGTCCAGGTTGGTATTCTTCACATTTAGCAAAGCCAGTATCTGTACAGATTAACATCCACATTTGCTGTATTTATATATATTTACTCAGGATTGTTTTACAGACAGAATCCCTGCGCTGAGGGAGAAGAGAGAGCACTAGAATTGGAGACAAGTGACTGCTTTTGAGGGAAATAAGGTTGCAGGCTATGATCACATGCTAATCAGGAACAAGCTCAGGCGGTTCAAGTGTAAAGATTTAGAACAACAAGAGACATATTACACTGTTAGAAAACACACGTTGATATTTTAATGACTTTTCAGAGACTTTCCGGATATTCCAATACTGACATTTCGGGGACTCAAATTCAAGTACAAATTCACGCACGTTAAAAATCTTCTGCAAGCCCTGTGGTGATAGACAGGAGGTAGGAGGGACATATCTGTTTACTACACTTTGATTTAATCGATACAGGGAAGAGTTCTGGGTCTGTATGTTTAGGCTGCTTTGAATACAACCTTAAGGGTGATCCATAAAGCCAGGCTTCTGATTAAAAAATAGATTTGAATGCTTTATTCTTAACATGTTGTCACGTGATAACGCTGAACACCTCCAGATTCTCATGTTACATTGTATCTTCAGTCAGGGGCTGAGTCATGCTTGACTTCTCAATGTATTTGCCTGATATTCTTGATATCCTCATTAACCTTTGTTGTGGTTTTCATGGCACTAGGGAGGTGACATCTTAAAAGACAGCTCACAGCCTAGCAGGCCTCCTGAGTATCCCCACAACCACATAAACCATAACAGCAGGAACATTATGAGAGCAAAGCACTGCCGCTAGACTACGCGCTGAATACTAACCACATGGGCACCCGTGAATTATAGCGCAGTATCACATGATTTGCCCAAGTTGACACAAATTGCTTATTGGAAATTCTTGACATGCACGCATAAATATTTTTTTTTTGTAGGGTTGGTCTGGTTGAGTTTCACTTGCTTTCCAAAAAAAAGGCGTAAGCTATTGAAGAGTACTCTTAATTCTTAGTGTGAATCCTGACCTCAAGCTAAACCCTAACCATAACCCTTACGTTATTCTACCCTTAGCCTTATTCAACAGGTGTTACATTGATTTGCTTCCTCATTTTATAGCTGAAAAACACAATCATGTACACAAAACCGGCGTTTGTTTGTTAATTCTCATAAGAAATGTGTTGCAATTTCAACAGTTGCAATTTTCACAGTGCATTGACTAATGTAATCCATATTCTCTCTAATATCTGGGCAATAAAATCCAGACTAATCCAGAATAAGCGCTTAAATAAAACCGAATATCATAACATTATAAAATCATTAAAAAAAAACTCTGCTTCTCTTTTTTTATTAAAAGAATAGTTTTGCTCTTAACCGGTTTACAGCGATGGGGGAGTTACAATAACTGGACAGGTACGTCTGCCGATCCGTTTGGCACAGTCAAGGGCGTGCTCATAATGTACACACGTACAGCTGCTATGTCACTGGTTCTGTGGCACGTCGTATAACAGGCCCTGTCGTATGGTACACAGAGCCAACGCAGATAAGCCAAAACAAAACGGCAGAACAAATACGTTGCCGGTTGGTCGGCGCTATGAGCCAACCGTGTGTTTACATATTTCTCCCTATATGGCTTAGCGAGTCGGCAGGAGCCGCACAGTTTTACCTTTTGGCTTTTGACACAGACATGCTGTGCTCACTGGTGACAGCTGCTGTACAGGACTGGGCCTGGAGGTCACAAGTGACCTTTCAGATTGTCTTTTTTCCGTCACGCCGCATATTTGTCTGACGACGTCCACCGATGCGACCAGAGGCATCCCGACGGAGCATCGAGATGGGCGCCGGGTGCTGTGATTGTTACCGCTTGTCTGGCAGGATCATATTTAGCTTGGATGAATTGTGTGTGTGTGTTGTTACTGAGCGTGTGTGTGTGTGTGTCTCCTACCAGTCCTGTGACTCCAATGGCCTGCTGCCTTGAGTTTAGCGTTGGTACAAAGCTTAATTGCTGCATGACTGGCGCTTTTGTTTGGACGCTGGAGGGACTGCGTTTTATTATACTGTATGAATCATCATTAAGATGTGTTTATTCACCAGCGGGTTTCCCTGGCATCCGAACCCTGCCAACAGCTTATACGTAGACGTGTTTCAGGGGAGATCATGTGCGGTCAATATCCGATGGCAAAAATGCCTCTGCGTTTTCTGGTGCTCGCTTTCAAAAATCTGTCCGGCCTTTTGTTGTGCTTTTGTAAAATAACAATTTGATTTGATCACAAACAGCACAGCATGCCGTGCATGTAAATAGAACGGCGGCTCGGTCAAGAACGATATCCACACAGGGTCAACAGCGCACCTATCTGGGCCAAGTGAAACGTGTGCTATTGAATAAAACACACCGCATAACGTGACGTTGTGGGATGGCTCCCAGATGGCTCCAAATGCCTTTAATAGTCCACCGTAAAGAGCCCAGTGGGCGCTAATGGAATCAAGCGTTCGATATAGGGGATAGGGCGCTATTAGGGACACAACTACGGTCTCACACGGAGGGGTGTGTAATGATTTTGTTTGTCATAGTATATTCAGGAACCTGGACGTGAGGTTTCTGCTCCCTACCCCGTACGGTGGGAGGTGGCTGAGCCAGACCTCGTCTTCGCCCATTCCATCTGTCATCTGCTGGTACTCCATGCACTGATGAAAACATTTCATTTAGTTAGTGAATACATAGTTCTGAACACGGACTAATTTTGCACAAATATTAAACTTCAAATATCTCGAGTAAAAGAAGAAGCCTTAATGACCTTGTTAGAATTGTGTTGTTCTGGAGCTTTTTAAAAAACTGACTGCCTCTAGAAATATCATACCTTCACCTCTCACCCTTTCGTTCTCAAGCTCCGAGAAGGTGTTTCGCTGTTCAATTATTCACTGATAGACTAGCATTCTCTCGCTGAGTGTTTAGCCATGCAGACACAATTTTAAGAAAGTGACAAGATTAGAAATAATAACCTGCATTGGGATGGAATAAGGACGGGTTTGGTGGAGGTACTGGACAGACAATCTATTTAAAAAAAAGCTATGGCATTATAAAAATGTGAAGACCAGAGGAAATTTTAAAACACAATGTATGGCCTTTACAGCACAATTGGAATTCAGTACGATCATAGCGTTCTGCAAAAACCAAAAACCCATGGGGGGCCAAGGACGTGTCTCAAATAGTACCCAGTTCCCTTGCACTCAGTTCTAAAGCGGGGACTTATGGAGGGAGTAAGGTGCCATTTTGGATGCAGTTCAGGTTTTTCCCACCCACTCGGACAGCCGTTAATCATCTTCTTCCCTCAGATCCTGGCACCGCAGAATTTGGCCAATGTGTCAAGAAGCAATTATGTATACTTAGTACTCTGCCCACCCATCTCCTCCCTCTCTTTTTTCTCTCCCTCTTCTTCATCTCTCTCACCTCTTTATATAATCACGGAGCCGGAGAGCCATTTAAAAGAATTTTCTCGCCGCCCGTTCAGTCTCTGTGTCTTTTAGCAGACGGCCAACGCAACACAATGCAGCCTAAGACAGCAAATCGGAATATCCGAAGCTTTGTATAATCAGCCGTTCCCTTTTATCTAAATCACATCCTCCCTCCTTGTATTTATTATACTCCCATTCTGAAGCTGAGTGACATTGCAAATTACCCTACTGGCCTACCGGTACTTTAGGCTCGGTGCATATTGGTCTATGAATGCGGATCATGGAGAATAATGTGAGTGGATGTGACGAGGAGAAGATTATGTTCGCTGGTATAGCGGCTAAACGCTTTTTTTTTTTACACAATTGCATTATTGCCAAAGTGGCGTCTGTTGCATCATTATGTTACATTAGTCCAGATCAGCTGTTTTAAGCAGAAAGGGCTGACAAGACCTGAAGGCGCGGAGCACTGCAAATGCTTCCTAGTATTTCAAGGACAGTAAATGCATGCAGATTACTGCTGCTGATATCTAGATTAGTGCATTGTAATGCTAATGACCCTGTTGTACTTGTACTGATCAATAGTGAGGGCCCCACGTGGTGCCTTTCTAGGCAGTCGCTTTTTACCTATCATGTGTCATTCGCTCCTGAAAATACTTTGGCGACGTCGTTCTGAAGTTATTGGCAGGTCAAAGCCAGACAGCCTAAACATTCTGGTTGTGCTGTACGTGCTTCAGAAGGACACCCTAACACGGTATAAATGCACTAATGATTGGTCGAATAACTCACAGGGGGTTTATGAGCCACTCAAAACCAAGGCTCTGTCGAACGTATCCAATCAGAAACATGGAACCAATGATGTGATACCAAGGATCTGGGAAACAAGGACCAGGATACTTATTTACGGTCCAAAATGTGACTGTTATCCACCGGGCTCTAGTCAAAAGTAGAGCAGGGATTTGGGTGCTGATTGGGACACACGGGTGGATATCAGAATTGCTAAGATGGTCTTATCAGAGGTGATCTAAATATATGCAGTTCAGGCCGTTGTGAAGGACGTGACGGCAATTACGGTGTCATTTTGTGTCGACCGGCTACCAAACAAAGCTGATTGCCTCGCTGATTATTTCGCAATGACAGCAAAAGTATCAAGTTGTATTATTTACCGTCACACACAGGCAGACACGATGTCGTGGCAGCCAGTCTGGGGCTTTCAATGGCACAGCAGTCACTTTGGAAAGCTGTCTGAGCATTAAAGGTGCACTCTGGGATTTGGAAAAACATGAATTGCTGTTTGATTTGTTGTGCCAGCTCGAAATAAAGTCCAGCTGAGACAGGCTTCATAAAGCCTAAATAGTCACTACATATGTGTGTCATGAACCATTTGTAATCTCATGCTTTATAAAAGTTAATAATTGTGGCGTAACAGTGTGAAATTACCAGCAAGTTCATGTATTTTGGCAAAGCATTGCAACACTATCACACTGGTTTCGATTCTTGAGACCACCCACGATTGAATCAAGAAAGATGGCCACAAAATGGCATAAATTATATAATTTTTAATATTTATTAAAAAGCTGAAAAAAATCCCTCTGTTGTGAAGCCAATATTCAACTGAACTGAACTCCCCAAAACGCCGAGCTGCAGGATGACACATGCTCTGAAGTGCAGTCATGCACAGACCTCAGGCTGTGACGATAGGCAACAACACCTCCTATTCGGTGACTTTTAACACTGGGGCCCCCAAGGGGTTTGTCCTCAGCCCTTTTGCTTTACTCCCTGTTCACACGACTGTGTGGCTCTGCACGACACCAACTCATCAGATCTGCAGGCGACACCGCGGTGGTCGGCCGCCGGATTCTCAACAACATTAAGTCAGCCGACAGGGAGGTCGCAAACTTGGCGGGAACAATTGATCCACATCAACGGGGCTGCGGTAGAGAGGGTTTTTCAGTTCCTCTGCATTCACATATGGTTGTCAAGGACCATCCATGCCACAACTGTCGTCATTTGTGGGAGCAACAGTGACTCCACTCTCTGGGGCCACGGAAGAAATGTGGAATGTCACCCTGGGTCCTCTCCAAATACTATCGCTGCACCATTGAAATCACTGGGAGCAGCTGCATATCAGCCTGGTGTGGGATCTGCTCCGCACAACTGCAGGGTCCTCCAGTGGGAGACGATGACAGACCTGCGCTTCACTGGGATGCCGTGCTCCTACCCATCCAGGACATTCATCTAAAACGATGCCTGACAAATGCCTGAAGCGCTATCGAGGGAAACTTCTGACCCCGTTCACACGCGGTTCTTTCGCCTGACAGCGGTCAGACAGAGACTGCATAAGGTCTTAGGACAAGAGGCTCCAAGACAGTTTCTATCTGCAAGGCATCAGCTTGTGGAGCACTTGACCTGTGTGACTAACACGCTCAGCTGGTTACACGCACACACAGTAACTTGTAAAAAAAGACACAGTGCACTTAGACACTGAACATGTTCACGTAAACACTGTGATTACTAGATCTGATATTGTATTCTAATGTTGTTGTTTTTATGAATGTTATCAGAACTGTGTTGTTTTTCAATTCTTTCACATTGTCTAAAAGAAACCTGAATGTAGGAATGTTTTTCTGCAGTTTAGCTTGAGTCAACTAAAAATCGTTTGAAACGTTCTACCCAATTGAGATTTGATTGTCTTTCATTTGTTATCTCTTTTTCCTATACGTTTCTTCCTGTCAATTCGCATCAGAACTGAATGTTCTTCGTTGGTACAGTGGAACCAATACACAGAAACAACAGCAGAGGGAAAGGCAAAGACCCAGAGTGATGTATGTGTTATGAATGGCTTAAGGTGTACTTAAAGCAAATCTAGTGTCATGGAAAATAGTCTTTGTGGATTATATAAATGACCGAAAGTGTCTCAAAGAAGATTACAAAAGGTTTGAATTAATATATCACAAATGTTCTGCCGATTTAGTTTTCGACAACAAACAGCAAAGTGTTTAAGGTATTAAGATGGACTACAGTGTGTGCATTTGCGTTTTTGTGTGTGTGTGTGTTTGTGCATTTGCATGTGTGTGTGTTTGTGCAATTGCGTGTGTGTGTTTGTGCATTTGCGTGTGTGTGTGTGTTTGTGCATTTGCGTGTGTATGTGTGTTTGTGCATTTGCGTGTGACTGTGTTTGTGCATATGCATATGCGTGTGTGTGTGTGTGTGTGTGTTTGTGTGTGTGTTTGTGCATTTGCGTGGGTGTGTGCATTTGTGTGTGAGAGAGAGAGAGCCTAGACGATTGTAATAGCCATACCTGAGACCACTGAGCAAGCGTGTGTTGTTCTTCAGTTCCACCGCTACGGTCTTGATTACGACTAGTCGCAATAGTGCCAATACTTGGTGGCTCAGCTTTCAGCTTTACTGAAAGAGCCCAGCTCGCCCAATATGGGTCATTATATTGTTCTGTGAGAGTGTGCACTGAGGAACATGCAATTTAGTTACCGAAGAAAGCAAATTTCAATGTCATAACGCTGAGGAATACCATCAGGGTAAGTGATGCCTGGTTTAATTTAATCATGCTTGGTCGAAAGGTTTTACATTTCCCTAGCCTCAGCCCTCAGATGTACACCAAAACAAGTGGCAAGGAGCCATTATGCTGTTTTTCTGATGCCAGATTGGCTCTTTAAGGCAGTAAAGAGGTGTTGTTTAGGCTGGCCACTTGATGACAGGCTGTCAGACGGCCATCTCCACCAAGTTTCCTCAAAAAACAACTTAGGCTTTACTGGAGTTTTATTTTCTGTACACTTGACCGCGGCAATCAACCAGAAAAGGACACCGTAATCTTGACACTTTTTCCTCATTGAGCTGAAATACATGTGACACTTTCACAACATCGCGCATTATCACATTTGCAAGTGGCAGCAACGATGGAGTCTAGTAGAAAGTTAGTTCAATGTGTGATGATTACTAAAATACAATGTTTTTACTATGTTTAGCCAAGAGGGAAATCAATGGTGTCATTTCAAATATGTGTTACTTCAAATTTGCATGCGTAGTGTTAGGAGGAGTTCTTAAGGGTCATTGTATTAATTATAATACTTCATACCAAATTCAGAGTCCATCTACCCACTTAAAATGATATGAAGTGGGATTTGTTTATATATACAGTGCTCGCCCCATTCTGTTTGTCCTTTTGAAAAAGATAAGTAAAAAGGACCGGGCAAAAATATAAATATAAGATAAATCTAACCTTAAGGTGAAAAAAATTGATATGTATAAATGTATAAAGACTAATCTTTTTTTCTTGAAAACAGATATCTCTCAATTCTTGGCAACTATGCATATTTAACAATAATTTTGATGTGGTAAAACGCACAGCACTGACTCTGTGACCAGTCCTGTATTGCTTATCGCTTGTGGACTCTACTACTTTTCACCAAAAACTATAGATGTTATCAACTGCTCTGAAAGAGGACAATAAAGGCAACAGTGAGACGGAGAATTGTAGACAAAACTACCATTAGACATCAAGTTCATAACCACTTGTGGTGTTTTGGGGTGAAAGAGAGTGTTTGTGAGAGAGAGAAAAAAGCCTTGCAGACAAGTACCTCAACCCCACTGTGAAGTATGGTAGTGGATCTGTGATGTTGTGGGGCTGTTTTTCTTCCGAAGGAATTTGACAACTTCATTGGATAAATGGTATCATAGCTTTCATCCGGTACCAGCAGAAAGTAAATGACAAGCTAACTTCCTCGGTCAGTAAGCTCAAAGTGGGCTGTGGTTGGAATGTCCACTAGGACGATGATGCAACGAACACCTCAGAATCAGCACAAAAATGGTTCAATGACAGAATCAAGGTCTTGACATGGCCGTTCCTATCCCCTAACCTAAACCCATAGAAAACCAGTGGGATGAGCTGACGAGGGGACGCCAGAAGCTTGGACCTCAGAATCTAAAGGATCTGGAGAGACTTTGTATGAAGTATTGGAAACCTTTTCATTTGCCAATATTTGTGGAGGGTATTTCATGGCAAATAATGGTTACATTTTGTTTCAGTCATAAAATGGGACTATGGTTCATAATATAGAGTAAATACTGTTGAATTTATGTAAATTCAATGTACAATATTCCGTGAAGTGAATGCTGCATTTGCACTGTAGCGGCGTGGTAATAGCAAAAAGCTTACCTTATGGGAACACGTTGGTGGGACTGAGTCAAAGGAATTCTCCGGTGTCTGGCCTGGATTCTACAAGAAAGAAAAACACATCATCAAAATCATTGTATCTGGAAGGTTCATTTCCGAAACAAAATATGTAACAGTAGGATTACATCCCAAATGACTATTTCCGCTATAGCGTCCACTTTTTGACCAGTGCCCCCAGGGGATTTGGTTAAAAGTAGTTCACAAAAAATGATAGAATCGGGTACCATCTGTGTCACGGCATAGACATCGTTTATTTTCTCTCCCTTGTTCTCTGGACTATACAGAGATTAACAGACCACACTATACCGACTGTCAGGTTTTAGTCTCAGAATAATCCAAGAATAAAACTCCACTCCAGCATGCCATGATGTAAATCTATATTTTGAAAATATAATATTAACCTAGATTCAAAGTGGTTATAAAAATGTGTTGTTTTTGCGTTGTTATGCTGTTTTGTTATCTTTTCCCGCCTTTTCCTTTCCTGTCCGTAAAACATTAGTAAGCTCCTCGGGTAGAGTCACGTATATCTGCACAACATATGGGCCTACTACTTTCTACACAAATTGCATAAGATGCTTATCATTTGTGTTAATACATTGATAAATCATACAGAGACCAGAAAACGGAATAAAATAAAATCTGCCAAGGTAAGTCAACAAGACAACAACAGATGGTCTTGCTGTTTGTGATTACCATGCAAGACGCCGAAGTGTTTGCATATGCAAAATGGCAGTGCAACAACAACAAAAATTAAACACAATAATGTGACTTGAAATGACCCGTGAAACAATTGAAATAAACAGCCGACAGCCACTTAAGCGAACAACAGAACGACGTGGTGTAATTATTCAAAAATATTATTACACGATAATGTAATAAAAACATGACATTATTCTTTACGGTGCTGTGGTACGGGGTCCTAGTCAAATTTAATGAACTCACTGGGGAATCGGACATCTTAAGATCGTTGATTCGTTTTGAGAATCGCAATTTAGTGATTCTGCTGTTTGAGGGAAATCTTTACCGTAGCACCCTCGGAAGAGAATAGTGCTGTGTGAAAACAAACGAACGACACACAACAAGGAACGGAGGAGCTTCCCAGGGACTGCAGATGACTCACAAACTGTATCTCCTCTCAAACCTGAACCGGCCACCTCAGGAGGCCACATTGATTGGTAGCAGGTGTCAGCAGTTAGCTCCTCATATTCAATTATCCTCTTGTTTTACGCCTAATTCTCTGTGACACCAATAATGGCTTCCTTATGGTATCGCCGGGACATTGGAGACACAGAACTGTCTACCCTACCAACGTCTATATTTCATCCAAACTTATTTAAGAGACTCTAGCTTTATCTGTAACAAGTACCGGGGGCGTGAAAGAGAGGAGCACATATAGCTAGATTCACACACACGGACACACAAACCCTACTAGCTAGCTTCCATAACATTGCAGCTTGAGGCTTTGTAAACATTGGCTCCATGTAATATTAAAGGACAACGGCCAAGCTTGGTCTTCGGAATTATTTGAAAAACTACTTTCACTCAGAGTAGATACTGCAACCGTAACTAAAACAAGACAATTTATCTGAAATAGAAACATGACTAGCAAGTTTTTCTCTGTGTTTGTCTGCATGATAGCGTGGATTTGAATGGGGGTATGATTAACATGGCTTGATTAACTGAAAACTTTTTTTAATTGGGCAGCGAATGTTTTTTATAAGCATTTCATATTAAACATAATCAGTGGTCGTGTGCATCATAAGCCGGTTTCAAAACTCAAAACTGTTAATGTAAGATATAGTATTGTATGTAAGATATAGTATTGTATGTATGTGAGATATAGTATTGTATGTAAGATATAGTATTGTATGTAAGATGTAGTATTGTATGTAAGATATAGTATTGTATGTAAGATATAGTATTGTATGTAAGATATAGTATTGAATGTAAGATATAGTATTGTATGTAAGATATAGTATTGAATGTAAGATATAGTACTGTATGTAAGATGTAGTATTGTATGTAAGATATAGTATTGTATGTAAGATATAGTATTGAATGTAAGATATAGTACTGTATGTAAGATGTAGTATTGTATGTAAGATATAGTATTGTATGTAAGATATAGTATTGTATGCAGATATAGTATTGTTAATGTAAGATATAGTATTGTATGTAAGATATTGTATTGTATGCAGATATATTATTGTATGTAAGATATATTATTGAATGTAAGATATAGTACTGTATGTAAGATATAGTATTGAATGTAAGATTTAGTATTGTATGTAAGATATAGTATTTTATGCAGATATAGTATTGTAAGTAAGATATAGTATTGTATGTAAGATATAGTATTGTATGCAAGATATAGTATTGTATGTAAGATGTAGTATTGTATGCAGATATAGTGTTGTATGTGAGATATAGTGTTTTATGCAATATATAGTATTGCATGCAGATATAGTTTTTTATGCAGATATAGTATTGTATGCAGATATAGTATTGTATGTAAGATATAGTATTGTATGCAAGATATAGTATTGTATGCAGATATAATATTGTATGCAGATTTTTAAGCTGAGCAGCGGTCACTTTGCTTACGTACTGTACTCAAGGTCACTGCTACATGCAGTTTTCCTAGTTGCAAGGTTAAACCAGAGGACTTGTTTATACAGGGACACCGCGCCGTCTGCATCAAGTTTCAATAAAGCCTGCCTACTTTCCGCACAAATCCCAACTTATAAAGTGCACGTTATCAGTGCCTAATGTCTTTTCTCCCAATATGCCTTGAACAGGAAGACACATTATCAAATTATAATGTCCCCTCGTGAGAACGGGAGTACTGAATTCATTGGGGGGAAATCAAAAAGTCACCTCAGATTACACACTTTCTTCTTGTCGGTACCTGAATGTGGTTTCATTTCTTTTGAACATTAATAGAATGCAAAACATGTCCGAAATAGAACTGTCTTTAAGCTGTAGTATGTGTTTGTGTGGTGCAATATATTACCACGTGTCACGGGTATGATGTATGGGCCACCACACGGCGTAATATCAACTACGCTCAGGTAAGTCTGATCGTGACACACAAAATGCCTTGAAACAGCAAAAGTCATGCAAACTCCCCGGGGATATTCCAGCCTAACTTGCCTCTGTGAGAACTTAACACCCGCATTTACCCAGTACCTTCGTACAAAGTTCCTTTCGGAGTCGACGTAATAGGCTTGCGAAAGGGACGCTAATCTTCCTGCCATCAGTGTAGATACCGACTTACTTCTGAGGGTACAAAGGCAGACACTTTGAAATGTCAGGTTTGCCACTGGTACCTAGAGACACCCAGGTGTGTCGCCACTTCTGAGCCTGTTGCCGAGGCCCGGATAGCTTTTAAGGATGAGAGTATCCTTGAGCGCAGTGGAAAGTGGGAAGTCCAATTAAGGACATGTTAGCCACATCCTAGTTGGACCATATTCTGCAGTCTCCATAAAAGGCTGAATCGACACGACCAATCAGGACTAAAACAAGCCAGGGGTTACAGTACAGACGTGTTTGAGTTTATCTTCCTGCAAAATCGTAGACATACAATATAGTCTACCCTTCCCTCAAAGACAAACGTCTGTTGATATAGAGACAGAGGAGTAAATAAAAAAGCAGTAACCTAAAAGACAATACAAATACACTCCTAGAAATGCACAGTGCAGAGTGTTCAATATTTGACTTCAAAACAAAGCGAGTGGGCTGTTAAAGCTTGATAGCTACCATAGATAATCTAAATCCGTTTCCCTTTCTTCTTCACGAACACACACACACGTGCACACGCACGCACACACACACACACACACACACACACACACACACACACACACACACACACACAGCACATATTTCCTGGGGCTTTAATGAGTGTGCCTATGTTTTTTTAACAGGATTAACAGCATTCAAATCGCATTTCATTCTTTTTGCAGAACAAAACAATGGTTTTCATAGAGGACATGTTCATTTATTTCAGCTGCAGAGAAACGTGGTCTCATGGCCCAAACAGCTCTTTATTTTTTAGAAAGTGCACTACTTTTGACCAGGGCCCTGTGGGGATTTATGGAGCTCTGGTATAAAGGAGTGCATATTCCATAGATTTGGAGATATAGGTTAATGTAAATGTTCATTATATAGTATAATTAACCTTCTGACATCTCTTAACTAACAAATCTACCTCTGGCACGAAACTGGTTCATCTGATAGGCTGCACATTGCATTATCTACAAGCGCAGCAAAGGTTCAACCACATATTGATATTTTGTCCATTCCAGAGCCAAAATATTGTTATGTGTTCAGACAAACGAGGAAAACAGCTGTGATTTATTGACAGACGATTGGTTTTTGTTTGTGAGCTACGGATAAACGATCCTTGTTTGCAATTATTAAGTAATCGTGGTGAAACTTCGCTGACCTTAATAGCTTGCAATAGAAAAGTTCTCGCTCAAAAAGACATACAGCCCACACCCGACATTCCGAAGTTAGACAACATAGTAGCTACCCTTGGGATAGCATTAGCTACATTAGCTTATTTCTTTTCCTAGGCCGTAGCCCATGCTGTTCAACAGGGCAGACATTGAAGGCAGACTATGAAAACAAGAGCTCCAATCACCCCAAGTGTTGAGCAGACAAGGATTTTTCAGGGGGAGGGGACATTGGCATGTCAGGGGGATTTGGGGCCATTGGGCGCCACTAGCAGTCTGTCCACACACAAGGAGATGCTTCATCCTGTCAGCTAACTTCCTGGCTACTTCTCTAAAGTGCCTTGCTGTCGATACATACAGTCAGCTGCAATTCCATTGGCGGTGTGTTTTTGTACTTCTGTTTACCGCAAAACATTGTTTCACTGGCATTAAAGCTACCCTGCAGTTCCAGGATTATACGAAGGCTTTGATCATGTGACATTAATGTTTTTCTTATCTGAAACAGGAAGAACTAAATCTCTATGGATTTCAGTGCTAGTGGAACTGTACAACATGACATGAGCTGGTGACAGCTAGAGAAAATAAAGAATATAACAAGCACAAAAACAAGTCTATTTGGAATGTGTTTTGTTACTAGGAGATGATTCAGAAGCACAAGTCTCCTGAAATGCCAGATATTAAAATGATTACCCAGTATTATACAGTGTTAGTGTCCATTTGTGTTTAATTCTTCGGTCATAAATACATGCCAGACTGGCTGTCCAGTAACAGATCTCTGAATGGGAGTGTTTCGATCTTAACACTATTTTGTTTCGGAGCGTTCTCATTTCCCTACTCTTTAATATGTTCACCATTTTGAGGGAATATCAGACCATGAGGCGTTCAGTGAACAAAAGAAGCGAACTTTCCACAGAAACCGAGAGGCTAGCTCTGTTTCAAACAGCCGCCTCCCCCACCTGAACATTAGCTATTCCGTAGCCCAAGGCACGTTAGGGGGATTGAACGCCACTTTTATTATTTAGCTGCTGCTTTGGACATGCTATCAAAGGGACAACACTGTACTGGAAAAAAAAACAAAAAAAACATCGACTCAGTTCCTACAAGCCTGACGCTGGACTCACATTGTGTAGTAGCAAGCCAAGGTACTGTATCTCGTTTTACTCAACATACCTCAGAGAAAATATATAATTTTCATCGGTCCCTTGCTGGGATCATTTCCAATTACTGTCAGTGCCAAATAAAACCAGGACACATCAAAACAATTATTTTGATGCGGCTTCAAGGCACAAAACATTTCAATTTGAACGGGCTACCTGAAATCATTATAAAGGCGTGGTTTCGGGCAAAAAGCCATCAAAGCCTGATTGAATATCATTTTAATGGCAATATACCTACAAGGCATCGGAGTATCTACCTGCCATGTTTTTAGATAGACTCTGTCAGTCAAACAGTAAAACACATAGACTCCCAGACAGAACGTGCTGACGGGGCACGGGGCACTCATACTCCTCCCTCCAAGCTCTGTGGGTTTTGCTTTTTTCTCCGTGTGATTAGCATTTAGCATGCGCGTACGATGGAGGTAAAACTATATTTACTGTGGGAAAGCCCACGTACAAGCCTTGTGCACCAATGGGCTCATCTGCGCAGCAATTAAAAATGTAAAAGTGGTGTGTGCAAAAAATGTAGTAACACTCTAAATATGAATGAAAAATTAATTATGAACACATTTATAATCCAATATGAACTCTTAACTGTTAATATCTACTGTGACTACACACACCTGCATAACTTCTCTTGTTAGTGTATAAGGCAACATGCTGTTCGTCTGATGTCCGGCCCATACTTTGACATGCTGTGCTTGCGGACCTGTATAAGAGCCAATGAATTGGCATAATTGTTTTGGCTCAGAGAAGGGCTAATTTCCATGAGAAACAGTCCTTAGGCACTCAGAAGCTAGCCTTTGACTAAGGTGCCAGCTAGCACAGCAACACAATGTAATTACAATGTAAACGGCTTCACTTGTAAGTAATAGACCGAGCACTCACTGGCCGTAGATTTTGTTCGGGCTTTATGGATGAATTTCACGAACCATGGTAACTGCTGCAATACATAGTCTTCTTCTTTGGTACCCAACATTTGAGAACACGGTGGGAAATTTAAAGATGACCTGATCTATATCATATTTTGAACAACAACACTAGTTAAATATGCAATGTTCTCTAAAAACACTGTTCTACTAAAATGACCTCACCTTGTCTTAGATATTTAACCACCAATAAGAAGTCCATCTAAAATGAAAGCCAACTGTCTTGCAGGTTGTTTTGCATTGTTTTACTAGGCTTCAATCAATTGTCACTGAAGTTTTGTCTCCTGAAACGATGACCGGCTTGCGTATCGTATTTGGGTGTTCGACAAAATAGCTGATATAATTTGTCAAAAGAATTGGCTTGGCTGTGTCCACTCGAATTGACTGGATCAGAACTGAGCTGCTTGTGTAAATGTATTGTCACGGTAGGCTGATCGGCTCATGTCTTCACCCCGTTTCCCGGTTTAATATCACAACGAACGTAGCCCTGGACTAATTTCCTTGTTAGTCTTGTCATTCTCATTCACACCTGGTTCCCATTCTGTAAATAGTTAATGTGTATATGTTCCCTCTGTCTCCTATGTCTTTGTGCTTTATTGTTTGATGTCAGTCTTCTGTGTAGGTGAGTGGGTGCCATGTAGCTGCTTTGTTGTATGTTAGCAAATCGCTCCTCAGTGCAATTTCATTTCAATTCAGTTTGCCGTCCGTTGTGTTTGTTTGTTTTATTGAAATTAAAACCCACAAACGTGATTAATGCCTGCGCCTGGTTCCTCCACACCACCCAAGTCATGACTTGTATCGATAAAATGATTGCTTTCAAATACAACAAGTAGCCTAGACTCAAGATCCAAGGCCAGAACTAGAAATATGCTAGTATAAACAAATGTCCCAATGGAATTGACTTGCTCAATGATGAATATATTTTATATTTTATATATATAGTGTGTTATATTAAAACACCACCAGTCACAATGTTTGCATCTGAAGGCCAATCACTTCATGGGGAGCACTTGTTGGCTACACGCGTCCGTTTCACTGCCTAAATAGTCCCAGCATCCAGCCAGCGCAACACTGTGAACCTGCAAATTGATGAACGGAAGGTGGTTGGGAAAAAAGTCTAATGACATTTAGTTGCTAAGCAGTCATTAGGCAAATGACTCGTGTAGCCTTATTGCGTAAGCAGCGTCTCTGTTGCCTAGGCAACATTTTAGTGCACTAGTTGTGCCACAATGCAATTGAGACATGGTCTACTTTATGCTAGTACATTTGCTACAATGTGGAATAACTTTACACACTGGAGAAATGACCTGTAGTTTTCTCAGCCGTTTGTTTTTATAGATGGTTATTCTTTAGTCTGACTATTGTGGCGGTCCAAGTTCAGTGCCTCAATAAACATGTTTCTGACAAAATGCCATTCACCCCCACTGGTGCAGTTTGACCAGGCGGCCAGCCCTAGAAAGGGTGTTGATATTTTCAAACTTGTTTCATTTTAGAATAATAGAGGCCACTCGGTTTCTGGGACCTTCAATACTGCAGTATTTCTTTGGTATCCTTCCATCTGAACCTCCACGCAGTTATTTGTGCTCTATAGACAATTCATTCAACCTCGCTACTTGTTTTGTTGCGCCGACCTGCACGGTCAACTGTGGAATGTTATACAGGTGCGTGCCTTTCCTCAAGATAGCCAATCAACTGTATATACCACAGTTAGACTTCAATTAAGTCGTAGGATCATCTTAAGGATGTTTCACATGAGGTCGATTTCAGGCGCCATAGCAGAATTACGTATGTAATGTTTTCAGACTCTTGGTGTGATACCTTTTAACCTGTCTTTTGCTTTCTTATTATTTTATATTCTTTGTAAGAAATGTATATTAAATCCTTGGACAAAATGACATTCGTTAGTCAATAAAAAGTATTTGAAACACCTCGAGTGTGCATTGTTTTACCACACAATGTAAAGTTTTAATATCCCTTAAGACCACCGGAGCGTTAGCCTCCATGCTGGTTGCAGCACAGTTGTTGCTCGTTCTGGTGTTACAAAACCATTTAAACAGACAAGGTTTATGAGTTTAATCTGATTAAAATTGAATTGTTGAAATGTACTGGTTTTGGAAATGCTCTTTTGGATTATCCTAAGAATTGTGAGGGTGTCCACTGTTATATATAAATATATATATATATATATATAATATATTAATTTGCTGGAGATAAGATTTAAGGTTAACAAAGACCACAAAACAAACCTCTGAATGAGTTCAAGCCTGACTAACTGTAATCATAGAAGATACTCAGTTTTCATTGTACAGACTTCAGGAATATCACTGGATGCAAAAAATACCTGAGCAAATCACAATTTATGTCAATCTTTAGAAATGACAATGCTGTCAATCTTTCTGAATATTTTTGGTCAAACGGGAGAACCATGTAGAAGCATCTTTTCTTAATGGTAGAACAAATAACACACGGTAAAAGCTGAGCATCTATTTAATTGTACAGTAATCATTTGATTTCATATAATGTGTAATGCCTATAGAGTGCACTGTTCATCTCTACTGGTGCTGGATTTCAATTTGCTAATACGGCATTAAACGCAGTGATCTAAACTTTAAAGGTATCGTTTTTAATTAAAGAAGGATTGTGGACCTTGTTTTAATTTTCAGTCCTTTAACATTCTTATCCAGAGTGGCTTACAGGAGCGATCTCTTAAGTGCCTTGCTCAAGAACACAACAAAAGGTATTTCACCATGTTTGATCGATAATTGAAACCATCAATCATTCTACCATTGTCCAAATGCAATGAGCCCCATATGCAAGTCAGCTAAAAGACCACAATAGTGCACAAAAAACTATTAGAAGAGCAATTTATGTTTAAATGGTGTTTTATGTATTAAGGTTGAACTAGAGCTAGAACTGACAAAGGCATTGTTTGCACCACATATCATTTGTGTATGACAATCTTGTTTGACAATTTGAATGTCATACCGTACATTTCTTTTGCTGGAATGGCCCCTTTTTGTATAAACATGTTTCTGGGAGTAGTGTGTTTTGTGTAACACACAGCACCACACTTAGAGTGTCTTCGGGCAGCTTCTGTTATTGAGCTTTTAATATAAATCCACTTTACCCCCCAAAAAGTTAATTACAACAGGACCACAGGTCAATTTAGCTACTGTTTTTTAGCTACGGTATCGGTCTAGGTTGAAGTATTGAAGTCGATTATCAAAATGATATGGGCCGCAGCTTGTAAGTTTATCTTGAAAAGACGTACAAGTTGCATAGGATAGATCTACTGTAATTGCTGAAACACATGGAGAAACAAAACCTGGCACATCTGTAATTATCTGTATGGTCTTTGTATTCGCAGTTTTTTTGTCGTGTTCGCACAAATTCAATAAGAATTCGGGTAGTATAATTATTTCAGAATAAATGAAGACTTCAACAAAAGTGTCTAATTTGAAGAAACAAAAAACATATGTCTACTTTTATTTTTACATTGCTTTTAATTAGGCATATTCTCCCAAGTAATGATTTTTGATATCCTTAGTGTGAATGAGAAAGTACAATTTATTTTGTAAAAAAGTACTTTTGACTGTCATTTGCTTTTAATGAGCATCTGGGACTTTAATTGTGCATCTAGCAAAAACATTGTGAGAATCTTGATTCAAACTTGTAGTACTAATAATTGACATATATGATGTACTTACTTTTGATGAACTTCTACCAGGTAAGCCTACTTGGCTGTTTTGAAAACATCTGGGCTAAAGTTCAAAGTATTTCTGTCAGCCCACCAGACACAGTCATCATTATTAGCAACTGAGTGATCAAACGTGTGCACCACGCAGAAAGACAGGAACAACTTGCTGGAAATTAATTGCCAGATATTGTGTTAGGTTTGGCTTTTCAAGTCAATAATGGGTAACCAGGGGTGGGGTAATGTCAGTGTTTTGTTGATTAGTAAATAGCTTGGAGCATGCAGTGTCTGGGACAGGCAGGATTTGTTTGTGACAGTGTGCGGCCGAACACGTCCTAACTGCATGTAATTTCGCCAGCTACTGAAACATCTTCCAAGCAGCCAGCCACGATCGACAGGACGTCACTGCCCGGAACTACAGAACTTTAATTTGAAGTAATAATCACAGATTGTTCGAGAGGTACACAGAGCATTAAACAGCTATCCAAACGGACACACACTAAAGAACAGGCTTTAACAATGACAGTTCTTTTTTGTACAGATTTGGGTCAGGCAACAAGAGAAAAGCCAGAGAGGCTTTAATTCTGTTTATTCAAGGACTTTCTGAGCGAAACGCCTCAGTTGGTTTAGCCTTGACGGGAATGGCTTGTGCCACTTTGGGACGGGATCAGTCCGCGTCGCAGTGCCTTCCGACATGTGTACACTTGACCATATCATTTGCATGCTTGTCACAACCCGGTCCGCCATTTCCCCTTCAAAGAATCTTTCTTGGCCTGCTATCATCTGTTCCTCTAACCAATTTGTCATTCTAAGCCTGGCCTTATTGCTGCCAGCTCCGGGTTGATGGCAGTGTAGCTTCTCTGATCCAGGCAGCGACTAGGGACAAGGCCAAGTGTTACGGCGTTACACTGGGACACAAGTGCCCTCGTCTCGGTCTGATCCACGGCTCCTAGGGCCGAGCACAACTGGCTTTGCGACACTTTTCATTTGCTGCAGAGTGGAAGATCATCTCAGGCATTAAGTGTGCACATACTCACACGGTTAATGCGCGCTACGTGCGTGCGATACAATTAGCTGAGAATAAGGCCGTGGTACTGTCACACAGTTATAGTGTTTCACGCATTCTGCTAACAAAATGCAAAGGTCTGTGAAAACACTCCTTTTTCTAGTAGCCATTTTATTCAAAGGTTTGTTCTAATAGGGACAATATGGCAATAAAGCATGTCTTGTATCTCTTAATACTGTTTTGCTTTCGCCAATTTGTTAATGATCAAACTTGAATGCTTGGCGTATGCTGTGCTTTTCGTTCAGTGTTCAGCAGACATCTTTACTGCTGTGCAAACAGAGGCCAAGCATTTTCGAGAATATTTAATTTATTTTCAAGGTCAAAGTATCTTCAGAGTGAAAGTATCATCATACAAAACAAGATGAGCACAATATCAATAGTTTTTACATGTATTTGTTATATTCCACTTTGTGTGTGTATATATATATATATATATATATATATATTTATATATTTATTTTTATATTTTAATTATATAATGTATTATTGTATATTATGTAATTATTATATTATGTAATTATTATATTTATGTTTTTATTAGGGCCGTCAATTTATTTTTAAAAATTAACTAATTAATCGCACAATCCTGTGATTAATCGCGATTAATCGCATTTTCCCCAAGTTGTCTGAAACAATGATATAAATCAATTAACACAATGAAGTATATTTTAAATACATTATTTTATAATAGTCTCTCCTGTGAACAATACATAATAGTCATTCTTATCAAATATAGCAACTTTATAAACAAAGTGTTGAAGTGCAAGTTATATATTTAAACCCTGAAGGTTATCAAAAATACTGGATCATCTTGGCAATAGTCCAAATGAAATAAAACATTTTCAAAAACAAAATGACAAAGTGTAAGGTGAAACCATCAATGTCAAAGATAGATTATTTTAGAACTTAAGCCTATAGGCCAAAATAATTGCACTATATGTAAAGATGCCAGATTAATTTTAAAGAAGTCTATAACAGCCTTTGTAATATGAATGACAAACAGAATGAAGTGAAATTAAGTTTGGTGATGTCGGATTGGTTAGGGTCTCCATGAGAGTGACGTTCTCTGCTTTCTCCAGCAGGTTATGTCTCAGAACAATTGTTTTAGAGGGTAGATTGTATGATGGGGATCCCAATGCAATTGGAATGATTTATTTCAGTCCCTCGTCTTCTACTGTGTTTATTGGGCGGCAGTTTCGATCTATTTATCTAAAACATCGGTTAACGGTTACTTGTTTGGTCAAAAGCCCGATTTGGCGCACCGTACTGCAGTAACGCGGATTGGCGGATTGCAACATCAATAATGACCGGGTGTTTCTGTCCTATATACTCTCTAGTAACGTAAATAATGACCCTGTGTTTGCTTTTATATGATAAACTAAAGACGAGCTGCTTCTATGGTATTTGAATTCGGCTTTGCAAACCGAAACCGAAACTTAATAAAGTGGTGCGTTAATTGCGTTAAATTATTTTAACGCGTTAAACATGTGAAATTAACGCATCAGATTAACGCGTTAAATATCACAGCCCTAGTTTTTATATATTAATGAGTCAAACCAAATGGCCGCTCACGAGTGAAGTGAATAATCTTAATCTCCTGACAAGACTACATGTCAAGGTCTGGGTAGATTAGATGTTGAGCATCGTGTTGGATGCAAAAGAAAGGGTCAGGAGTAAAGACCTGAGCGACATTGACAGGGGTCAAATTGTTGTGGACAAATGACTGGGTCCAATCCACTGCGGCTTCACCTGACAACATACAGTACATGAATGATCTGTTAATAATGTCTTGGTGCCAGATACTGCAGGGCACCTTCAGGGGAGTCCGCTTCTGCAAGTTGGCAATTTGGCGTTTTGGTGTCACACTGACCAACAGCATATTAGGCATGTGGTCATAATGTTTTGGCTCATCGGTATATACAATATATATATACTAAAAATCATTAACTGCTTTTTATAGCATTTGTCTTTTAACCCTTAATATGGAGCACTAGTAACAAGTGAAGGTCTATATTGAGATGAAGTGCCATTTGGGGTGCACACTCTATGCTGTGTGGACTGAGGTAGGAGCAGCTTAAGAGGCATGTCTGGCTGGCTAACAGAGAGGAACACATCGATGTCACAAACATGACACCGGGGGAAACCGCTTGCTTTGATTGGATTCTGGCCTCTCTAATCTTCAGTCAGTCTGTGCGCCGTCCATAGTACAAGCGCCTTGGTGTGTCCGCGGAGCTCAACAAAGTGTCTGTACAACTGAACCTGATTGAAGCCTTCCAGATTAATTTGCAATCACACACTACAGTAGACCTAAATCACCAGTGGCGAGATAAAAGATTGGTGCCATTTTGGAAAAAAACGGATAACGCCAATGTGACCAGGGTTTTTTTGTCAACAGACGGGTACTTCAAATCTCAGCACTGAGACAAATTAGAGGGTATCATATTGACAAAGGGGCCTGTAAGGATAAACAGATTGACTCCCTTTGATATCCGAATGCATTTCTCACACTATTTCATCCAAAACATAATTCAAAAGCTGCGAATAAAAATGCAAAGGTTTGAAAGGCCGCTCTATAGTCTGTGCAGCTCTATGGACAAGAAGCAGGACATCAATAGAAGTGACTCTTCTGTAATTTGGGTAACAGATGAATATGATCATATTCACACATTTGCTCGTTTACTGCATTTTGTCCCTTTAATTTAAATCCAGTAGAATTTCTACTTCTCTCGAATAAACCAAATGTCTCCCAACGGTAAAAGTCAAAGCCCACTATCTATCACGAAGACTTAGAACAGACTACATGCTGGGTTTCTGCTTTATCGCCAGAACAATTGACAAAGGGAATATGTGCAAATGTGTTGTCAGCAAACAGCAATGTCGTCCCCGTGCCCTAGTACAACTTCAAATAAGTAACGGTCAATTGGTAAAGGCATGAGAAACGCTGCAACATTCAGAGCTGTTATAACGAACTCTGACGGCCATAATGATAACTCCATCCTCTGTGACAATCTAGCCCATTCTGGAATCAGATCTGCAGAGCCCGATGGGGCCCGTCCAAAATAGCATGCTCCCAAAACGACCCAGGGACAGCCCAAATGGTAGCCATTTCAATACAAACAGTGATGCACTACTATTGGAGGACCTCAAACAACTCCCTCGTATAGACACTGATCTCTGTCAAAACATGGGGACGGTGAAGGGAGCTTCTGGAAGCCTTGTTTGTTACTTTATGTACTGCTTTGTCTATTCTGAATGGAAAAGATGGCGGGGAAAGTATTTATGTTTCTTTTTTACCATGTAATGGATGGACGTCTTTATCTGGTGGAACACGTAAACATGAAGGGAACCAAATGCTTTATACGCCGATTGCAACTTTGGGTGAGAAATTAGCTCGGACTTGTAAAAACACAAATTTAAAAAAGTAAGCTGTTGGAAAGACTATTTTTAAAAAGTATTTGGTAAAATATTTAGACTTTTTCACAAAATACACTTTGTTTTTCGATATTGCATTTCTGTACGCACATTCATCATTGATAACAACGTGCACGATGACAGGAGCACCTTGTCCTGGTCGGCGCAATAAGAAACGGTCTTGTAATATCTAACTCACCTTGGCATTAAGTTGTTCTCAAACATAATTTTTTCGAGGTATTACCAAAATACCATTGGCCTATGATGTTTATTTAATGTGCTGATTGTCTTCTAACACTAATAACACCTAAAATATTGATAGCAGGTACCAGTGAATAGAAAAGCGTGTGCAAACTTTAGACTGCTACTATATATATATATATATATATATATATATATATATATATAATATTTGCTTTGTTCAGAAGCACTTTGCTCTTTCTTTTTAGGGATTTCAGAGTATTACTGTTATTACTATTTGGATGTGAACAATAGACTTTGTAACATCCTGTTTTGATTTTCTTCTGTTCGGCGGCAACACAGTGTGGTTGGGAGAAATCCTTAATCCTCACAAGATAATAACAATGTAATCCCGATTCCCAGATGGGGGTTTTGGTGAAAAGACAGTTTGTGGCGAACAGGGGGTTATATTGAGGAGGATTGAAGAGGAAACACATGAAGTCAAACTTATTAAAATGCAATTAAAAGAAAGCAGCAATGAGGAAATGTTAGGCAGCTGACTGACCCCGCCTTAAAACAATGAATAAATTATGTTCTTATACGTCGACGAGCCAAAACATTATGGCTAATATTCCAGAATACGCTGTTGTGTCTCTGCGTGCTGCCGAAACAGAGCCAACCTGCCGAAGCCTGAAGGTGTTCTCTGTTATCTGGCGCCAAGACCTCAGAGGTGTAGCCGCTGTGGATCGGACTTGCTGGTCAAGCATATCCCACAGACGCCCAATCGGATTGAGAGGTGGGGAATTTGAAGGTCAGGGCGACATCTTGAACTCTTCATCATGTTCCTATGTCATAACGTTTTGGCTCATCAGTGTATGTGTGTTTGTGTATGTACTTTATGTGTTTGTATATTATATAGACAATCTAAACCTTCTGTACAGTATTGCGCTGCACTTCAAGTTTCACCAAGCACCTCCGAACACACCCACACGCCAACATTCTGCACTCCTCCGCTTAGCTGCTTGAAAATGATTCATATCCATGAAATTATTCCCATCGTAATTAATAGTGTGAATATTGAATTTGAATAACGAACGCCGTGCCACCACGCCTGTAATGATCCGGACTCCTTATTTCACCAGCAAATAAAATCGAAGACTAAAGCGTATTTTTATTCAAATGATATTGATATAAGCGTCACATTCAAAAGCGGAAAATAATGTGAAAATCTTTCACGTATCCGCAACAGGAATATTATTTTTCTCGGAGACCCGATGATGGCAACCGTGATGGTCTCAGCACGACCCGTCTTTAAAGCGGTGGGTTTTGGTCATCGCAGTCGAGTCCACAGATCCTCATCCGCCTCCTGGATCGATAAGAGAGTCTGAACACAGCATCGCTGCTCCACAACAACAACAACACACACTCACTCACACTCACTCACACTCACACACACTCACACACACTCTCACTTACACTCACACACTCACACAGACTCACTCACTCACTCCCACACACACTCACACTCACACACACACACTAACACACACTCACACACACACACACACACACACTCTCACACACACTGGTACCGCTGTCTCTCTCTCTCCATCTCCGTCACTCTCTGGGTGACTCTCCCCATGTCGCTCTCGCCGCTCATCCTTTCCTTCCTCTCGCCCTCTCACGCTCTACGTGTGTGTGTGTGTGTGTGTGTGTGTGAGAGGACCGCATGCCAACCCCATGCTACAGGCTATCCCTCCCACCTCACACACACAGCCGCCATATCAACTTCCGACCACACAACCCCCGGGAGGCGGGACGACGACGGGGAAACGAGAACGAGCCATGCCCACCCCGGTGCCATTGTTGGAGGGGGAATCTGTGGAGGTAGGAGAGGCAAGCTCAGGGCCCTTGGCAGAGAGTGGAGGAGCTAGCGGAGGGTACACTGGAGTGCTCATTATGCCTCTATAGGGACCGTACTCCAGGGCATCCAATGTGTGGCTGAGGAGCTCATTACAGAGCGGCCCAGAGGCTGAAGGCACGCCAGAGATATAAAGGAGGGGAGGGATGCCCGATAAAAATTAATCAGGAGGCACCTGCCTGTACACATCTGCACCTCCTCCTCCTCACCCCTAACACACACGCACCCCCAACACGCACACACACACACACGCACACACACACACACACATTCCTCTCTCTTTATCCTCACCAGCAGTGTAATTATTACGGAGGCTCGGTTCCGATGTGTACTTCTACACATGTATGGATTTCACGCTAGGTTTGTGTTCTAATGAGGAAATGTGGGACTCTGATCCGGCGACGTCGACTTTTAAACAGAATGTATAATGGAAATTATGCAAATGATCGTCTAAGTGTGACGCGTGTTCCCTATAAACCCCTCCCCCACCGTTTAAGAAGGGAGATAAGCAGAATGTGTCCAACCTGTTTCCTTTCCGGCCCAAATCACATAGCATGTCGTCCATGGACCAACCAAAGGCCGAATAAGTAACGTATCGTGAACTGAATACTCGGAGGACCGGGATAAATGGATTGACACGTCGCTGAGATTGAATAACAGATAATTATGGTCTAAACATAACGAGGGTAGGAGACACTGCCGTCCCAACGCATCCCTAACGAGCACTTAGTAGGGCATTTTGCAAAACAGGGAAGACGTGGCAACAATGTAAAGTTGACATTGATTATTTATTCATAACCCTGTGTGCGGTGTTATTTTGTAGATATGCTGATAAACAAGACATACTGTGTATGATCAATTAATATCGTCGCAGGGTTATTTTTCATCAAAGCTCTCACAGCCTGCAGTTTTGATCAAAAAAAGTTTGAGCCGTTAAAACAATTTCCGCTTCTTGGCCCTGTGTCAATGTGTCACGAAAAATAATGACACAATGTCCAAAGCACGTTTTGTACAGTTTTTGGGAAAGTAATTCGGTCCTGCATAACATTTGGGTTGTGACATATCGGCGGCTTGACTTCTGGAAAGTTTTGCCACTGAACAACAACTAATCTCTTCAGGACTCAGGAAACAGATACAAAACTGTCAGTGTTCAGCCTTAACAAGTGAAGACAACACCACAGAGGAGATGAACACGTCGACAGGAGATGGCATTATCTCCTGAGGGCCGAAACATCTCCATGAAAGCAATGCCACTATTTAACCAGAGTATTTCAAGTCACCATTAATTCTTAGAGTGCATTGAATTGTTTCCGCGAAACCACTCTGATTGATAAAAGTTACAGTAGGTGTTAGAAGAGTGTTCTTTGCTCAGTTTTGATACACGGTGCAGTGGGGATTAATGAAACCAGTATAATGTGATTTGCATGAGTGAACTGCCTCTGTGATTTCTCCTTCTGTGCACAGCACACCTCCCCTTAGGTACTGAAACATCCTTTGAAACGAACTGTCAAGCTGTTGTCTTCTTACCCGGCATACAAAGAGCTCAGCGAGTGCCAGCGCTTTACAATCTGACACGTTCTCTAAGCGAGGGAAAGCAACGTCTTCTTACTGTCTCTGTCTGGCTCATCCCCCCGCCTCTCTGGATGGTTAGGGAAGGAAAAAACGTTGCCAAAATAGACCCGGCCACTGCCGCCGCTTTAATTAACGAACGCATTGTATTCGTCAGGTAGTCAAGTAACTTATCTGTCGGTTCACGTTGGTTGAGAAACCACGGTGCTACTTCACAGTCACAGCATCATAGTTATCCTGCGAACATGTCTAAAACTAGTCTTGAGAAGGTCTGTCTCAAACCCATTCGTGGCTGAGGTCCCAGTGACAAAGAACAAGATTAAATGAAAAGCAGTCGGCGCAGTCTCGGGATCAATGCAACATTTTCAATTTAATAGGACAAGCTTTCGATCATTAGTCCTTGATGAAGGCACTTTGACCAAAAGCTCGGGGTATGAAATGTAATTGCGCATAGACTTCTTTTCATTTAGTATTCGAACATGTCAGGTACCATTAGTCCAGTACCATCAGTGCAGTGTCATAACAGCACAGGCAAGGCCTAGTGTCTAAACTTGAAAGACACTCTCGTCCTGGATATGGAGAGTATGTAGTTCCACATGTTCGTCATTAACATGCACAGTATTATCTTAGAATACTGTATGAATTCAAATTTTTTACACTTTTCTCATCAAATCACTTCTGTATGTGGAATACAGCAACTGTCAGATGTACAGTTTCTGATCTATCATGAAGGTGCCTGTTTTATGGTCAAAAGGCAAGATGTGGTAGTCTAAGTATGATGTTGTTTGACTGTAATTATTTTATAAATATTTATATATCTTTATCTTATATATATTATATTTACGTAGAGCAACAATTGTTTTTTCAGATCCTCAGAGAGTTATTTGCCATGAGGTGCCATGTTGAACTTCTAGTATGAGAGCGATAACACCAAATGTAACACACCTGCTCCCCATTCGCACCTGAGACCTTGTAACACTAATGAGTCACATGACACCGGGCAAGGAAAATGGCAAATTGGGCCCAATTTTGACTTTTTCACTTTTCAAAAGTGACAGCAAATGCACACTTATACAAGCTGTACACTCACTACGTTCCATTGTAGCAAAGTGCCATTTCTTCAGTGTTGCCACATGAAAAGATATAATGAAATATTTACAAAAATGTGAGGGGTGTACTCACTTTTGTGAGATACTGGTGAGACAAAAACATTGAAGCTTTGGTGAGAGTCATCTAACAGGGCATATGGTAAGGCCTGGGTAGATTAGATGATTAGCAAAACAATTGGTTCTCATAGTCAACTTATTGGATGCAGTAGAAATGGGCATGAGTAAAGACCTGAGTGGCTTTGACAAGTGGGTATTGGCCAGATAACCGAGTCAGAGCATCTCGGAAACAGCGAGGCTTGTCGTGTGCTCCCAGTCAACAGTGTTGAGTACCGGAAAACCACAAATCGGCAACAGGGTGTTGGTAGCCCAAGGCTCCTTGATGCCCGAGGGCAACGAAGGCCTATCCCGTTTGGCACAGTCAGAAAATGTAAATGACTGTTACAGGAGGGATGTGTCACACCACACGACTCATCGCTCCCTGCTGTTTACGGGGCTGTGCAGCTGCAGACCAGTCAGAGTGCCCATGATGACCTCTTTCCGCCATTGTAAGCGCCTACAACGGGCACGCGAGCGGGTTCTTAGAGCAGTGGAAGAAGGTTGTCTGGTTCAATGAGTCACACATACGGAGGTGCACTTGTGCGCCACTTATCTGGGAAAGTGACGGCACCTGGATGCACTGGGGGAAGATGACAAGCCAGTGGAGGGACTGTGATGCTATGGGCATTATTGTCAACAGCTTGACTTGTGCCCCCATTGTTGCAGACCAGGTACACCCTTTTATGACAATGGTATTCCCTGATAGTTGTGGCCTCTTGCAGCTGGATAACACGCTCTGCCACACTGCACGCGTTGTTGGAGAACGATATAAGGTGACGCTCTGGTCTCCAAATTCCCTTGATCTGGAGCTGATTGAGTTGTGCTGCTATTGTCTTTGTGACAGAAACCAGAAGACACCTTCAGAGTTCTTGGGGTGTCCATGCCCCGCTGGGTCGGCGCTGTTTAGTCGCTGTTTAGGAGGCAAGACCAACAGCATAGTAGGCGTTGCAGTCAGTGTATCTATATGAAAACATGATTTATTCATTGTTAGCTGTCAGCTAACCAATCAGTTGCCTTATTACTGCTGTCACCATAGTTATATACACCACCGATCAAAAGTTTGGCGTGACATGCCTTGTTTTTTAATGAAGAAATAACATACATTTGATCAGAAATGCAGTGCATATTTTCGCTAACATTGTGAATGACGATTGCAGCTGGAAACGGCAGATTTTTTTAATAATTCTTTCTTTAATTATTATTTCAAAAGATTAATTGATTATTACTATGTTTTATTATCGTTTGCAAAGACAATAAAACAAGCGTTCTTCGGACAAGTTGAGAACCTTTAGAGCAATTCCTTTAGAGGCTCGAAATGGTCAGTAAAAATACCTCTCTTCTGAAACTCATCAGTCTATTCTTGTTCTGAGAAATAAAGGCCAATCCATGCGATAAATTGCCAAAAAACTATACATTTTGTGCAATGGTGCTTACTACTCCCTTCATCGAACAGTGCAAACTGTCTCTAACCAGAATAGAACAAGTAGTGGGAGGCCCCCAGTGCACAACTGAGCAAGAGGACAAATACATTAGAAAGTGTTGTTTGAGGAACAGACGCCTCGCAGGTCATCATTTGGCAGCTTTATAAAATGCTACCCAGCTAAACACCAGTCTCAATGTCAACAGATAAGAGGCGACTCTGGCCTTGAACACAGACCCTTCTAGGGCAAAAGAACACAGACACCAGTGAGAGGAAGATTAGTAAAAAGTGTATGGACCGACAAAAAACAGACAAAGTTTGATAGAAGTTTTCGGATCATTAAGAAGAACTTTGTGAGAGCTGCCAGCACAGCCGTCGGATCTCAAACCTACTGAGCTGTTATGGGCGCAGAATGACTGAATGGTACAAAAGAAATGCCCAACCAGCCAATCCACGTGCAGGAAGTGCTTTAGGATGCATGGGATAACATCTTCAAATGTCACGGTTGTCTTTGGTGGTAGTGCAGAGTGGAAAGGCAAATGCAGAGTCGAAGGGAACCTTCGTGGGTTTTAATTCAAACAAAAAACAATAAAAAAACAGGCCACAAATAGCATAAACATATACACTGTTTAAAATTTAAGTGTACACTATGGCGACCACTAAATTAAAAAAAACTGTGCAAACATGTAAAAACACTCACCGACGTAAGGACATGACACATAACTGGAATCAATGTGAAGCAAAGTGACAAAAACCCCAGAGAACTAAACAGGCTGTGCTCAATCTAAACAGACCACCCTACCGGAACTAGTGTGCATCACACTAAAGGCCCAGAGTAGAAACAAAAGGTTTACCACTCGTTACAGTACCCCCCCCATAGGACAGACATCCTCTATGTCCGGCTTTGGCACGCTGACTGCGGACATTTTCACTGCAGGAGAGTACTAACTTTGGTTGCCAACAGTTCAGACAATAATGGCTGTGTGTTGAGTTATTTTGAGGAGACAGCAAATGCACACTTATAAGTGCTGTACACTCACTACTTCACATTGGAGCAAAGTGTAATTTATTCTGTAGTCACATGAACAGGTATAATCAAATATTTACAAAAATGTGAGGGGTGTACTCACTTTTGTGAGATACTGTATATTCCACGACCCAAGGTTTCACCGCATAACATTGCCCAGAGCATCTCCAACCACTGGCCTGTCGTCTGACCACAGCGCATGCTGGTTCCATCCCTTGGTAAACGGAACTCGTGAACCATGTCTGCCAATGTGATGGAAAAGAAAACGTGGCTCATTGGACCAGGCGACCAGCTTCCAATGCTCCAAGGTCCAGTTCTGACACATCGCATGCCTATTTTAGGCACATGGACAGGTTTTCTCATGGGCATTTTGATTAGTCCACGTGATAACTTTCGTTCCCGTGGTGCATCGATGAGCTTCGGGCGTGCAGCACGGTTTGTGGTTTGTACCTCCTCGGACCACTGTCAGTATCTACTCACCACTGCTGACCCGGAGCTCGCCACAAGCCTTGGTTTCAAACATGCTCCGACCCAGTTGACTGGCCACAATAATTTGGCTGTTGCCAATGTCGCCCAGATCTTTACCTGCCTATTTCTTCAGCATTGCGTTGGCTACGAGAATTTGAAAAGATGTTTTGTTTTTGTTTAACTGGTTTTTCATACATACCAAAAAAAGTATTGATTACAAGTACAACTATTTGATCATCGATGTGCTGTTTTTGTGAACATCCCAGCTAACAATAACGGCTTAAAGACAAAGGACATGAGGTGGTATTCGGGTGAACGACGCCACTTTTAGGTTTACCAAAGCTACTCATCAAGGTAACTTTGTTCTGATGAAATAAAATATTCAGTCGAAGCTAAATGCACGATTTCAACAGTAACTACTGACCGTGTACGCCGTCATTGGATTAACTTGATGACATTCCATACCTGACAGCGACACAAAAAAATATTGCACAATAACCCAAAAAAAGAATCACGTTGAATAGTTGATCAACGCCTTCGCATCAGGGAAAAGTACCAGTACGATCTGTTAGTCACTCAGCATACCACACAGGCAAATATGGGCCACCGTACAAAAAGAAAAAAAGCTAAAAGAACCCGTCTCCCCACATCCCCCAGTCCTCTTACATCGGAACGAAGCAATGATGAAAACATCCTTGTAGTTTTTGCGCTGTTATATATGTGTTTAGTTTCCGCTATACAATCTCAGGCACATTTTGTTTTGCCCGCAGTGGAAAGGCAAAAAGGTGACAAAAACACAAAAAATAGACGCTTTTAACTCTGGCAAGACAATGTTTTTTTTCGAACCCCTTTATCGCAGCAAATCAAAATAGAAATCCCTTGAGTTTTTTCGACATGGAGCTGCTCAGGAGTCACAATTGATATTTCTCCATTCTCTTTGTTGCTCTGAAATCCCTCTATACTTTAGTGGGCTTGTGGGAAAGACCTCCCGGTAATACCAGTAACGCTACAGATAACATCCAATATCAGAACTTTATGTAGTTTTACTTGAGTCCTCTGATAAATCCAGTGGGGGCCCACCCTATAGGGAAAAAAGGCAGACAACTAGGGCCTCAGGGAGCTAGGGGGCCTCAAACCCAAATGGCAGGAAGGAGGAAACCAGTCAAATAATACACAAGCTTCTGGGGCCTCACAGCCCTGTTTTGACAAGGGCCCCGAATGGGCTGGCTAAGAGTAATGTTTAAAATCCTCCGCTGGGTCGAATTGAGGATTAACTCAATGACAGTGTTTCGATTTTGTTATATTACACAAGGTATTGTGTTCCAAAAAAAAAAAAGAACACTGCTTCACATAGTATTTCTGTATGGTATTAATATCCTTTTGAGATCAATTTGATGAATGCTAATTTATGTAACGACATATCAACAGAGCCTTATCCTTACAATTTGATGGCAATCTTATTATTATCAATTAAGTCCCCTTCTGGGAAAATGTTTGAAGGAAACCTCACTTTGCAATATCCAAACACATCCTGACAGTCTTTTACAATATGTCGGTGTAGGACTTATATGCTCTGGTGAGCCCACAGTAGTGGAACTGAAAACCTTGAGTGGAATACACATTGTTTTAGATTGTTTTTACGATGGCAGCACATTTGTTTTCATTTAGGTGTACTCTCCAGCAGTATATTCCTGTTGTCTTGCAACAGGGGCTTTGTGCCGAACATATTACATTCTGACCCCGCTGAAATAAATGATGTATCGATTGGAAATGGTCTACCCTATTGTATCGCCTAACTGACATTTGTGCCCTGCGGTGCACCTCGTTGTATTTTTTCGACAGGGCATCGGACGCACTTTTACTGTGAAAGCGATCCAGCATGCAGTGTACTCCTGCAGCGCTACCGTCCAGATATGGCACGTACGCCAACGTCTTATTAAAACGCTTCGAGTGCAAAAAGAAAAAAAGGTCAACAAAAAAATTGCAACCAATATAGGCAGGCCGAACAATGACACTCCGCTCCGGAATACATCCAATGATCCTTCAAAGCGCCAGGACGAGAGACACCCAAATTGTCCCTGTGCAAACTGTGGTGCCGCGTCACAGCACAGTGACCAGTAGGGCTTGACTGATGCACCACTCACAGATGCAATTACTATTTTATTAAGGGGATGGCTTCTGCAATTGCCAGCGTTTCTTGGCAATTTTTAAGAGAGCTTGGCAGAACCAAGGAGGAGGGGATCTTTGCCCTAATTTGGGTCACCGCTTGCTCCACACGGGACAACAGCGATAGACCTTCCGCGGATCTAATCGGGGGGAAAACACATATGTCGAATCCGTGCCTGCTTGATTTAATTGGCCTAATTATTCCCTGCTTGATAGAGGGAAAAGACTCGAGTTTGACATCTCAGTCCCACAAAGACGTATTTCTCACTGGTGCTATAAAAAAGTATTTAAGGAGATACAGGCTACCTGTCAAGATGACAGGTTAGTGCCTAATTGGTTTAAATGGGGGACCACGCAAATGCTTTACGCTAGAAAGTCAAGGCGGCAGAGTGCCGTCCGCAGGGGACGAAGCAGGGGCCGCCGGTCTGAAAGCGAGGCAGTCCCGTAGACAACGTGAAGTGGCAGACAGAGACAGGCGCCACAGAAAAGAAAGAGACATGCAGACAGCGATGCCCCGGATATCTGTTAGTCTCATACCGACAATCGCACTCTGCTCGGCATACATATTGGGACAAAAAAAGGAAAATAAATAAAAATCTAAAAATGAAAACATAACGACATTACATAGCTGGATATGACCGGAACATGTGCATTCATTTCTTCTCAGGTTCACTAGCAGACTAGGTATATGAATATGTACAGACATGTTTTTTTTTGTTATTATACCAAAATTAACAAGGTGTCTGCAGTGGGAGGAGAAAGAGACTGAGAGTGTTGAGAGCACTCCTCCAATCAAACTGGGTTTTACACCAAGTACCGTCGAAGCAGCACACAAAACACTTAACGTCGCAAAACAAACCATTTGTTGGAACAGCGACGAGCCGAAAGCTAATTATTTTCCAAATACTTCTAATTGCAGGTAAAGCTATTTAACGTTGTTATCTTGTCCCCTGTGAGCTAAGGTGACAACCCGTTGGTCAGACCGTTCAGGCATTTCTCACAGAGCGGGCAATTTGTTATACAGGACTTGAGTTCAATATTCATCCGACTTTATCCGGCAGTCGTTATGTTAAAAGGATTTCAACTCCATTTATTCGAGTGCTGATCAATGGCGCGCAATCACTGTACTTCATGCATTATGTATTCTAATGGAAAACACTTGCTTTATAGCTGAACGGCGTAAGGTTAACAGTCCCAAAAGGTAGTGCTCCCGAAAGACTAATTTGAACTTCAAACGGGGCTTTCTCTCACTTCACGTTGAGCAAGTGCACAACAACAGGAAAGTGCGAGCACTTTTGGCTGTGGAAAAAGATTTATCACCCCCGCGTCCTTAACCCAAATTATTATGAGCTATCATACTATAAATGGCCACGGACAATTTTACTCTCCACAGGGACGACGTGAAAGAGAGGGGAGGGGCGGAAAAAAAGAGGGAGAGAGAGCGATCGAGAGAGGAAGAGTGTGAGATAACAAGAGCCCGAGAAAGGGTGTGACGCTCCCTCTGAGTGACTTTCATTTGTGGAACGAGTGAGAATAATTAAGTGATAAACTGCACGAAAAAACACTTTTCGGTCCTTCTTCTTCGGAAAAGTCAACCTTACCACAAGCTTGAACTTCACACGCTCAACCCATCGAGTGTAGTCGGGAAATATTTCAGACTTCTCTTTTCAACCCCTCCTTAATAAAAGTAGCATGCTATCCACTGACAAGGATCCCTCTGGACTGCTCAATGAGGACCATGAGACTGCGCTAAAAGCCCTTGGAGCTTCACTAAATCTAAAGTGGAGAAGGTGCCATCATGACATATTCTGACTAAGTCCCAAATGGCACCTTATTCCCTATAGTGTGCACTACTTACTGAACCAGGATAATAAGCTTTTGTGAAATGTGGTGCACTACCCAGGGCCATCGTTTGGGGCGCATTCACACCCCCTGAGTGGTGTAGTCAACTACGGCAGACATTTGGTAAAAAAAGAAGAAATACTTTCATGTTTATAGGAACTGGTCTTTAATTATTCTTCTTTGCTATCTGTGGAGATGAGATGTAGTGAGCAACCAACGCAAATGTGGCAATTAGTTTCCCAGAGCTATACCGAGAGAACATTAATTGCTTGATACTTGAAGTAATGCGGATGTGTGGAAATGTGTTAATTCAAGAAGTTAACATGATTTTATCCAACGTTCTTGAGTTTCTCAGTGCTTTACAAGGTGAAAGGTTGGCCACGGGGGCTGGTGGGCTTGGAAGGTGAAGGGGGAATCTAAGTTGAGTTTAATATTGAGCTTACATTGATAATGATTTTATTAAACCAAGTTATGTCTAATAACAGATTATTTTTTATCTGTTATAAATATGTACCCACGTCTGTTGTGCTGACTGACAACACCTTGTAACAAAATATAAAATCCCAAGATCCGCAATTAGTTAACGCAAAAAAAAATACACTTACGTGATCATGAGCATCTAACTCATTTTAACGTGGATTTAGATTGTCCAACTTCAATACAGAGCAACGTATGTACATATCTTCCCAAGATACGTACCTTCATCTGGCAATTCATCACACAACTATTAGGCCAGATGTACTGTATGGCCAATATGCAGTCTGACAGCCTGGTTATAATTCAGGGAGCAGGAATGAAATGCATTTGGTTAATATGGCACATTATGGCACTAAACATTATAGAGTTGTACACTGTCGATGGGTTTCATTACACAATTAGCACCATATATCCAGGGGGAATATTAGGGTACGTTTACAGACATAAAACACAGCAACACAACGTGGACATTATCGTTTTAATTACCTTAAGACCCGTTAATTGCAGCAGTTGTGACCAACTCATGTAATATTAAGCAGAATTAGCTTAGCCTTATCGTTGCCGCATAATGTTAACGGAATGTACATAAAGGGTGAACCTAGTGATAAGTTTGATGCCTGTTGAGGGGGCAGTCTGAGAGACGGTGGGCAAAATCCATCTGTCAGAAAATCACTTAGAGAACAAAAGATGCTAGCTAGAAACATGATGTATAAGCTGTAAAGAAGCACTTGTCTTCGACACAGAAGCTTGAACTGAAGCCAGCCGTTTTAACTGGCGCCATCCGTCTCCTCTTGGTAATGCTATTAGATGCCGCTAATATCTTGGGATGCTCTTCAAATGGCAAATGCACTTTCGCTAAACAGCAACACAGTAATAACCAGTGACAGGACTCCAGGAGCCAAGATTTAAAAAGCTTTTGCTTCTGATTGGCTCAAGTAATTGGGGTATATAAAATCCTTAGTTCATGGAAATTATAAACTAAACCAGAAATATTCCTTATTCGACATAATGGTCAATGTTACTGAGCAACATAAGTGATCCCAGAGCACATACGTGCAAAACAACACCACACAATTGCTTTGGGGTGACTCTTGTGCTTTACACACTTGACCACAAATCCCAATGAGGTTGGTGGGAGCAGAACAAGCGACAGGTTAAGTACTGTATATGTGATTTATGTGTGTCTATAGATATTATATAGACAGTGAAGGAAGTATTTGACCCCCTGCTGATCTGGTACTTTTGCCCACAGACAAAGACATGATGAGTCTATAATTTCAATGGTAGGTTTTGTTTTAACAGTGAACCATTCCAGTCTTGTGTAGGTCTACAATTGTGTCCCTGACAACCTTGGACAGATATTTGGTCTTGGCCATTGTGGAGTTTGGAAGCTGATTGATTGATTGCTTCAGTGGACAGGTGTCTTCTATACAGGTAACAAACTGAGATTAGGAGCGCTCCCTTTAAGTGAGTGCTACTAATCTCAGCCTGTTACTGTATAAAAGACATCTTGCTGATTGACAGGGGATCAAATGAGTGTAAAATGCAAATCAATTTATAACTTTTTTGCGTTATTCTGAATTTTTTTGTTGTTAATCTGTCTCTCACTGTTCAAATAAACCGATCAAAAATGTAAATGATAGACTGGTCATGTCTTTGTCAATGGGCAAAGATGTAGATCAAGGATTTGATCTACAGCAGGAGATCAAATCCTTTCTTCCTTCACTGTAGCTTCATCCTTTCTCCTCCAATTTCAAACTTCATGTTTTTTACCTACAATATATATATATATATATATATATATATATATATATATTTATATTTTGCCTACTTTCCATTCGCACAGTATGGAAGGTGCCCAATATTCTCCCTTCACAAAGGTTAATAAATGTAAAACTTACATATTCTATGTCCTCCCTTGCCTTTCCGTCAGGTTATACAGCAGGTCATGGGAACTGTTCTAAGGGTTGAATGTTTCCCATTCTGTGCAGCCTATTTATTGATAAGTCCAATGCCTTTGACACGATGACTTATGACTTATTCAGATGCTCTCATCAAGTGCCATGAAACAAACTGCCTCTGTTTATCGCCAAAATATATATATTTTTATTATTCATTTCCCTGTGCCATATTTGGCTCTTGCTCAGACAGATCATGTGGGCGTTATCACAGATATTGACATGCCCTCTCCTGATTGGATGATTGGATGGTCTATAGCGGGGATTCTCAATCTAATATATACGCTTGATATTTAAGGCGCACAAGCTTTATTTGGGAATATATATACAAAAACGATAGGAACACCACAGTGTAACTGCATTTTCTCTTTATCTGACCCAACAGTGTGAAAAGCATGGCCGGCCCTGACCAATAAGGTGCTCTAGGCAAAATTTTAGCTGGTGCCCCCCTTGCAAAGCACGGCGCCCCTAGCATTTTCCTATACCGCCTATGTGGCGGGCCGGCCCTGGTGAAATGTACTCTACTAGTGTTTAACAATGTTTTCTGAAAATAACCCATGGTCACACTGATCATGTATCCGCTGGACATACAAAAGCATGTCCTTTAAAAATGTTTACGTGTTTTAAGTATGTTGAAGTAAGTTAAAAAATCTTATCGAATGGCAGAAAACAAAATATCTGTCCTCCGGGAATGTAGTTTACATAAGTGCGGCTGGCCCTGTATTGATTCTAAGGGATACCGTTTATTGTAGTATCATGTGATTTATAATGGGTGATTGATAGGTTCGCTACACATGACTGCGTTTTTTTAAAGAAAGTACAGCTGCACTCTTTTAGAGTTCAACCCCAACTTGCATGAATTTCTGTTGTACGTTTTTTCCCCATCATTAACCATTAGACATATATGTTATCAAACCTGGACTCAGCCGTGGTTAACACGAGAGAACCGCTCAATCGCCGCTGATCAGACGATTCAGAGGGCTGTTAGAGGGCCTTTTTACTGAGGAATATGTTTGGTCCCTACGCCTTGAAACTGTTTGCAGAGCTCATCTATAAAATAAATCTCGCAATCAACATTGACTTCCTGCTTTAATAAAGCAACATCAGCACTGTACACATAACTGTCAGCAGTAAGAAACGTTTTCACAGACAGAGTGAACTATAGTTTTGTCATTGAAACATGCGCAGACAATTTTTAGTTATCTGCAAAATTAAGGAAAAGAGATAGCATATTGGGGTCTGAAAATTCATAGTCCTCTTTCTCGTTACTAAATATAGGGCACATTTTCTCCACTGGGAACACTTTAAAGAACTCACAGTACAACTGATTTATTGTTGGTGGCTGTTTTTTTGGTCCAGTGAAGGGGAGTGTATTTACGAGCCATGGAGCCTATTTTGTTAAGGGGCTGCGGTGCTGAGTATGTCTTCTACGCAGACAGATACACAAAGTACATAGAAAACACAAACACAGTTGTAGGCTAGATTCCAAGTCTCATGAAAAATGTATGCCAAGGTGCCAATATCAAGCGTATGAACAATGCACAGTATATCTATCACCGTCACTTGACAGTTTATATTTAGCCTACAACATTTCATGCAACTACAAAGTGTCTCAATAACAAAATTATTCTCCTACAGCAAATTAGTAAATGAAACACGTATGCAGTTATATTTTTGTTGTTGTTGATGAAAGTCGTTTTCTCTCCCTTGGCTCCTCCCTCCAAATCATGAATCACCGACTTGTGTTCTTCTTCTGTGACTTAACACTTCACATCCCTCACATCACGTGCCCCGCTTTCGGATATCGAGAACGAGTGTGTTAGAATTTTGATTCTGTCCACATATTCTGTCCACATTCTGATTAAGCTATTGTATTGAGCTATGTGTGGAACGTTAAACGAGACATGGTGAATTGATTGTGATCACTGTTCCTGACCACATATGATGGTTTAATGCAACTTTTTAATAATTTGACAGGTTTTTCTTGAAAATGTCTGTTTAATCATGTTAAGAAAAGACCATACTTGTGTGTATTTCACCATAAAACGTTCAAGATGCAAACGCTGTAATCTGTTGTGAAATGTTTGCAAGTGAGCAAACATTTTCTCCAAACACACTTCAAGTGGCTACAGTTCGGTTTACATATCAAAAATATTATTTACAGCTAGGTTGTTGAAATGCTGGACACACCACACGTATCTTGGTATTGCTTTTTCTATTCCTCGTCTATTGGATTATTCCAATATCAGACAGAACGAAGCTGTTACACCTTCATAAGAACTTGTTAATTTGGTGCAAGAATGTGGTTACAATAGCAAGGCAGAACATCTAATGATGCAGAATACTAGCTGAATAGCTTTTCTTTCATAATATTACTGACTCATGATTCCAGACAGGGCATAACAGAAAATGTTTGTTTATCAAACATCTGAAATAGCACTGTATTAGGAGTCATAAAGTATGACAAAAAATGCACTAATGTCACCACCCCTGCTAATTCAAGTGTGTGTTGTGACAGACTTTTCTCTCTCACCCCGTTTTTTCGCTTTATTTTTCTAAGCCATAAACATACAGAATTCACTGAATAACTGCGGTAAGTAGATGTTCAGTAGCTGTGATACAGCTGACCTCGCAGTAGCCAAAATACCCCTATTGTACGTGACGCTAATGTGATGATCCACAGTCGTCATAATGGAAAGTACTATTAATTGTTTACCCAAGCATGTTTGTGAACCTAAAATATGTATGTATGATTTACCATACTTCTGCTTTCATCATGTTTAGTATCCATTGCAATGACAAATCTCTCGCAAACAGCAGTGATTCATTGTTGAAGAAACTTTTTGGAACATCTGACAGCCTAATGTAGTGTATTGACGTGATTAACATACATTTTGCCAGTCCTGTTTGCAGAGATGGCGCCATGCCGGAAAATCCTCCCGCAGATTGCGAGACTGATTAACTGTTTAAATCGCTTCTAGCCCAGTGTTAAATGTGCAATGTGATCTTCGCAATCTGTAATGAACAATGTCCTGACAAGAAGACAAATGTTTCTTAGCTCATTGTTATGGATGCATCTAAATGAATGTCAAAAAACTTTTCAACTATTTTAAAGCTATTCGATCATATACAGAACTTCATAACAGCCTTCCTTTAATAGAACTGTCGGTAAAATAATATTGTGATCTGATGATTTTATTATTGTCAAATCTTCCCCATAACAATAATCCAGATCTTTAAAAGGAATCATAATGCAAGCGTGAAAAGTCAGTATGACGACGCCAGGGGTGGATGTTTTATGTTTTTCATTTTATTTTACTTTTATACAGTGGAATCAAAACGATGAGGTGGTCCCTTTTACAGTTGAGCTGTATTACAGCGGGAAAAAAACATTAAAAAATATACAGACATACACACATCTCTGAAAAACATGGCCGAAATAGTTGGCTCTGTCTGAGGCTGGGCTTGTTGCCGGTCTAGGGGACATGTTCGGCACTTGTTGTTTTGCCATTTCTTTTTAGGTAAGATAATGAAGATGTTTCTGTAGGCTTGTATAGTATCAAGCATCAACCAATGTCTGGCCCTTCTAGATATCAGGGAGCCCCAGAGAGACAATAATGAGGGCTAAAGTTTGCCCCAGTAATATAATGAAATTCTGCATTACAGACAGACTCCAGAGCCTTCAATACTGACACTGAAGCATGCATATATGGCAATTAACCAGAATCTAACACTGGCATAAAAGCAACAAGAACAATTTAATTTCCATACAGACATAATTTATTTCCATAAAAGAAACCTACTTTAATCTTCAGCTTATTAAGCTACTTGGATTCGTTCAAAGACAGATTGTCATCTAACCAAATCCCATGGTATTTGTAGGTAGGAACACTTTCTATGACTGAACTCGCATTTCTGGACCTGGAGAACACATATGTATGGTTGTACTGGCATTTTGATCCTCGAAACCAAGACTGTAGGTGTGCAAAGATATTGTGACAGTTGGAGCAGGCACAGTTAGTTTAACAAAGTTAAACAAAGTTCGCAGATGACACCACCCTCATTGGTCTAATCTCTGATGGGGACGAGACCGCCTACAGGGGGAAAATTGACCGGCTAGTGTCCTGGTGCAGTCTCACAACTTGGAGCTCAATGCTCTAAAGACGGTGGAGATGAGAGTGGATTTAAGAAGAAGCCCGGCTGAACATTGGATGTAAACTGCCATCTCTTAAGGATCTGTTCAAAGTCAGGTCACTGAGGCGGGCAGAAATGATTGAGGCAGACCCCTCCCTTCTGGCTAACGGACAATTCAGAACTCTCCCCTCTGGCAGACGGCTACGGTCTATCAAGACCAAACCATCCTGCCACAAGAACACATGTTGCATCTGCTCACACATCTAGACATTGCTCCTTTGCACTACTCAGATATATATGACAAATCCGATATTTATCCATTACCTATATGCCACTAGGCATGGTATCTTGTTGAATTGTTCGTGTTGTGTGATCTTTGTTTGAACTGTTCATGTTCGTTTTACAAATGTGCGTTCTAAATGTTGCGACTATGGGTCAGAACCAATTCCTTGTATGTGTAACCAGACTTGGAAAATAAACCTGATTCTGATTGTGTTATTTCAGCATATAAATAACGAATTAACTTTAATTAAATTGTAATTTATAGTTTCTTACAGTATTATAGATATCATTATACAGAGTTATTATCATAGGAAGTAAAGTAGAACATCAAGTAATGCACATGCGTTCTGCCACATTCGATTGCTACAGTCATTTTTAAACAATATGCAAGATGTTCCGGTGGCCATGTCCCCGGAGGTCAATTTCTTTAGTAAAATGGAATGATCTACTCTAGCTAAAGCCTTTAACAGGTGAATAAATGAGGCAACAAAATGAGATTTCACATCCAAGGGTAAGGTTAAATAATTCACAGACATATTCCCTGTCAGTCAGTAATTTAAAGTACAATAAAGATATTTGAATATGGCTGTTAAACAGTTGTATAAAATACAGCCCTAGAACTACATACGTATACTGAAATAAGTAATCTGAAGTGTCTCAATCATTGTATTGCAATCAATTTTACTTTAGCCCACAGACACACAACCTGTTGTTGGTAGTGTTTTTACTACAATCCTGGCCCCTAACTCCTTACCCTGGTCCCTAACTCCTTACCCTGGCCCCTAACTCCTTACCGTGGCCCCTAACTCCTTACCCTGGCCCCTAACTCCTTACCCTGGCCCCTAACTCCTTACCCTGGCCCCTAACTCCTTACCCTGGCCCCTAACTCCTTATCATGGCCATAGACCAGATTGGAATATTGCCCAAAGTATCAATTTATGGCTGGTGCTACTAATTTAGGCATCAGATAAGTGTGCTATATATAACACATACCCAGGTATTTATTTCCTCCCCTACACATAACCTAATGCAAATCCTACAAATAACAGGACCGCAGAATACCTGAGGGATTCTTCAGGGGTTGAAAGGTCATTGACAGTTACACTTTACACGCATTATCATGTAACAATCAAAGTGTACCACACAAGGGACCGAGCACGGTTTACTTAAACGCCGCACACATTCACAATGTGAATCGTGACATTGCCTAAGGGTGCCAAAGACGTGAGTAAGTGTATCATGGTATGTTCATTGAATCAGCATAATCTTGGGTTAAATCTGTTCACTTGAAGGATTATGCTGTGATATCAAAGGAACACAATACCATATTGCCAAAAAAACAAGGATCGGGAACTCTGATAACAAAATTGAATGCTGTGGGTGAGATGTAGGATGAAGAGAGAAAGAAGAGAGCCTGTCAGCCGATCCTGTGTTCTGTTCTCCCTCCAGGTGACTCCAGGAGAACCCGTCTGAAGGATTATCCCAGTCACATAATGTTCTTCACTCTGGGCTTTGTTATGGTTTTATGAACAATTTCCCAATGAGTAATTCATAGACAGTTGAATACTCGGACAAGTTTGACATTGGATTGTATTTGCTTCCCTTCTCTCAGTCTCGTAAACGCGTGTGTAGCGGTATTTGGATAAAACATTGAAAGTGGACGTTTACAAATGTCACAAACCTTTCTAAATAATCTCATGTATGTATTACACTGACAGCCATATTAACATCCGAAGGCAAGCTGTGAGATTGGCAGCCTGCTCTTGCCATTTCCACTGGCTTTTATTTGGCAACCAGCATACTTTAACAACACTAGAGAGCCGGGACTATTGAGCTCTTTGGTCATTTCAGTTGCTTTCAAACCAGATAGAGGACCGCGTCAGACTGCATCTATCTTTTAACTGAGTTACCCAAGCTAGCAATCAGATATCTCCACGCTGCTCTCTTCATTTAAAGTAAAAGCAATAGTTCAGCTTCTGATAATTGAACATAATTGCATCCTAGCAGTACACTCCGCTTGCCTCCCTTAACTGGTCACGTTGTTTTAATACTTCATGAATTCTAATTTGTTTTGAAGGAGACCAGACCAAGCCTATCCCCCAGTGGTATGGAGTGACAGAGACTCAGTCAAATTGAATTATCATCTCGCTGTTTCATGGCCCTCCCAACCTTTCCTCTTCCCCCCTCCCCCAATGTGCTATTTTCTCCTCACCATCAGCCTCTGGACAGTGTTAAGTTGCCGTACCTTTGTTTTGACTCCAGTCGCCTCCAGTGCATGTAAATTACTTCTGCACTTGACGTTTGAAGAGAGAGATGAAGTAAAATTCCCCAAGTGCAATATCAAACGGCTAAGAGGCAGGATTCCTAACTTTGCAGGGAGTGCGTATCTCGACACGCTATGCCTTTTAAGTATTCTCTTTAAAGTTAAATAGTCAAGGACAGTTCGTTCTGAAGGCTTCTAATCTTGAATTTACAAAAACATTGATAAAAAAATATATATTTTACCTGTGGTACAATGCCACTAATAGGATTCACTTAAGTATATATACACAAAGGGGATACAAACTAAAATTGTGTTTTTGCTAACCTGAAGGTATGAATTATCTATGAAATGAACCAACCATACGAATGCATGTTCATATCCAGAACCAAAGCTGAGCTCATTACATTTGCTGTCTATGATTTGCATTGAATCATATAGTATTGTAATTGGGTCCTGCTGCAAGTGAATCATATTTTATAACAAATAAACGTAAGGAGGCCACGTTGCTTGCCACCTAGCTTAGCATAGCGCGGCCAATTCATCTTTAAAAGCAAACAAGGTGACAATGAAGGTATGTGTGCTCAACATTCACTAATCAAATATCAAACAAATGTACAAAACTACTGCAAGTTGTCTTAAAATTGTCTGTTGAATAAATGTCTATGCTATTTTGTTGAGCAAACACACCAAACAAATGCAGCTGGTTCCAGTACAATTGTACAATAAATTATTCTCTGTGACATTTTGTCAAACTCAAACCTGGCTTGCAAATCCTTATGTAATTTCATCTGGAATCTAGCAAATTTAGAAAATCCCCCAAAAATAAAAAAATAAACCACACGTGACCTACTTGCCGAGGTTGGTATGACTGCCGAGGTAGAGAGGTAGAGGAGAGATTGATTATTGAGACTACATAATTGATATGGGACGAGCGCAACTAACAACAGATTGGACTCATTTAAAAGAAAATACAGGTAATAATATTCACGTTTGTGTACTATAGTATATGATTAATGGCCCAATCAATGTACACGGCATGGCATCGAGCATGATTCATTTTGTTAAACGAGCTCGTTCAAAATTAAAAAATTCAGACCCAAGGTAGCTTTTTATCCTGTAGAATGACAAGCAACTGCAATCCTGTAGCAAGTTCTCAAAATTGGGCTAATATCTGACCCTTCAAAATGCTGCCACACTGTTGAGAAAAAACAAACGTGTTGACGATGACTCAATGTGTTTTCATTCAAAGGTCAACCAGCTCAGAGCTTAACGCTGATTGACTGACTATATGTATTTTTACAGTGCTGTATAGCCTATTTGCAAAAATTAACTAATCTTCTGATTTTCAAACGCACAGCATATTCTCCCAGAGAGGTTCATTACCATATCACATAGGTCTCAAACGTTGACAGACCGCCAGGATACGCGACGAAGACGGTCGACTGAAAGTCAGCATCTTCTACGGTCCGACCAGCAGTGTTGAGAGTAACGGCGTTTAAGTATAACGGCGTTACTAACGGAGTTACTTTTTCAGTAACGGAGTAATCTAATTAATTACTGTTTCCATCGTTACAACGCCCTTATCTTTACTGAGATTGAAAGTGTCGCGTTACTACAATTTGGTTGAATGAAGCGCAAGGTGTCATGCTTTGGCTACACAACAACTGCAACTGGGGTGGGGATGATGAAGCCGTTGCAAATGCGATGATGATTGGCTGGGTGGGCGGTGCCTTGCTCACGCTGTCTCGCTGCACGCACTCTGACTACCACTAAACAAGACAGTGTCAGCGATAATGGCGACGAGCCGGGGAAGTTCAAAAATAGCGGTATCAAACTGGAAGTACCGGCACTACTTCTCGCTCATTGAAGTCAAAGGCAAGAATGTGTATGTTACATGCACGCTATGCCCACATTGCCCAGGAAAGAAGACGTTATAGACGTCTGCCTCAAGCAAAGATTTTCCTTTGTTTCTTTTTACCCAGGTTTTTGTGTCTTAAATTTGCACTTGAATTTTATTTTCAATATTTATTTATGTTTTTATCATATGCAAAAACCAATGGCAGCTGCAATCTATTGAGTTCAAATAAATACCAAATGTTCTAAAATACTGTATATAGTGTTTTATTCTGCAATCAGTTAATATAAACATATTTGACGTTAAATGTTATAGAACATAATAGCGTTTAGAACATAAACAAAATAATGTCAGTTACTTTGCTGGGTAACTAATTACTTTTTACAATGTGGCAACTGAGTTACTAACTCAATTACTTTTTGGGAGAAGTAATTTGTAACTGTAACTAATTACTTTTTTTAAGTAAGATGACCAACACTGCCGACCAGTATACATGTATCCCGTAACGACTGACTGTCTGCAACTACACTTGCCCTACATTTTTCCTTAGCTTGTGTCTCAGAACAGACAACTACGGCGCTGTGACCAAACTGGAACACCCAGAAGTTAACGACGGGTACTATGCTGGACACCTCTGGCTATCCCTTTGTTGTGTCTAAAAATACAGTGTCCCTGTGGTCCCTCTGAGAACCTGAGGCGCATTTGAATGTTTTCTTTTTTTCCCCCTTTTCCTCCGATACAAGTAAGCCAAAGACCGTGTTACATACTTTATCTGTCCTCGTGTTGCGGTTGTAGTGAGAGATGCTTACTGATCCCAGCTGAATCAGGAAACAAAATAACATGGAGGCCAGAGAAGAAGCGAACCACTCAGGGCTCTCCACGCCTCTAGAGGCACACATGATCTCATGTTATCCATGTTTTCTCTCAAGCATAGGCAGACAGTGCCTTGTCTATGAGACCTGGGCTGAAAAAACCCTCCTCTATTCATTCACACTGCTAAATTATGCATCGTCAAAGCAGAGTGAGTCTAATTTAAAAAGAATGTTCCAGTAGCTTTGACTTGTCTTCCTTTTCGGAACAAGAGCATAGTATACGACTGAAAAAAGAGTTTCAGATATGCTGTCGTTCCAACTGATTTACTTAACATTTCCACCTTCACAAGAATACACCAACACATCGGCTTTGTTGTGGATTGGCTTAGTCCGGGGCGACTAACTTACTTAGGCTTCAATAAGATGAAGCGTTAACCGTAGATAGAAAAAAAAAACCTGTGTAGCCGGCGTTCTGGCTTGTGTCATATATAACTGCGTTATAAAGCTGCTTGTGTGGTTGTCACAAAGCCACACCCATCACACTGACATTACAAAATGTGTAGGGAACACAGACGGACTGAGAAGGATTTACATCAGCCTAATCAAGATGTAGGAGCTACATGGGATTATAACTAATATTGGTCGGCACGTCCAGTGGCAATGTCCGCAGAAGACTTACTGGCTTTGTACCGTCCAGGGTGATGGTGGTTTTTATAGCCCGAGTGCAGTTTCACCTATGGCATTGCCAAAGCAATGAAATGCAGTTGTCGAAAAGAATTTGATTTAATCAGGCCCTTCATCATTCATCTGATCGACCACTGACACTTGGTTGGCTTTACATCCCTGCAAATGAACCCGAAAAAAACGTTGTCAGGACTTCCCGGGAGACTTTGTCCTCTGGATGTCCAGTTTGCTGGGCTTGTCGTTCAGTTCCTCGAGCAGTGTCCTGAAATGGCATAAAGTGCACAATGTACGCCGCGAAGGGAATAGGGTGTGGTTTGGGACGACCGGCGCCCGTGTCACGCGTCACAGAGTGATTTGTGACCTCCTGACTGGGACTCAGCATTCAGCAGAGAGCACGTAGCGTTATTAGACACTGTCGGGGGAGTGGCCTGCGCTCATTGATTATACAGTGTAGCTCAGCGGCAGACAACGGGCACGCCCATCTCTGCATCGCGCTCTCTCCGATGTGAAAGGCACCATGTGCACCAAGAGGAAGATAAGGAAAAGGTAATATAACATGAAAAACAAGGTTAGGATACAAGGAACGGGAGAGTACGAATGAGAAGCAGAGAAAGAAAGTGATTGACTGAATAGAACGATAGAATATACGCACTCTTTGATTTTGTGTATCGTGTGTCGCTTTTCCTGTGAGAGTTGTACGGCCACACATAAATAAATATTTCTCCGGGGCTTTTTTTTCGATCACGACACAACCTTGCCAAATATATCCTCAATGAAATACCGATGTTGGCACTACTAGAAAAACCAGAAGCACAAAATGCTCCCCCAACTGATTTCTCCGACGGTGGTCGATGTGAGACAAGGGGTCAAACAAATGTGGTGAGTCCCGGCGACCTTAATCACATTCGAGTTCATAGAGGCTCCCGTTTCACTCGCGGCCCTTATTTCAGGTCACTGCCTCAAAGTCAAAGTAGGGCATAGTCATTATCTGCCAGCAAGCACAATCACCCAGACAATACAACAGGGCCTGCGCTCACAATACACCCAAGTGAAGTCCATTTCCTCAGGCGAATCTCATCACATGTGCACCCAAGGATCATATCACAGATGCTTGTGCACCCACATTCTCGCATGCAACAGTAACCGTCCTTGTTTTCAGATTCACACCGCAACCGTCAGACAAAGTGGAAGCGCGGAAACAGCCTCAGAAACACATAAACCCCAATTCGTCGAAAACAAATGCGTTTCTCGCTTCTGATTCTGCTCTGCTAAATTGTAATTTCGCCTCGGAATTTAAACCGGACCGCTTTGCTGTGCAATCAAACAGTGGCAAAAATCTGTTTCCATTCACAGCTTGCTTACATTGTAATTATACCAAATAGGACACTAATTTAGAAATCGAAAAAAGGATGGTTTTGAAAACGAACCTTGTTAATGGAAACATGTGCTTATCTAGCAGGTGTTCAACTGTATTGTAAATCGTTAAATGGGTGTACGAAGTCCCTCATCAGACCCACTAAATGTAAAAAACGTACCCCATGCACTCCTTGCTGGCTCTGTAGCACCAATTGCGAAGTTACAACTACATTTACACAGAATGAGATACAATAATGACAAAGAAATGATTTCAAGACGTTAGTGAAGAGCCACGATTAACTTCAACTTTCATAGCTGGAACCTGAGACGAATAGATATTGCTTCATCATCAACGTCTGAGCAGCCAACCAACACAAACCGCAGTAACAAAGAGCGTCAGAATTAAATGTAATAATCTACCCGACTGTATCTTACAAAGAGCCTAATCACTCTTTTTGACTGCATGCACATAAATTCTTTATGATAGGCAATGAATATCACACGTATTATTTAAGAATACCCTTTACAAATTCCCTGAATATGTCAGTCGTGCTGGTCTTTCTTTCCTGCCAGTCACAGCTAATCAACGTCTTTTCTAGACATTGGTCCAACTGGGGAAAATGGCTACCAGTAGGGGCAGTAGTGTGATTTATTGCATTTTAAATGTAATGTTCCCCGTAAAAGGGATAGTTAGATTCATATTGGGGAGAACTTTTTTAACCTGATTTACTCTTTGAAGCTCGTGGAGTAATATTTCACAACAAGCCATTGCTCACCTCCATACGAGCCTGAAATTAGCACCATTGTCCAAATAAATTAATCAAAACCAACGTTCCGAGGCAAAAAACTGCATTGCAAGTTGAAACAAACCTAATAAACACTTTCAACTAAATGTGGTACTCTGTCATGCTAGCATTGATTTCTTTGACAGCATACTGAAAAAACATCCGTCAACATTTTTACTTCAAACTGGCACAATTTTTCTGTAGCCACCACACACAACCACATTTTTTTAGGCAATGGTACCTTAGGTTGCCAGCAAATGGTTGTCCCGGGGTTGTTCACACAGTTACCGCAAAACAATCCATGACAAAATGGCAAATTCTAGACTGGTGCAACGGTAAAAAAATGGCGTGTTATATAAGTTGGTCTTTTTTCAGCCAACTATGAATCTAGGTTGAACTATACCTTTAAGCAGGTGACTTTGCATGCAGGTTTAATTATTATGTATTATAATATTACAATACAATAGTCTTCCTTTCCCCCTTTCAAGTAGTTTTCAGCGCCTTGCGAGTTCTGATTTTTTGTCGATCAATTATTAATGGATGGAACTTCGATTAGAAATGTTTGTTGGGTCTGTGGATAAGGAAGAGTAATAATTATAAACTGCATTACAACTACAACCACAGTTCTGCATGGTAGGTTTATATATATATATATATATCTATCCATATATATATTAACCTGTGGGATGTGCTGGACCAACAGGTCCGATCCACAGTGGCTCCACCTCGCAATTTACAGGACCTAACAAATCTGTTTCTAATCTCTTTGTAACGTCTCTTCATATGGAAGCCCATAAGGCACTATATATGCAATTTTACAAATCCATTTTAATTTTCAATATATCTAAATGTTATTTAAGACAATATTAACATTTTTATTGTCTAATAATAACATGTAGCTTTAACGTGTACCGAATTGTTTTATAAATTCATATAAATATTTAGGTGACATTGCAAAATGTATCTTATATGAGTTGAACCATGGTATGCTGGGACCGCCATCTGATCTAAGATCTGCATGTGTACCGGTGACCAATTATTCTTATAGGGCTTATTACCAGCCAGACTGAAAACGTGTACATTTGTATTAGCTACAGGAATTCACATCAATACGTTTATATAACCCACTCGGCTCTGAAAATAATTATGATTTTGAGTCAGTAATCATCTGAACAAACCGCACGTTCCGAGGTTTTCTAAAGTGCACCACCACCAGATGCTTGTATTACAAACAGAGGGAAATGCTATTTGGAGTGCTGGGTTATGAATCCATCTATACTGAGAGTTCTGTCCATGCTAATAACTAAAACTAATCATATAATAAACCAAAAGCTAATTACTTTTAAAGGTTAAATATATATTTTGTGTACACACTAACGTTCAAAAGTTTTTCTTGTTTTTCATGAGGAAAATTAATTTGAATATAGCATACTGTGAAATTAATAGAAAACAGCCATTCACAAGTTTATTTTAATTTTATTTTTGATAGCAATAATAATTGTGCCTTCAAACTTTGCTTTTCCTCCATTTGCAGCAATTACAGCTTTGTAACCCTCTGGGACTCTAGTTTACAATGTGCTGAGGTAATCTAAAGACATTTCACCCCATGCTTTCAGAAGCACCTCCCACAAGTTGGATTTGCTTGATGGGCACTTATTAAATATCATATAGTCCCACAGCTTTCTCAGCAGCTCAATAGGGTTGAAAGCAGGTGACTGGGCTGGCCGCTTTATTATATAGTAGTAGACAGAATACCAGCTGACTGCTTCTTCCCTAAATAGTTCTCGCATTGTTTGGGGCTGAGTTTTAAGTCATTCTCTTATTGCAGGAGGATATTGGCACCAATCAAGCGTCATTCACAGTGTATGGCATGGCAACAGGAAAATGCAGTGATAGCAATTGTTTTTCAACATACATTTTACACTGTACAAATCTCCTACTTTACCACCTCAAAAACACCTCCTGACCATCATATTGCCACCACCAGTCTTGACAGATGGCGTCACGCACTCTTCCAGTGTGTTTTCTATCTGGTCTCGTTCTTTCTTGTCATTTGAACACCTCAGACTTAGATTTATCTGATAATAACACGTTTTTCTAATCTTCATTTGTCTAGTTTCTGTGTTATTTGCACATTAAAATTTTTTTTTGCAACTCCCAACGTTGATGTTGAGACTTGAGACTGTTATAATCGTATTTTTCTCAGACTAGACACTCTGATGTATTTGTCCTCTTGCTCAGTTGTGCACTGGGGCCTCCCACTCCTCTTTCTTTTCTGGTTAGAGACAGTTTGACTTGTTCTGTGGCAGAAGTAGTTGTTTATTGTTTTATTTTTGCATAGAATCGCTTTAAAAAAATCAGCCAGTTTCAGCTACAATAGCCACATTCAACATTAACATATTATTTAATTAATGTATATAATGTATTTTTTAGATTCATTTAACGTTATTTGATGCCTTTCCTACGAGAATAAGGACATTCCTACGTGACCTTTTGAACAGTAGTGTATGTTCGCTTTCATACCAACAGACGTCCATCTCGCCCCGGACAAACATTGACTTTTGATGCGCAACAAAGAGCTCCCTGCTGCATGTTCTGTCAATCTGTGGTATCTAGATGGAAGAACTGTAACATTGTCTTCTATCATGGTCTGTGGACTCCTGGACTCTACACCTCATTTGAGGTCTTGCTACTTTATCCACCGCTAATGACTTTGTAAATGCATTGATCTTCGCAGGCCGTTGTTGCAGACAAGTGTGTGTAGCTAATGTCTACTTACAGCTAAGAAACATGACAGGAATTTACAATGAAAAACAGACAACAGCCTGTTCCAAAGAAGCCATGTCCATAAAGCAAGCAAATGTATTGCACCAGAAGTTATGTTCCAAGTCGATTTAACCTTTAAAATGTATATGATTCTCAATAGATCATATTAACCATGTAAATCACTACATGCTATATGGTACATATTAATCTGTAATCTTATCAAAGTCGACTTAGACAAATGTCAACAAAAGAGTTAAATACAGATTAGGCAGACTGTATTCAATGAATGCAAAGCCTGCCCATTTATTAAAATGAACAGGAATTAAAATGATTCTATGTAGAGTTGTTCATGCATTTTTTTCCCAGATGACTGTGCAGCAGGTAGCTTTTGTTTTAAACTTGAATGAAGTTAGACAACCATAGTATCCGATTATAGTACACACCTGCTTACAACGACGGAAAATGTTAAAGCCAAATGGAGAAACGCTGAAAATTATACCTCAGTCATCCCACTCACATTTCTCTGAGCTCTAATTTGTCAATACACGGATAAAGATAAACAAATGCCTTTGTCGAAAGCGGAGTGAGAGGATTGGGTGTGACCGCGGCTTTGGTCTTAGGAGTACTGGTTTATACCGTGCACTTTGGGGATATTACATTATGACATAACCAAGATGCAGGACTGTATTGTTTCCGCTGTGCATTAAATCGACGGTCTTCATTACAATACGCAATATAATAATTTACGATCGAATCACTTAGTCGTCTTGACACCCGTTGTGATTTAGGCAGAGGCTAGCACTTTATATCTTAGTAGGGTCTGGTGCCTGGCTGAAAGACACATTTAGAGGCGTGGATTAAAATGGTTGTTCGATGACCAAGGAAAGGGGTCACAGACTGTAAAGGGAAGCCATAGCGATGCATACGGCCCGAAACGTGCGGTCCATGGCGCGGTCAACACATTGCGCAGGGGGAGGAGGGTTTATAATTCAAAAGCTGGCTACTTATGAGATATCACTTCAGGGACGTGTTCTCGCCACTGGAGCCGGGGTGTCCAGTACACTCTGCCATGCAACAGAGGGTGTCTGAGAGTTGGTGATTAGCACACTGGCCAGTTAATTTCAGCAGGGTTTGGAATGGGACTAATCAGGAATTAAGAAGCAGCATCCAGTCTAAATCGCCTTCTTTACGCATTCGCAGGGGATACTTTCGGGATGGAAAAAAGGCAATTGTCTGCGGCCTTACCATTATCCCCTGGAAAAGCCTATAATCTGGCTGAAAGTACTTAAGGAGTCAAGCAGCAAAATAACCAACATTGATTATCATCCATCCGCTGTTCTTTTGCTTCTCTTTTTTCACCACACTAGACAGACGAGGGAGGAGAAAGAGGAGGAGAAAGGAGGAGAAAGAGGCGGAGGGGGAGTGAGTCGTTCCAAGGAAGAGGTAGCACCGGCTAGCCTGGCCCCTCCTCTTCGCCATCTGTTTTAACAAATGGTCAGGCTGGACTTAATCCCCCTGAGTCCTTTGTTCAAACCAGATTATGAGTTATTCTAGGAAGGGGACTCGCCTCTTTTCGTCTCTCAATCTCTTTTACAAAAGTAAGTCAAGAATTGCTGTACGGGATTACCCGGATTAGAGAAGACCACAGACAAGGTTCTCAACTCTGTGTCTTATAGTTGCTAGCCCATACAGCCAGGCTACCTTATGCTTACTAGCATCTAAAGACATGCAAAGCCTTCCGTTCTGTGCAAGTGTCTGAAGCCACCAGCTGGCCCATTGATTCTTCTGTTCCTTGAAAGTCGCTATGGTGTAAAAGCTCTTGCAGAATCGCTTAGTTAGAGAAGGAAGAGGCGTCTTTTCTTCAGATGTTGAAATCAAAGGTAACATTTCCAAAAATAAGCTCTATCTTTGTCTGCCATTAAAAGGATATTTTGGATTCTGGCAAAGATGCTCTTTATCTATTTCCCCAGAGCACGGGGAACTCATGCAGATTGAAAATGAATTTGCTAAATTACTGCAATCACTGACTAGCATTAGCACACTGACTGGTGCTAGCAGATACCATAGATGTTCAGTAATTGTGCTTACGCCAGTTACCATTGGATTAAACAATGTACCAAAACAATGGTCTTTACAAGTTCATATGACTCTGTGGAAGAAGAGAAAGAGACACATTGGCTCCTTTGTCAAAAGTTTTTTGGCAATTTCAACCTGTTAAAGCCAGCTCTGCCATTCTCAGACTGTAAGTCAAGGTTCTGTAATTTACCGGTCTTACATCAGCTCACTTAGGGTCAGATAGGAGAGTATAGAGACAGGTGAGGTATTCTTAAAAACTTGATCCAACGTAGGAAGTAATTTTAGACTGCAATGGGGTAGATATTTAAGAACAAGGCAAAATATGGTTTTAGCAGAAACACTTTTAGCTTTTCAATGAAATACATCCTATAACCATGTGTGATTAACACTGCCCATGCACGCAGTGAAACAAAAGTATTGTGTTTATGATGCCTAGTTATTTCCATTCCAGTTTATTTTATTTATAAAACATACACAGACTCTCTTAATTAAATCGCCAAGTACCCTAGTCATGAGTTTAGCTCAAGGGACAGCTGGGAAAAAAAGTCTTAATCACCAAAGCAATATCAAAGGAGCAAAACATTTAGCTGATATTCCCTTTTTTATACCAACAGTATACACTATTCATTAGTATAGCTATGCACAATCTGTTTGGGACTTGTAAACACCCATGATGTGTCATTGTCCAACAGGACATCGAGAGGTGAGAATTGGTGAGCCGAGTATTTTCAGGAGACAGTTGCCTCACACAGTCTGGAGAAGTGTGATCATTTAATGTTTCAAAATATGTAAATGTTATAATAAAACTGGGAGCACAGTAAAAACTACACATTTCAACAAGTTTTGTTGTTTTGCATATTTGGGCCAATTGCCGAGCCCCTTTATGTATATACTTTTGTCATAATGACGCCATGCAATGACTAACAACAATGTAGACTGCAAACAGGTTACATGTAACGATACAATAATAGGAACGATTATTATTGAGCATTATCCTCCACTGGATAATTGCAATGTCCATATTGGGACAGCCGCTGTTCCGATGCATTAGAGTGATCTGTAAAAGCCCTGTCCGCGCGAGCTAGTGGAAACCGACTAACGCGTTCGGGCGAAGGCACTACATTACAGGCCAGATATCCATCAAACATGAGTCATTGGTGTGGACCACCACCACCATCAAAGGGTGTTAAACAATGACCCAGAGGAGAAGATTTCCTGGTTGAAGCCTCAGCCCACTGTCTGCATGACAGATTGCTGACAGATTCCCCATGCGCACGACTTCAAAGGGGTTCAAATGAGGCAAGCATTTCAATGCAAACAACACGGAGCTGCCCTCGCACGTATCTCCTGAATTCAGAAGCAGTAGCCTACAGTGCCGGCGACCCCAGCGTTTGATATTTGCCACATCACCGCGGACCACAAAAGACAACAACAATCTCTATAAAATTAAACGTGGCGCTTTTCCTTTCCTGTTACAGTGTAATGGACGGGAACACGGTTCCACGTAAAAGATTAATGTTCACGTTGAATGTGTTCACGCAGAACATGGTTTTGTGTACTCAAAGGCAAATCGCATAAATCTTGTTTATCCGTATGATAACCTAAAATGACATGCATATAGAAAAAGCAATCTAGGACCGACAAATCAGAGTAAAGCTAATAGCGCCGGGATTGAGCTTTCGGTGTGCCCCATTCCAGGCATGCAACTATTGTAAGCCCTTCTCGAATAAAAGACCCAAGATGCAAACATGTTCCCAGAATGAGACTACATGTGAATGGATTGTTTAAATTGTTTCTTCTTCTGTGCAGTCCGCTTTGAGGTAATTACATCGGTGTTAACGGAATGGACGCAGATGTTTGGAAATTCTGAAACCATCTCTTTAGAGTAATCGTTATATTCATCCAATATTTTCTCTAGTGCCTACATGTCCGTTTTAGATAATGGTTCAACATGGAACAAACTGTTGTAACAGAAATCAATGGTGCTCAGATTCCTGGCCATAGTTACACCTCATTTAATCAACAGAATTGTTTTCAATAGAAACAACAATCTGTGCTGTAGAGCCACTTAGAGCAAGAAGGAACTCACTCTGTTGCTGGCTTCGTCACTGATTTGATTGTTGTACACACACACACACACACACACACACATACACACACACACACACACACACACAAAGGTAAGACTGCCACAGCAATGGGGATGATTGAATTATTCAGTTTGGCAGAGATTTGGCAGCAATTGTGTGGAGTGCCTCGAATGGAGAGCTACAGCAAGAGACAGCGAGAGAAAAAGAGAAAGAAAAAGAGGGAGGGCGAAGGAGAGAGAGCATCCTCTCGTTTCCTGCTCCACTGCCCAGTCACATGCATAAATAGCCCAGAAGGAACTATCAACAGTGACGCAGCTACAGTGGCTGGGCCAATAACTCCCCAGACTACGGTTACAACTCTGCTAATTTCGTCCACGCTCTTGACACCTAGAACAATGAAAGCTTTCTCAGCAGGGTGGGGAAAAAGAAACAAGATTTACACCCACGTCTCACGAAATGCATATAAAAGAATGACATTTTTCTTTTCTTTTCGCTTTAATGCTACAAGAGTGTAATTGGGTTGAAAACTCTCCAAAAGCTATGGCTAGTGCACAAATACCACCTCGGGCAGATGGAACATGACCCAAAGCACGATGTTATAGTAGCTTATGTCGGTGACTTGTAAATCAATGTTAATGTGAAGAAATATTGGTTTTCTCTATCGATGGCAGCGTCTCGCTAATGTAATAGTGATTTATGCAGGGATATGGTAGTGTATTGTTACAGTTATCAGAGCGGGCCAATTGACCATGGCGGTTAGACAAGGCAAGGCAAGGCGATTTTAGACATCAGCATTTTCAAGGTTGCACAAACTAATCAAGTCATCTTTCACTGGTCCCTCCATTATGATAAACACTCTAAAATATGATCAATTCTGGGGCAGAACCATCTCTGATTAATTACGCTATTCCAAACAGTCCCTGAGAAAATGCACTTACCAACGGTTTAATTAAATTTTTTAAATTTGTATATACAGAACTTGGGAATCTTAAAGAAGGACTTAACTCCAAGTAAATTGTGTGCACGTGTGTGTGTGTGTGTGTGTGTGGCCTTTGGTATCATTGCATTATGTGTAATCAAACTTACATTATATGGCTTGCTTCCTGTGCTGTTAGATGAAATCTTACACTGGAAGCTCATGAATCATGAATCAATATGTCAGGAAAGCAACTCCTAGTGACAAACTGTAATACAACCACCAGACAACCTTTAAAAGTCATTTTGCAGATGATAAAAATCCCTGAGTACGTGTTCAAAGTCAACTTACTGGAATCACAAACACAGCCTAGGAATTCAAGTGTTGAATTTCTTTGGAATATGAACAAAGACCGTTAATTGGACAAACAAACAACCAAATAACATGGCCAGACAAAAGAATGCGACAGAAACTCCACGCAATGTCAGTTCCCATTGCAAATAGAGTAAAATGAATGTTTTATGGAGTCACATAAGTAGGAAGCATTCTTTTCCAGGTGTACGTTAAGCTATTAAGAGAGGATTGACATTTGCAAACTCCTATCTTTAAGGTTGGACATACGCCAACTGTACCGTAGTATTCCTCTAACAACCAAGGGCAAACTTCTCTTCTCTTCAAACTTCTCTTCTTCTCTCAAGGGAAATTATTAGCTACCTAATTTTGGAAATATACAGTTGCTTTGATAAACAATTAAACCGTTTCTGTTGCTTCTGTTTTTCTTGTGTTTATGTCTGTCTTTAGCCTATCGAGTTTACTGTGAGCTCAAATGCATTCACTAAAACATTATTTAAAGTTATATGGCTGTGCTCATACAATGTTTTATTCTGACAGTGACATGGCGGACTAGAAGAGACAAGTATATGAGATTCTGACCAAAATCCAGTGATATTTTTATGTCCAAATCCACCGTAGTTTCTGATTAAAGTTGTTCCTTGTTAGAGAAGAATATTGCTACTCTCTCATCTTTTTTTCACGAGAAGTTTTACATATATCTCTTTCTTTTTTTGTGCATTTTTTTTCCAAACTGATGAGCCAATTATTATTGCGTGTCAAACCCAGGAATCTGGTGAAACAGTGGTCGTGGAGGGCATAGCTCATGGTTGACCCCTATGATAACATCTCACAAAACACAAAGTAAATAACTATATAGATGGTCTCATGGTTATTTTTAGTTATAATGGGCTTTGTGTTATATAAGTAGAGAAAATGAAGAGAAGAAGGGCAGACAGAATGACTCAATGAAGAATAATACAATGTCTTGATTAATAAAAGAGTCATGGGAAATGTGCAATACAATGCAAAAAAGACTTTAATAAATTTCAGAAGCGCACACATACATAAACAAAACAAATATATATACATTTTTTTCTTCTTCACACAGTTGGCAAATCAAAGAAAAATTACAAACATTATGTAAGGTGCATATTGTAGTTTCACATTGAATAAAAGTGAGGTTGGTATTTCATTGTCATCTTACAAGGGATAAAACAGCTCTCTTTGCTAATGTCCTGTATGAGTTTTTTTCTCCCAAAGATCAGGCAAATGCAATGATGATTACAGTGCTAAATGCTGTAACTCCTTCTCAACAGTGATACATCTGATACAATAATTACATCGGATACCTCCCCTAAAGAACAACTTGGGCCATTATATGTGCCATACATACATACACATAGCCTCGTCTACCAAAAACAGTATCTCTATAGGAGGAGCTTGAACATCAGGACTAGTAGACAACAGTGCTAACCCACCAAGCCATTAATTAATGTAGTTTTAAAGACAGTAATCAAGATCAGGACACAACCTTAATACATGAGTCCAAGTGATAAGAAGATGTCGCAGAGGCATATAGTTGTGAAAAACAAAAACAAAAGCAAACAAAAACCTACAGACTGAATGAGACACAGTAACGCAGCCTTTCCTAATATCACCTCATTCATGTTAATACGATCGAGTCGCCTGCGCTGCCTCTACTCTTTCTGGTTTTTAATGTTCATTTATTTGTATTTCACTCGATAATAAATAATGCATCGACGTGAATAAGTGCACAAAATCAAGTCACGCTTTTTTATTTTCGCTTTGAAGCTGCGTGCTAAGTCCTGTCAAAGACCTCTCGGGTTTTTCCCAAAAGAAATCGTTTCAATGTTTAACGTATATCTAGGTTAGGTAGACGCTGTTTACGTAGAACAGGTTGGCTTTGACCTGGGAGGTTGTCTGTATGGGAGATGAGCACACCGAGGTAAGTCTTGGTGCCCCTCCCATTGACTCTTCCACAGACCAGCTTTAGATTATGAACAAAGCCTTCAGCCCCAATTGTGGCTTAGCTCAAAGTATTAAAGTCCCCCTCTTTAGTATGTGCTACATTTCCCTACATCCTACGGTGGCTATCACAAAGCAGTTCTCTTTGTCTCCAAAAAAGCCTTACAATTATAGAGTCATGTTTGGCGTCAATTCCAATTTGATACAATGCATTGCATTCTGGAATGTGTGGAATTGCGGGAATAATTTGATTTCGCTTCTGAATTGGAATTTTAAATGGGATTGATCCCAGCCCCACTTGTTGTTTAGTAGGCGATACATATTGACACTAGCCACAATGATCACGATTAACACTGACCGTGGCACTGTAAATGTGTGGGACGGAACGAGGCAATCGTTAGCATGAAGCTACACGGGAAGAACTCTCACCTACATAGGTCCATTTGAAATGCACCTAGCTTGAAGCAGCATACATTGTCAGTCACTATGAGCAAGCCCAAAAAAGAGCCAAATCATAGAATAAAAAGAAAGTGAAATAAATCAAATAAAAAAATATAACAGATACCATATTGGTCAAACTTGACTTAAACAAGGCAAAGAAGTTTCAATAAATATGAACACCATCAACTCTGTGATAAATATACAGTCAATACATACATATAAACATACTTTACAGAAGAACTGTATCTTGTAATGAACTGTATGCTTTTTAAAGGGGGAACTGGAGTGGGATTTAATCTCTAAACTGGTAATAGCGTGTCATCGTCTAGGAGATACGTAAGTGATGGCGTAGGGTTCTATAGAGCATTTCAAATGTCCTACAGGATTCACAAGTAGCGCTTTGTCAAGTTTCAGGCAGGCAATATCACGTGTGTTAACATTCGTGAAAAAATTAAGTTCATTTTTTCCCTTCACCCGCAAAAATTAAACAAAAATCGACAATGTTCCTCTTTCTCTAGGTCGACGGCTCGCAGCCGTCGCGACAGTATTGTATGAGATTCGCCTCTTCAGTCCTCCCTCTCCCTCTCTTTCTCTCACTCTCTCTCTCACTCTCTCTTTCTCTAGATACTGGCAGCTAGAGATTGATTTTTATCCTGTGGGAGCGAGATGTACCTGTGCCACAGTTTGAGCCATAGAGTGGTGGCTTCAGTGCCGTCTCCTGTAATATAGAGAGACAGACAGATATGGAGATTGAAGTTACAATACGATCCAGCTCTGAAAGACCTAAGCTGCGGTAGCTATGATAGGCTACCGGTATACGGTGAAATACACAATTCCTAGATAAACTGTACTCAATGTGAAAACAACAAGCATTCTTCAAGGCACAGCTGACAAATCAGCTATGATTGATCCTGTCAGGTTTCCTTAAAGAATACTAGATGTAAGCGTGAGCTTGTGCATTTTACTGTGCTTATCAGAGCATGCAATACTCTCCGGTCTAATTTGACTCCGAATCTGGGATTAAATCCAGCGCGCTACTGCAACACTCCAGTGTAACCCTGAAAGCAGCATGGGGTTCATTTTTGGGACCTTACTCTAAGCACACTACCGTGGGTCCTCTGATATGTACAGGTTTGACATTCAAACTGTCTGCCCAACGACTAAAAAAGACATGTCTGCCAATATCTGAATCATCATGTCGAGTCTGACCTTGCGCTGCTTACATTAGTCTACCTGTGGTGTGCGTCCTGATTATAAAAGTAATGACGGTTGCAAAAAAAAGAAACTAAAATTTCCATGTCAGCTGGCAATATGAGCTAACGCGACACGCTCGGTTTATCGAGCGTAGTTTACCCGTTAAGATGGCACCCACATCCTGGAAAATGTGATTTTTCTTTTCTAAATAGCTACTGTACCGGGATTGTCTCACAGCTTAGCCCATAGCAAATTGTAGTAGCTACGCTTGGAAATTTTTTGTCTCATTTCTTAAATGCCTGAAAGTGATATATTCATAACGACGACGACGCAATCACATCTGCGAACCGTTCAAACATTTGTGTTCCGAGTCAATCGATAATGTCTGTATACAATATGCTAATGATTAAAATGCTAATGACCTTCGCTAAGATAAATTGGAGCCACGGGAGGTTGTGACTGACACCAACAGCTGACCCGGTATGTACTCTGGCCCTGTGAGGCCCTGTGAAATACGGGACAAACAAAAGAGCGTATTGGCCCCTACGCTATTGCATATTCATGGCCGCGTCTGATATCGCTCAGACACCGAGGGTGGCTGATCTACCACAACTGAAGCACCGATTGAGACAGAGGATTCACACACGTCACCCAGGGGAGATTGACCTCTAAGACTGCCTACCGGCTGAGAACAGGGAGCCAACCGGAGATAAAAGAAAACGGAAGAGAGAGAGATGAGGGAAGCTGGGGATAAAAGAGAGCGGGAAGGGAGGAAGGAAGAGAGGGAACAAGTGGGAGACTTTCAGGACCGATGCAGCCGGCGATCATTCCAAACGGAGGATATTATGGACCATATGGTGGCATAAATACGTTGTCTCTGAAGTATTCTGACAAGCTTTCCTCTTTAGCGTCTACATCTGTAAGTCTTCTCAAACAACCATCTGACCTTCATCGGTAAGATCTCCCCCGTGTGTCCTATTAAGATGCATTGAACGGTTTGCCGTTACATCCTTTATCCCCTATCTGCTTTAGGTAAGAGGTCAACGGGGGAAGCATGCGAAAGCCACTAAATCACGGTCTGCCACTTTCGCGAACAAATAAAACCATCACAATCTGTTTTCCCAGTGCTTTGGACTTACGGGTTTACGCTCAGGGAGTTTGAGTGGTGTCAACTTGCCATTTTTAAATCTAGGTTAGCCTAAACTGATCACTATCACAATCTCCAGACAAATATAACATTTAGCTAGAATAGAAAAAAATGGGAAACAGTGCAAATTGTCTGCGTCACTATAAATCATGTTAAAAGCAGAATCTATTAGAACGGGACTTTCGCAGTCAAGTTAAAACTAGGAAGTTGGAAACACTGTTAGACTAACTTGTGAGAGGCTAACCGATATTAGAGATCACATGACAGCCACGGGTATTTCAGTATACCTGAGTTAATCTTAAGAATCTTAAAGGACACATTCCCTATTCCATCTATTATTGTCCCCTGAAACCTAATTACAGAGATTTTAATCATATTGTATTATGAGTGATTAACCCTGCAAAGCATTTAATTAACCTTTTGAGCTCTAGATTCTCATCAGAACATGCTTTATTTTACATATAGGCTTTAAATAAGCACACTTAACTGTCACATCTAATACCAAGGAGAGGACCAATTTTCCAATTGCTTCTGGTGACAGGCGATTAAAATAAAGATAATAGATTTATCAACATCTTGACATCTCTTAGATGGTGTCATTCAGTTTGAACAATGTTGTCCTAATTTAGCCTGCAATATTATGTTGGATTCAATACGTTTGAATGCTAGGACCAGAACACTTTTAAGAAACAATAAGTGGTTCGAACACAATTCACAGTTCCTCTTTCAGCGAAGAAGGTTCTAAAATACACAAGTTAAAATTCCCTGATGGAACAGCTGGCAGTGCACAACACTAGGACGAGGAATATCTCAGTCATGATGTCATTCCTATTCAGATTGGATTTGAGCTGAAGCTTTTCATGCTGATGAACAACGTCAGTAACGTAGGATATTTGAAATACACCATGAATACTGTCGACAAAAATACAAACATAAATCATAATTGCAAAACACAGAATACATATGTATGTATATTTTAAAGGGGCCAGGACAAAGCCTGGAGGACTGCAAAGCCATTCTGACAACTTGACAGGGAGCATTACAAACACCAAGTGAATTTTACGTTCCTTATTACGCTCTTCTGGATATCTGAGTAGACTTGGCTATAATGTACCGTGGCAGAGTGTTGCTTTTAAATGGGTCTAAAATAAAAGTGGGTAAAGAAAATGAATATCAGTTCTGTGTGGGCGTCGTTAAATGACTGCGTACGGCTGGCTACACAATTCAAGTAAGTGGATAGACAGTCATTGTAATAACTATGCCACGAAGGATTCACAATGAATGAAAAAGCTTCAGTAGGTCACAACAAAAAAAAAGAACTAAATGACAAAAAAGTTCAGCGAAGGCGCTATTGATAGTCTCGGTCAAATCAAAACAATTATACATGTATGACATGCCGATGAACCAGAAGTTGTTGATAACAGAAGTAAGCAATAATTATGATAAAACAAACAAACAAACAACATCAACAAAAAACAAAGAAAAGAAACATAAAATGACAAATACCAGTAAAATATGATTTGATGGGCTGTACTTTAACGTACTAACATCCAGTCCAATCCATGGAATACATGGATGCCTGATGACCTTTCCGACATGTCTAAACATCACAACAGTAGCGTTGCCTACAACGAATTAACATATTACGTAGGATGTTTACGACACAGGAACTAAGAGATTCCACAGAGATTCCTGGGTATGCTACGCATTGTTTACAGCTTAATCTATTCTGTCTATGCTCACATTCGATTAGGGATAAGGACGTTTCACATGCTTTTGTTGGTATCACAAATGCCCATTTATTCCCCTTTTCAAGTAGAACCACACATGAGACGGATTACATCTTGGTCGTTGATACGCCTTACAGTCTCTAGAATATGGACTATGTCTAGGGTCTGTGTTGTACTATTGCCTAGATGTGAGCTTGACATGAGTATTTGGCACATCACCCACATATCACACGTTTTGCGTGAACGGACAACCTTGCTATTTGAGATTTGAAACATCAACCCAGCGCTCTAAGTACAAGTCCACCCTGCCCTCACTACGTGCACATAAATACGACATACATGTTTTCGCTAAGTCAGCCACCGGATCGCCCTTAATGATAATGAAAACCTATGTTATGGCCCCGACCACGTGGCTACGGCCTGTTATTTATGTAGTGCTTTTTACCCCACGTCCTACATGGCTGTGTCATTAAACATAATGTATGGGTTAAATGGACTCTGCCACAGCGGCCGGCTTTTACTGACTCACTCCGGCTACTGAACCTCACTCGTTATTTACGTATATTGGTCCCAAGCTCCTGTCTTCCCCTTGATCCCGGTGACCCGGCGTACTGTTGCGGTACTCAGTCCATCCCGTCGCATTGCACTCTGCTCCGTCGGGGCTGTCAGCCCTCAGCAAGGCCGCCTCTCCTCGTCTCTGATTTACATCTATTTCCCTGGCCTGCTTTTATTTATTGGGGCACGGCACATCTCAAAGGGCATTCTTAGCCTCAGACCGGACCCTGGAATTCAAACGAGCCTTTTTGCTCTTCTCGCCACCTAGCCATCGCTTCATATTTCCGGGATGCAAATATGGGATTTGTTAATTAGGACTTATTGTTCTGTGGTGGCACTCTTGCGGGATGCATTTCATGCTATTTCCGTGGAAAGCGCACAGCCGAGTGAGCCCGGCTCTCTTCTGTTAAACTTATGACTGTCAAATCAAACACCCTTGTGTTGGTTTTCTCTGTCTGTCAGACATGCTTGTTTTTTTTTAGGTGTGTCAATCAAAAAAGCTTAGCTCTGCTTTAATCCGTCGGTCCTCTCAGCAAATATATAGCTGTGCAGAGTTCAATTAGCAGCCTGGCCGACTTGATTCTCCCTCAAGCATGCTATTACTCTGCCACCAGACTTTTTTCACTTAAGACTGGTCGCCACCATCTCCCTACCCCCATAATGCTTTCAACTGGAATGTTAACCCAAATCAGGTTAAAGTGTTTTCCTTAAATTATAAAAGAGAAAAGGTAAAACCCAAGTCTTGTTTTGAATTTCTTCTGCTCTGGGAGAAATATTTGATTTGGTTTGGGTTTCTCAACCAGATGGTTCACTCCCTCTCTGAGGTATTCTTACTCAATATTCAATGATTATGACGTTAATGCACATTTCAAATTTCTTTGTGTGGTTCAATCCCCTGGCCCTTTCCTGCTACCACCCATCACATTCCATCCTATCGACAAAGGAACAGTAGTACGTGGAGGTTTTGGGGGAACAGGACGTGGGTTTAGAAAATAAGTTATGAATTACCTGTCGGGTGTGGATTTGCCCAGGAGTCTTGAATCCCCCCTGACAGCTGCACTCTGAGACTGAGTACGGATCTGAGCTGGTGGACGAGCACTTGGAGAGAGAGTCACAGCCCACCACAAACGTGTTGTCAAGTGGGAGCTCCTGAATCACGTGGTGTTTCTTGGGTGCCACCGGGGTCTCCGGTTTGATTTGGAAGGTTGGCTGAGGGGAGGCAGACTTGTAATGCTTGGCTAAGTCCGGACTGTCAGGTTTGAAGGTGGTCGGCGTGGTGGCCCAGTTGTATTTCCCCATCGTCTGCTCCTCGAGCTCCACTGGGAGGTCCAAGGTTCCGTTAATGTGCTCGTGGGTGGGATCGTCAGGCTTGGACTCTTCAATGGTGACAAAGTTCAAGAGGAGGCTCTTTGGGGATCTCTTCTTTTTCTTCTTTTTCTTTTTGATTTGACGATTCTCCTGGTTCGGCGACACCCACTCGCCACTCTGCTTGCCCTTCTGCACCACCTTGTGCCTCGGAGTCTGTCGGCAGCGCACCAGGGCCGTCACAAAGATCACCAGGATGACGGTCATAGTCCCGGCTATAATAGCGATGACAACAATCACGTATCCGTTGGCTTGCGGCGTCACATCGCTGTCGCCGACGTTTCGGTCCAACGGGGTCTCCATGCTCTTGCGTAGCTGCTCCTGAATGAACGTGGCGTTGGACACGGTCTCGTTAACGAACAGATGAATGAGGGCGATGGCGTGTAAGGACTCAGGCTGCCCCAGGTCTTTGACTTTAACCACCAGCCTGTGTAAACCCTGATCGGATGAGACGATCTTCTCCTGGAGGGTGATGTTGCCCGTCGTTTTGTCTATGGCAAAAAGGCCTCTCTGTGAGCCCCCGATGATACTGTACTGCAACTCGGCGTTCATGCCAGTGTCGTTGTCAATGGCGAACACTCTGGTGACCACAGATCCGGGGCTGGTGGTGGACTGGACCAGATCGTAGGAGTAGTTGGACGAGGGGATGACAAACACCGGACGATTGTCGTTGACATCCACAACGTTTATGGTGACCTTGGCGTACGAAGTGATGGCCGGTTGCCCTCCGTCTACTGCCTTCACCATGAAGGTGTACGAGCTCTGCTGCTCTCTGTCAAACGTGACGTTGGGTTTTATCACGCCCGTCTGCGGATCGATAATGAAATTGTCTTTCCCGTTCAGGATGGACAGCGTTATGACAGCGTTGTCACCGGCGTCCGAGTCCGTGACGGTTATCAGGCCCACGGTCCCGTACAGAGGCAGGTTCTCGGGCACGTAGAAGTTATACTCTGGGTGTGTGAATGCAGGGCTGTTGTCATTGAGATCCTGCACGATCAGCCTCACTGTGATGTTGCTTTGCAGCGACGTCGAACCGTTGTCCCTCGCGAGGACAGTGAAGGAATACCTCTCCTGCTTCTCTCTGTCCAAGCGCTTGCCAACGGAGAGGACCCCTGACCGTTTGTCTATGCTGAAGCCGTCGGGGGCGTCGGGGCCGAGAGAATACAGGATCTCGGCATTGTGTCCGCTGTCTGCATCCGTGGCACTGATCTTTATCAGCTCGGTGGACGGATCATTGTTCTCTGGTATGGACAGCTGAACATCAGGCTGGGGAAAGACGGGAGCGTTGTCATTCTCGTCCTTAATTTTAATCAAAATCATTGCGGAAGTGTTCAAAGGAGGCTTCCCTGAATCGGAAGCCACTATCTTAATTGCATATTCCCTGGTTGTTTCATAATCTAGAAGGGCCGCAGTCTCCAGCAGAAATTGGCCTTCAAAGTAAGGCTTTAGCGTGAAAGGAATGTCGTGGTCAGTGTAACAAGTCACTTTGCCGTTCAGATCCGAGTCCTTGTCCGTCACAGTAATTAGGGCTATTTTGGTTTTAACAGAAGCGTTCTCCGAGAGCAGAACCGTGCCGTTGACCAGGTTAATTATGTACCGAGTGTCTATGGATGGAACGTTGTCGTTAACGTCTGTAACGTTGACGATAACCGTTGCTCTGGAGGAGGTGGAGCCGCCATCGCTAGCCAGGACGATTAGTTTGTGAACTGGAGCGGCCTCCCGGTCCAGTGTCTGCTTGACAGTTATCAAACCGGTGGTGCCGTCGATGGCGAAGTGTCGCCTAGTGGACAACGAGACCTGGTTGGAGAACGAGAAATGGATCTGGGCGTTGGAACCGAGGTCAGCATCCGTAGCATAGAGCTGGGTGACCGAGGTCCCAGTCGGGGCATTCTCTGGAAGATTCACCTCCACCTCGCTGTCCTTAAAGACGGGCCGATTGTCGTTCACGTCCGAGATGGTGACCTGGAGGATGGCGGTGCTGGACTTGGGGGGCGTTCCTCCGTCCTCCACCTTGATCTTCATGACGAACGTGTCCTTCTGCTCGCGATCCAGCCTCTGCTGGACTATCAGCTGAGGCCATTTGTCTCCCTCTGGGGTCTCGATGATGTCCAGACCGAATTCACTCACACTCTGTAGGGACAGGGAGAGAGCAGAAAGTGCACAGATAGTCCATGAGTTTTTAGACAAGTTGTAGTAGACTACATGACTTACAGTGCAATATGCACAGCATCAAGCATTATCTGTTACATATCGGTGTGAAGGTGTACGTACTGCAGTGTTAGTCGGATGTCTGGGAATTGCACTCTCAATCAAAACATTGTATATTGTATATGACTCACGACATGCAGTGTTATAGCCAACAAGTCCAACTGTTCCAAGGCACCATACACAAACAACTTTCAGAGTTTTTCCAGAATGAATAAAAATAAGATCTGTTTGTTTTAACTGGAACAGATGTTCGCTCTTACTGCAGGAAAATACTTGGTGGTAGAGTTATTCACATCTAATAAAACTCCAAACATTCTGAAAACATTTTCTGTAAGACTAAGCTCGGATAAATATGTTTACATATAAGGGAATAAAGTATGCCTATATAAGCATTGGACGAAGTTAGTCAGGTAAACAGTTATGTCCTTCACCAAAAAAGGAATTTGCTAGAGTCAATGTTTAGTGCAGATTTAATTTTGAGTAAATAATGTTATAAACAGAAAGCAACAAAAATGTCATTTACAAATACGGGCTAATAAAATAACAAGATATCAAAGTCTGCATACCTTCTTTAGGGCAGGCACATTTAAAATATTATTGACTATTTAATCTTAAGAACTGATAGGGGTTATAATTCTAGTTAGGTATGTTTACAGCCAGCGGTTCAGCAGATTTCAGTGCTTTCTTATGAAAGACTCATTTTAGCCTTCTGCCCTCTTCAGTGCATCTACTCTGCGTTAAGTAAAATGAGATTCCTTTCTACCTCACTATCTGTTGTCTCCTTTGGAATAGAGGAGACGGCTCACCAGATTTTAAGTTCATATGTGAGAGACAGTTGAAAAGGAAGCAATGGAGATAAGCTTTTCTAAATGCACTGCAAGACCACCACAGATTAAAGAGAGAGACTCCACATTAAAAAGCTTTTTACCCAAGGAGGGCTGAATCAGTAGGCAGTGAAGCCGGAGGAAAATGAAAACAAATGCATATGTAATCCCCATGAGAAACTGCTTCTGACTGTTCAAAGTAATTGCCTTCCCCCCCAAAAAAACGAGCCCTAATATTTACGATTACAGATCAGCAGTGTGGCAAAGATGGAACCTGGCACATTTGCCATTGTTTTGATTTAGAGAGGGCGGAGAGGGGGGCCGTGGCGGGGGGACGCTGAACCTGAATGAAACCCATGCATTTTACAAAACAAAGAGGGCCTTTGAAGCCCTTTCAGTCAGAAGCAGTTTCATGCTAAAACAAGAAAGAGCATCCTCTTTAAAGAGATAAGCTTCATACTGCACATAATGTTGTAGCAGATTACTCCATCTAGGCACAGCTATCAAATGAGATTAAGAAACATACATTTTCTCTGTGAACGGTCCAATTTAGACCAAATGTCTTCACTTGACTCCCCGGTAGGTTTATAATCAGTTTTATTTCTGTACCAATATAGTAAGAAATACAACATGCAGGGGAAAGGACAAGGCTTGGACTACGTGTGGTTATCTGCGACCTTAACACTAGCGTCGTACACCGCTGTTGTTTTCGGCATTCATTGCAGAGGATGCTGTCACCAGTTGGAACTACAGCCAACCGACAGAAGCCCCTTAAGAAAAGAATTGCAACGTTGCCTGAATGATGATGGGATGGAAACTTTATGTAGAGTAGCCATTTGATATGGGATGCCAATGCTCTTTCGGATCAAAAGAAACAATGTCAAAATCGCAGACGTTTACAATACTGGAGAACCAAAAGACAGCCCCGGCTTGCACCCACAATGGAGGCATAATCATTGGACCCAGCTGTATTCATGTAGTGCACTACTTTTGACAAGAGCCCTGCGTGGACTGTGCAAATGCAGTTAACTAAATAAGTGCAGAGGTTGCATTTGGGGTACAGCTATTTTGTTACGTTATCAGTCATAAGCTCAAAGTAGAGTAGTAAATGACGATATGACCATTTTTACATTGATCAGTAAGATTACTAAAATGATCCGACTGCAATTTATTTTTTACCCAGTCTATTTCGCTATGCAGTGCAGGAAAGCAAATGTTGTCCCTAAAATCATATTATAGACGTTAGTATCTCTGATTTTGGCACAGCTTCCTTTGTGTCTGTGTCATAGGTGCTGCTAGAAGATGATTTATGAACCAGCTAGGTTTTTCCCCCAACCCCTTGTCTTCGTTTCACACCTTTCACAACAGACAACAGAACACTTATAGCATTTTAATCGGATTAAGCAGAGATATAGCTAACTAAATGAGCTTCTTTTATTTTCAGGATGTGGCTACTGATATTTTCATTTTTTCCGAATCTTAGGACCACGAGACCAAAAGATCCTGAACTTTCGGAAGCTGAAAATGTTGACATGATCTTTCTCAACGTTATGCATGTTTTCTTATTGGTGACAGAAAGAGCTAGACAGCTGGATAGTCTCATTTAAATATGGCATGGCCTTGTAGGAGAGTGTTGCTTGTTCATAATAATAAAGTATTTGAAATAACTGAAGAAAAAAAATGGCGATGCGCATTGTAGCACAGCTGCAAACTACGCAACAACTATGGAACTAGGGAAGAAGCAGTCAACTGATATCCTGTCGATAATGGAGCGGCCAGCACAGTCATCGGATCTCAACCCAATCGAGCAGTCGTGGGTGCAGGTTGACCTAATGGCATGTACAGTATGAAGTCCCCATCGAACGAATACAGTTCATGGGAGGTGCTTCAGAAAGCACAGGGTGACATATTTTCAGATTACCTGCATCTCAACGAAATGAGAACTAAAACTCTAACGGTGTGCAAGGCTGTATTTGCTGCAATTCTGTTTATGAAAAACAAGGACATTTGTAAACTTTTGAACGTTGCTCAATATACATATATTTTTAATTTGAGTAAATACTATCATAGCAACGTAGTTATTGCCATACCCAGACAGCAGAATGGAATTAACACAGTGGGTGCTTGGAAAGTTTTGTGAACAGGTCAAATCTTTCGCTCTGCCTGAAACAAGACCAACGATTCTGCAGCCCTGACAGTGACTGGAACTTAGATAACACAAATCCATGTCACCCTTATGTTTTGTGTCCTGTAGGGATATGTAAAGTGGGTGGGAATAGGTCAGGTATATGGGGACAGAGTTGTGGTATGTGTGAACTAGGATTGTAAAAGAAGTGCTTGAGAATTTTGGGAACCAGTAAAGGTTGAATAGCACTTGAGCGATGTGTCTAACGTGGTGGGACGGGTGAAAACTCGTTTATCAGTGCCCTGGACATAATGTAGAGTTCTAAGGCTCTTAACCTTGGTTTCTATGAGCACACCATATTTCTGAGATTTCTAGATTGAGGAAAAAATAATTCTTCTTTACAAAAATGGTGAGTATCAAATCATCCCGAGACATTTGTAAATGAACAATTTGAGAGTGGTGCAATCACAAATAGAAAATGTGCCTATGACTTCAGGTTCAAGAGATTTTGCCATCTGCACAATGTGGTGAAAATGAGTCACCTCTCTCATAAGCAGCTGAAATAGTCTAGACTAAAACAATATGTCTACAATGTTGCTGTTTTTGTTGGTCAGTGTATCATATTGAGTTGTTTTAACCAGGGTTGATCTAAGCTATGTCATGTTAACAGTGATCATATAGAAGCATGCTGATTTATAGGCTGAACTTTAAAGGTTCAAATCAATGGTGATTCTATTGGCAATGCTAGCAAGTCAGTAAGCTAGCTAACGCTAGCTGGCTAAAGCAGCTAATGAAATAATGGCAACTGACACTGTTCAGGGGATGGCCAAGGATATTCAATAGTAATTGCAAATGTGTCCCACGTGTTACAAGGCAGGCATTTGTGTGCCAGCGAGCCAACAATGGACAATAGATGGGATGTGGTCTGCCAGGCACTTAAAGCTGATGAAGAATCACCCAGGTCTGTGGTGGAACCTAACAGAAGAGTAGCCTAACAGAAGAGTAGCCTAACTGTGCATTTCAAAGACAGAGGTGACCGATAAAGAGCATTTGGCCAGACAGGTGGTTTTCCCTGGCTGTTGCATTGATGCCCCCTGATGCACTCTAGATACTCAACTTGTGTGCAATCATTTGCTGTGACTCGCTAGCTCTCAGAATTTATATCAATTTGTAATCCTAAAAGCTGAAATTTAAAATTGTAATCAGTGTTTGTGGGAAATAAGCGTTTAAAAATTCCCTGAAACTAATTCATTGTTAAATCTGTTGTTTGAAATGCTTTTAATTCTCAAAAAAATACTGTGTTTTGTACATTTCATCAATAGCAAGTAGCCAGAAGCTACAACTCCCGACGTACACAGACAGACAGGCACACAGTTTATTTCTCCCCGCAATTTTGTGGTTTACACTTTGTGTTTATGAACACGTCTCATCCCAGCAACTCCCAGCATGTTCGGGTGAGTCCAAGATCTGGACATGTGTCCTGCTAAGCACAACCCACCAAGCCGTTCTGCTTCTTATAACACTGCTAACCGAAACAGGAATCCGAGCATGATGTGGCAAAAGGCAACCCTTAGTTCCAATTGCAATAAAAATATGAGACTAAAGTTTGTACACATTTTTGTTGTTTTCATGTGCGTGATTAAATTATTTTACTAAAGAGAGAAGCATTTAATTGTCATCCTCTATAATTAAACACTGAAATGTGTTTTGTCAATAATTACGCGTACGAAAATGTAACCTTTCGGAAGGAGCAAACAAAGGGTGGGTCAAAATGAATTCCTGAGAAAGATAAGAGGGTTGAAGCACCTTTCATCTTATGTGTGAAAAGCACCATATCATTTTAAATGTTTTAACTCAACAAAAGACGTAGAGCTGAAGCCGGCTGAAACTGGGGGTTGCTGACTAAAATCCACCCTCAGCAGATTATTTCAATTCATGAGATTATCATCTGATGTATCTTTGAATTAAGATGATGACCTGATTACAACTAGAGGAAACTGGGAATGTGCTGTGAATATATCAGGCTATATATCAGACTTTCATAGCTATGCTAATGCCATTGGATGGGCTGGGTTATTTATCATTGGACATAACACCCATTTTATACAATGCTGATGGAATTCTCCCTTGCCACTGGCCATGATCCGATGCATATAATTTATAAAAATCTGCGCCCAATTGTTTGACGTCTCTTGTCAACCTCTGGCGGAAGACAATGTGTCAAAATCAGAGACAAATGAAAACTAGAAACGGTTGACAGTGAGTTAGAACATAGCTGTATGTCTTATAGACCATTCTGCATCGTTAACAATAAAATGCCAATTTGGCAATTAAATGGGAAAGCATTTTGTATCTATTCAACTAGCTACACAAAACACTGGCATCTGTAAATGAACAAATTGCTTTGGCTTCAAACATTTTGAAAATGTATCTTTGTGTGCTCTGACAAGCAGGACCTAACTGAGCATCCATCTAATATCCAAACGAACTAACAATTATTTTCCCAGAACAAAATATTTGTTATGGGGAAATTCGTGTTGAGCTACAAAACCACCCAGAAAAAAACAAGACTTCAATTTTCTTCCACCAACGAGTTTATCTTTCTCTCCTACAGCAAGATATTGATCTACACAAGGTGATGCCAACATAGCCCCATCCACAACAACAGCTGTTATGGGATACTAAAAGTGCCTAAAAATGTGAAGGATTCGGTTCCCTGCGGTGCAGTGAGTGTCTGTAAATGTTAATAAAATAGCTACGATAGAACAAAAAACAAAACACAAATGTCAGCTTCATCCCTTGATTGAGCATGACTTGCCTCCTACAGGGTAAAAGGTCAACGGCACCATAGATCCTATAGAGTGCACTAAGTTAAACTATGGACCATGCAAAGTTGTTCACTACAAAGGCAATACGGTGTGATCGTTTTTGTCTAAGTTGTAAACGGCTTCTCTTTAAGTGACCCACCCTAAGGGGAATACTTCAGCCATGCATGGCTTTGCTTTCCTATGACCTTGAACGTGTTCTTAGAAGGCGTTTACCGACACTCCCACGATGGGGTAATAGCACGAACGCTAAGAGCGCTAATGGTGAAAATTCTATTTCAGAAAGCCATAATTAAAAGGTTCTTATGAATGACACTTAAGCAGCCTCTTTAGGTTTCGTGAACGGACACACAAAGTATTACGAACGACCATACGCGAGTCCGTTACATAAACACAATGTTCCACCGACTATAATGGGTGATGTAGACAGAAATATTTATGAGGCCAGTATATGAGGTCTCGTAAATTTGGTCTTGAATTAAGAATTAAGATGCTGTTCATATCTCATGTGTCTTTTCTAATGACTGCCAGTCTACATGTTCTCCAGCTGAGGGGAAATGCACTGGCCCACCACACTGTGACGACACACGATAGCGGTTTCAGCTACATGTCTGGGACATAACAGGAACACTGTGCTAGAAAACTATTATTCGGCGTGGAGAGCCACAGACAAATCTCTGAGGACCATACAAAGATAGTCCAATGGGTGGATTAAGGACCGGCAGCTATTCTAGGAATTCTTGCTCCAGTCACTATGGCACTAAACTGTGCCATGTACAGTACTTTAAAACGTTGTTTTTTTTTATAAATGTACTTAAAAGAAATGTCCTTGCGTGTACTCAACCTCGGTGATGTATTTATGTGCAAGGGCCGCAATGGTGAGAGGAAAAAAACGATTTTCAAGGAAAAGACGGATAACAAACATGAAACGGTGATATTTTCCAGAAAGAAGATTAGATTTCGCAATGAAATCTAAATAAATCAAAGATAAAGTAAGGTGTCGAAAGATAAAATAATATATAAATAACCAAAGCGCGGATATGAAAAAGCAATAATATACTTGAGAGGAGATAATAATCATGAGATTGGGGTGATGGGAATGAATGGAGATCTTCATGGTGATGTGCAGAACATTCGGTTGGTCATTTTCCAGGCATGAACAATTCAGGACATTGCAGCGGGGGAGGTCTTGGCACGGTAAAGACTCTTTTAAAAAATGCAAATTGGTAATCAAGTCAGACATGGCTAGCAAAGGTTCGGTTCATTTGCAGAGGGAGCAAAGTTAATCGGAGACCTCTTCACAGAGTTGTCGCTTTATCATCTCCCACAGTGCACCCCCCCCAAAAAAAAAGTCAGAAACACGAGACAACGTTCTAAACCCACCTTTTCATGTAGACGCTTGTTAGGCCTTAGTAAGAATATCTATTGCTGCTTTTACATATGTTTCATGCTACTTCTACGCAGCAAGTGCTGTGCTTCAGTTCCTTTCAACCTCTCAGAAAACACGAGGTTGTTTCCTTCCACCATTGTACTGAGTTTTGTCTACAACATCAATGGAGAATGCATGATATTATCCGACTTTCCAATTTTGTCTGACTTCATTAAGGCATCTGGGAATATTGCGCTGTGGTGGCGTGATAAAGCATCAATTAGATGATACAAATCAAATCAGGTTCTGCACGAGCCCCCTTATAACGCAATACATTACTTTCCTTAATAATCTAAAATATTCCTGACATTTAACCTTTTTTCCCGGAAATTGGAGGAATACGCTGCGCTTGCAGTTTCCCAGAGAGGTTTTTGCTTTATAGTTTACGGCATAACTACATTTTGCTTATCGCCTGGTTCACATAATGATGTGAATGCTTTTCAGGACAAAGCCTGGTGGCCCACGGGTCTTTGTTGTCACACGATTAAAGACGCGCAACTAAATAGAACAAACACATTGCCTTTTAGTTTTAACTTAGCACAGGTAGACATACTGCAATGATATGTAGATGATTAGTCTTTCTGTAGAACTACACTGCAATACATGAGAGTATTCTGGTGTTAAAATAAGTGTAACTGTTAGATATGGATGAAAAGGAACATTCTAACAAGCATATAAACTGTTGATCTTAAAGGAATTCACACTGGTGGTGACAGGCGGTCTAACCTGAGAGAGGGAGGGTGAGAGAGAAAGGGAGGTAGTGAGAGAAAGAGGGGGAGAGAGAGGTGGAGAGAGAGAGGGAGAGAGGGTGAGAGAGAGATGGAGAGAGGGAGAGAGAGAGAGAGGGTGAGATAGAGAGAGAGAGGGGGTGAGAGAGATGGAGAGAGGGAGAGAGAGGGAGAGGGAGAGAGGGAGAGGGTGAGAGATGGAGAGAGGGGTATGTCTCACCTTGACAAGTTCGTAGTGCTGAATCCCATTGATCCCGACATCTGGGTCAAACGCAGAGGGCACCAGGGATTTAGTGTTGATGGCCGTGTTCTCCGGGATGGAAATGTTTATGACCGTGGACTGGAAGAGCGGAGCATTGTCGTTGATGTCCTCAATCAGAAACCGGATCTTGACCAGACAGAAGATTTCGTCGGGAAGAACGGCCACCTCGATCTCGTAGAAGCAGCGCTTCTCGTTGGCCACCCCCGAACAGAGTTTCTCGCGGTCGATGCGGTGAGCTGTGGTAAAGATCTCCCCCGTGCTGGACTCGACCCTCACCAAAGGCACGTCGCCCGTTTTGTAGACCGGCTTGAACTGCAGCGGCGAAGACAGCTTGACGTCTGGGTCAAGGTTCAGGTCCAGGTCCTTCCGCAGATTGCCGATTCGGACATTCTCCGGCTGCTCCTCCCTCACCGTGTACTCCCTCTCTTGGGCAGAGGACAGCAGGACCAGGCAGGTGAGCAACGCCACCAGCCCATGGGCCTGACGTGCTAAGTCCATAATCGGAGCAGATGGGATCTGTTCACGTTAGGATGTAGGTCTGTCCACAGCACTGGTGGGGGGAGAGAGAAACGTGTCACGACGAAAGTTACATGACAAACAGATTGCATTCAAAATGGCAGCCCGTTACCCATAGTGCACTGCTTTTGCCGAGGGCCCTATTGTAACGAGTGCACTTTATAGAGTGGAGGGTGACATTCCAGATGCAGGCCCCTATATTCTGACAGTAATTAGTATGATTTTCCCTAATGGAGAGACTTGACCTCTCATCCTAACTAGCTCTGTGCCTGCATCCTTCCAATGTCTTTGTGAGCAAATTAACAGCAGTTTTACGCAATTAACCTTTGAGGACAACCCGTTGAACAGCAATACATGAACAGGTTATTAGTTCACACATTCTATCAATCTGTTCCATTGCAGCAATCAACCATTTCATATTTCCATCGCTCGGGTGTGGAAGGCAGAGGAGTTTAGCATCGGCATAGTCAATTGACAACCTTGTATGAATGTTTGATGAGTTTATCTTGGTGAAAGGGAGTATGTTTTAGTACACGAGTAGACCTTCCAGTTTCAGTGGTTCTACAGATAAGTCGCGTAGTTCAACAGTCAAATTGTTAAGGAGATACAAAGATGAAACCTTGCTCCAAGTACCATTTATTATATACTGTATATGTGCACTATATTAGCAATAGGTTACGATTAGGAGGCAAGCAACATTCACCGTCTGGTGGAAAGGAGATTCCATCTTGTTATCTTTATTTGAGTTAAGAATCATATGTCACAAATACATTGCTCAATTAACAAGCGACTTTTCATTCCGATCCTATTTGTCTGATCATCTGAACAATTGGCTAATCAACATTTCCAGAGCCACCATGTCGACAATGACAATATAGTGGAATTATAATAGATTGTAATCATACGATCTAACACACTCATACAACGTACGGATTAAACATCGGTTCAGACAGTTTCAGTATGGTATTTGGTTAATTTGTTCCACGCCTTGTTGATAAGGGGAAGCGATTGAGAAATGTAAGGCTTCTGCATGATGCTCTCTCCCTATGACTAAGCCTTATGTTAAATTAGTAAATAGTATATGAACAGCCAATGGCATCAGCACCATCTGACAATATTCATAAATCAGTGTTTTCTGATTTGACGCCAGTGTGCTTGATGTACATTTCTACCAATTATATTCAAGCTTTGTGTGCTTCAACCTGGCTGGAGGGCAAAGGTCTCCACTGCCAATATAGAACCAGGCAATCCAAAGATATGATTGAGATAGGATGGTAGTCCCTCAACTTTTCATCGTAATAACAGCGTTCACGGTTAGTGAAACTTACTGTCACAGGTTACTGGAACTGTGAAAACGCGTGTGGTCGGCTGCGTTTTTTTTGCGACCATGTTATTTAAAGCTCTCAGGTAAAATGAATTATGACGCAATGGCAGTAAAGACCTGTCATTGAGTATGGACATAGGTCTTACAAAATCGCAATACATTTGGGTTTGAAATGGACATTAGGCTTTTTGGTGTTTGCTTTTGAAACATATTCTTAAAGATTTCGACAAAGATATTATTATATTTTTATTATTCAGATCCTACTGATGTCTAGGTCAATCCATCTACCCTCTATGTAGTCAGAATACTCCTTAAAGGAGCTTCGGATAACGACAACACAATGGATGGTTGGAAGCAGTTGTATAGTGAGGTATGCTGGGCAAACACAAGCATATTTTTGCATGACAATTCACAGACATTTCGTGAAAGGAAACACATTGAAAATATAAGACGCTTTAATGTTTTACCTCAACCGAGAATCACAGTTTAGCAACCTATATTGTATTTAAGATTTTTTTGCCACTAAACCCCTGGTTGGGAGATAATAAAGAGAGCAACATGCAATCCACCTTTCATTTCTTTCCCAGCGTGGCAGGAATTATTTAATATCCATCACAGAAAATATGCACAGCTGTGTTGATAGAGCAGGCATACGAGCACATAGAGTCCCATTCTCAGGCGGGGAGAGCTGTTCTGTGAACTCGGCGTCTTCTATACCTTTTCAAAGATCCATCTGCATAGATTCAAACTAGGCTACACTGTCTCGAGGATTAATCTATCACTACTGTATTACCGCTTTGCAACAGGGACCTCTTACATTAAACCGGAGGAAGACATATTTAACTTCCATAAAAAAAATATCCCTAAAGCACAGAAAATGATTAAATATCTTATGGAATTAATTAAACTCGTTTGTATTCAGCCGGAATGGCAGGACGTTGGACCCCATTATCCTATCTATCTTTCAATCAGAGGACCTTCTGTCTCTCGTTCTTCTCATCGTCGTAATGCAGATGTCCGATGAGACTCGTTACGGGTCTGTGGGGCGAGCAGAACATTGCTGACTGTATCCACATGACAACCATCTACGTGAAGGGCTGCTCTCTGCAGCGCCAAGACAAATAAAAACAGTGTTATGTTGTCACGCTCAGAATTGCCGGGCCTCGCATGATTTGCATTAATTTGAAGTTTTTGCACGTTTCCTGGAGAGAAAAAAGCTTGTGCAATTACTATTCAGTGTGACACATGCGAGGAGGGGTCCGAGGCGGAACCCGGCGAAGGATAATGAAGAGAACCTACTCTCTAAGAAGTGTGATCCGGCGCCATGAATTAAAGATCAAAAGATTATCTGGGTTTTTTCTACATATGACAATGTCCTTTAGAAGATTCCGTGCAATTGTAAACCTGTGGGTTACTTGCGACTCTCTTCTTTTCCTGTGGATATGACTATTAATGCGCAGCTTTCTCAAAAAAGCACACACTGTTTTGCATAGTAAGCCAAACAATGACAAACACTTCAGACAAATCATTAATTCCATTCGTTTTTACAAACCACAGTAAATTAATACAGATAGCCCGAGTGATTGAAGAGAGATGACGGAAAATAAACTTGTGTAAGACTGTAAAAAGCTCCGGTTAGAAGATTGCACATTCCACACAGGCCCACAGATCACTTTGCTATAACGTAGGGGAGATTCGTATGAAAAACGTTGGATCTATTGGGGTTCATTCATTAGCTTTTACAGTACTGCTTGATTGTGGAGAATTGAGTCAAAAAATGTATTAAATGTCAACCAACTGAACATCTTCATATGCTCACATATAACTAAGCTCAAGGTAGTGCTATTTCAAGTCATAGACATGGGGTTTAATCCAGCCGGAAAGCCTGGTTCTCTTCTGTCTCTCTTGAATCAGAATGAGCAAATCCAGCATCAGAAAGGTCATAGATCACTTTACATGACAATATGATGGACAGGCCAGTCAGGTAGGGTTGTATTACCTGTGGAAGAGTGAGGAGAGAAACTCCTCTACCTCCACAAAGAACAAATTGATCTGGCATCTTAAACAAAGTTGATGGAGTAACGGCAAAAATTTAGAAACAAAAGCAACAACCTTCACTTCTCCCAAAACGGTGACTTTTCTGCTCAAGTGTCCATTAGTAGACATGAGGGTACATCTCTAAAATCCTTGCGAGCCGGACTCGGGAAAGTAAAACAATGTTCTTAAGCCTGGTCTCCATCTCTGGTTCCATAAACCTCCATTCGAATGTCAAATGGACAGGTCTATTGTCAAGATCTATTCAGTGTTCCTTTCAAAGATGTACAGCCCGGCGTTACTTATCTAGTTGTCACAAGGAACAATGCTATATTTCTCTTGGCTTAATGATGACTGTGGTCTCAGAGCCTAGGGCAAATGAGATTCCAAATGCCAAAGGGGTATTGCTGATAAAATTGAAAAATTGTAAAAGCTATATTTTTTGGTACATTAGGTTAAGTCCAGCTAGGACAAATGCCTTGTCACGATGCTTTACTTCGTCTGTCACAAAGGAGAACAACCTAATTCCTTCCTAACATATAGATATATAACATTTAGTGCCTCAATCAAATCACCCCCATGGGTGGGAAAACAATTATAGAAAACTTCAACACAATTAATTAACCCTAATAATCAGTTCCGTTTAATACGAGAAATAGATGTCAAGATATCCCTTAGAGATACAGTCCCAAGAAGTACCACAACAGGATTCAGGTGATAACTCAATTTTAATTGGCAAGCAAACCATTCAAATTGTGTTGCGTCAATTTAGATGATGGTATAGCAGTTCATCTGATATTACAGTCCCACAAGAGGGCAGTCAAAGGGCATGCTAAAGACGTAATGTTACGGGCACCATTGCCGCCAATACGAAGATACGTATAATTTGAACATGACATCATACACTAACAAACGAAGAAAACAAAGTTTGATTTCAATTGTTCGATAAAACAATTACAACAAAAGAGAGTAGAGAATTGACGAAGTTTAGTGTATTGTAATTGGTATCCGAAAGCATTCTCCAGAACATTTTTGTTTGGTATCCAGTTTTTGAACATCTATGATTATGTTTAATTACATGCACATAAGAGTTACGTTTGCCAAATTGTCAATCAGGGTTGTAGTCACTGAAAATCAGATTGGTTTGATGGGTAGCAAACAATAATCACCTTTACCCACTTAAATCGTTCTATTAGTAAGACTGCAAAAGAAATATAGATAAGGATGAGAGGTTTTTGTTGTATGTAGTATATGTTAAATGTTCGAGGCTATAGTTTTGTGTTATATGCAATGTTTTGGATTGTCTGTGGACCCCGGTTGCTTTAGAAATAGCTAGTAAGGATCCAAATCAATAAAGAACTAATGTGGCTGATTGACATCTAAGTATGACTGTTATAAATAGGAAAAAAAACTCAAATTGGTTGAATAATGCAACTAATATATGAACTGCTGTTTTGGACGTAGGTTGTTTAAGCTTCACCAGCTTTAAAACGCACAAAGTAACATAACGTCACTGACTTGTGAACTTGTCAACTGGCAAGAAGCTCATTGTACATCAAAGTGAATCCCAAAGCAGTCCTACATTGAAGAAAATTGATGTATTATTCACTAGAACTAAGCAATGTTTAATTTCTACAACTAAGACCAACCAAGCATTGTTGTAGGTAAATTTGCATGTAGCTGTACAACCAAGACGATGTGTACACTTGAACTAACAGTTAGTGTAGATCTGCAGAGCAATAACAACCTCTACAGCCTGCAAATCAGTCATCAGCAAAGCTTACACATCTCAACACACATCTCAGAGAATAATCTAATTTGAGTCAGAAAATCATTATCCAATTTATCTGGATAACTGGATAACATGGGTGAATCAACCCTGTTTGATCAAATAGGTAGGCCGTTATGGTTAGGGAAATAATTGAATCGATTTGAGCAATAACTGTGCCATTTCATCGTTTGCCATGATTTAGAGACTGAATTGGGGAGATGGCGATTGGTGGATCCTTTGACCAGTGGACCCACTGAATAAACTGATGCCCGGTTAACGTTGTGCTTTTCATGTGCTTTTCCCTGGAACCGAGGACATAGGTAGGCATGACGAAAGTGCTCTCTTTAGCCCTAAGCATGTGTTCCCCAATAGTACAACAAATGAACTAATGCTTGTGTAAAAGCAGACAAAGCCCTGAAGTTGGAGGGGTGAATGCAGCGTGCCATGTGTGCATTAGCCGGTTTAATTACTGGTTATGCTTTTAAAATTAACTTGATGCGGGGGACGGGTATATGTTTTTATGTCCATGTGCCATCCTTTGCCAAATGTAGGCTCTCTATTTTATTCTGACATACAGTTGCGCTCTGCACTGTCGCCCATATAGCTCAGATTTGGCCCATAATCAGTAGGCAATGCAAGCCCAGAACTCACCTGCTCAAAAGTGTGCAGTGGCATATGTGCCCACCTAAAACACAAATTAGGGAAAGTATCCCTATATTAAGCATGCAGAGACCGAGCAACCCATGACAAGATGATATATGACAGATTTGGTCGAAATGCATATTCAAGGGTTTCTGTCAGCCTGCAAGCATGAACATTTATACACATATTGTATTACCGAACACTAAGCATATACCAGCTACTATAATAAAGCTGAACCGTGGATGGTGTGACCGACCCAAACCAATGCGTACTGGTGGCGCATCCGAGTTCTCTCTTTAACATCAGATTATTGTGATTTTAACTATATTACATTATTTTATCACATCGTATGCTGGCCTTTAACCGTTATGTTCCCATGCAACTAAACTACCAGGCAGCAGCCCGGAGGTGGACTAGAGCTTAATGCGTAAATGCATGTTCCAATCCGGTTCCTAAAGCCCATACCCATATTATATAGATGTGCCAATCTCATCGGGCTATAGTCTGAATGATTAACAGCACATTTCCTAAACACATCACACATGATGAACTCCTGGACCGGTATTAAGGGAAAACTAACGTGCCGCACATTTTACGCAATTCCTTTGCGCAACACTCGACCGGACGCATAATAATCCGATGACGATAACGCTTACCTTATATTCCTTAAAAACAAAAAGAGTACGGAAAATCAATGGCAATCAATTTCCGTCACGTAGGGACATCAGTGCTTCAGGAGTGCCATAGTTAGAATGAAGTGGAAAACGGGCAGGAAAACAGATCCTGGGATAAAGAACCGATCAGTAGGGTTATCCGCTACGGGGAAGTATCCGTGTCCTAGAGAGTCTGTGGTCCAAAAAGCCTAGATGGCACAATAACTTTGGCAACTCGAAGCAGCGGGTGTAATTCCTCTCCGGATGGGTTCGCCGAACCGGTTCGGTCTCACAGGAGGCGGTAGAGATGCTGTGGGTCCATGATCCTTGATATAGGACACACATAAAACAGCTCAACTACATATGATAGGGACCGGTTCAATGAGCGCCTATAATAACATTTATATAACTGGCGCAAAAACTCCCCATCCATTAACGCGCAAAAACGGCACGATTCGGTACGATATGGCTGGTTTTTAATCGGTTTTGACAGAACTGTTTTTTTATATCATCATTCAGCCGGAAAAAGAACGACACACACACGGATGGGCAGCAGCCAGTGTACTGATCTGTTCCCAATGGAGTTGGATGAAAGTGCGCACTAGTGCGGCATCACTTACAGCGGTGGATGGAATACGCGTGACGCTGTGTCCTGTATCCCTGTGCTGAGATGTGTGTCTAGTTGTCTCTGTAGTATTGCATGAACCCGGTCCCTGAGTACTGCCCACCTCCCTGCCTCTGATTGACATCACTGTGAGAGGAGGAGCCTACAATAAATATCACTACAACTTCCATCCTCTCCCGTCCTCTTAAAGCTAAATTGTGACGAGGAGATCCCTGCGTGGAGTTTGTGCTGGAGGTAGAGAGCCTGTCTGTAGACCGACTACTGACCACCACAAGCACCACACCATGCATTTGATTTGCTGTAGCCCAGGCTATAGCCAGGCTGGCTCCAACAACCGCCTGAAAGGAAGTGGGGGCACTGTTCACTTTTCTATTAAATTGTTTTTTATTTCTTCACAGGTATTATTACCATACCCAAGTGAAATTAGTGGTTGAACATGACTGAAAGGTACCAAGTGCAATGTAATGGCAGCCTAGAAACATGGAACTTTTGTTCCTACGTGATCATTTTATGAATAAAATTCAAGTTTGAGAAAGCACACATTTAATAGGTTTCTATTTAGACAGGCATGTCTATAATGACCCGAAATGTTTATATTTCAAACGTCCAGGGTCAATCGCTGGTTTTAAGCAATCAGAATTTTACCTCCGGCAAGGTTTTCCGGAGCAGTTAGCGATCACCAAGGCAACCAGCCTTTACCTGTGGCTCCTCCCACACCATGCCATCTACCACAATGGATCCCAGGTAACCAACGTATTGCTGTGGTTGTGGAAAACTTTGGACATGAGCCCTGTGGAATATAATGACATTGAGGTCATATAAATCCTCGGTCCACTTCATTTACGCCCCTCTATAAGGTTGTCACCCTCCTCATCCGCTAATGACGAAACAGTATGTTCTCAGACGGATGTCAAATCCCTACGTACAGTCTTTTGACCATGTCACACGTGGATCTGCGCCAGCATAATGCACCATAGACAGTAGATAGAGCAATGTTTGGGACACAGAAAGAGTTGCTGGCAAGCCAATGGGCTCATCGAGTGTTACGGTCAGATTGAATTAAGCGTGTATAAAAAGCTATGTAAGAACAATGAAGTAAAACCCAGTATCACAGAGAGAAATGGAGTTTACGAATCTGGCAGGTGCTTTGATTGGCGGGATGGACATATCAATCGATGACTGAGATGCTAAGGCCTGAATACAGAACTGTCCCAGATACGTGAGTCAAGTTATCGTTGCTGTATAATCTCAGATACACAATATTGCCGCAACTGCTTGAAACTCTATGTAGGGTCACAGCTTGGGCTGTCCATGGCAGACCTTAAGAGGTTTGATCTATGTGTTCTTAATTATACTGTTTGTCACTGAAGGACTACTTCATGGCATGTTTAAGAAATGCTAATGTGAAAGCCTAAAGCTATATAAAAACGCACAAAACTCCTCATGCATTATGCAAAGGGATATGTTGCTACTCTACTCTCAAAATGAACTTTAGGTGAGACAAGCTATGCATTTCTGATATGTAGGGAGAATCCCCACTATAAGAACATACAGGCCGAAAACCTGAACTTTTCTTTTTCCATCAATGTATTGTCAATGAATCAATTCATTATTGAGTAATCTACGGGAAGGTTCAAGTTATGCACATAAATCTCAAGTTTGGTTCCAGCCCATAGTTTGTAAGCCCGGGACTAGCCGATTTATGTTCTACCCATGATTGATTATGCATGGCTGTAAAGAAACGTAGTCACACTGTGCAGGAAGATGTGAGAGGAAACCTGAATTAGCTCATATTTCACTACCCCTTATTAGACTTCACAATTTATTGGGGGGGAAAAAGTCAGGTTGCGTATAATAAAACAATGCGTTCTGGCAATCAAAATCAGACAGTCTGAATTACAGTTCTCTCTAATTACTATAGGTACACATTTGACCAAATCAATCAGATGAACACAATGGTTTCTGAGCTCTCATCAAGACAAGAAACACCGGACCATGTCTGCACCTGTTGTTCTGGTCAACTATATGACCTGGGTCTCCGTAGCTGATTTATGAGTTAGGACTCATGGAGGCATTGGTCAGAGCATGTGGACATGTTTAACCTCTCCCTGAGACAATCTGTAACACCAACTGGCTTTTGCAGTCCCCTTGCTCACAAAGGCAAAATATCTAAATGGTTATTACTCAGTAGAACACTAACCAGTAGTCATGAGAGTCTTTAAAAGGCTGGTCACCATCATCCTAAATGCTCGGTATCTGTTTCCACTCTCATTTGCATACAGCACCAACAAATCCACAGCTGATGCCGGCTTGATTCCACTTGACACGGCCAATTCAATTTGGACAAGACCAATAGTTACAGCACCTTTGGAAAGTATTCAAACCCTTTCACTCTCCATACGTTGTTGTGTTATCGATTTAATATACCTCTAATTCAATTATTTCTTTAGCAATCAAGCTGCTTATATCACACAATAACAACAGGTTTTCTGTAATCTGTGACAATTTATTGAAAATGAAAATCAGAAATAATAAAGTATTCAGACCCTACATTATGACATTTGCAAATGAGCTGAGTTGACAGAAGGATAACCATCTCTGCAACACCCCATTCATCCAGGACATTATGGCAGAGTGGTTAGACAGAGGCCAGACTCTAAGTAAAAAGCGTATTACAAGCCACCCAAAAAAACATCCAGTGCATAAGGAAGTTGATTATCTCGTCTGTTGGGACAGAAAGCATCCATTAGGGATCAATGCCTAAGTGCTACGCCTGGTGAGAATGACTCTGTGCTCGACAACAAGCTAATGCAATCCTATGGTCTTTTGAGCATCATGCTAAGGGGATGCGTCACAGCAGCAAACACGTAATCCAGAGTGCACTGGACCTCAAACTGAGGCAAGTATTTAAAGGATGACAATGACGAGAGTACCACAGCCAAGGATATTCTAGGTCGGTTTTGGAACATGTTCTTGAGTGGTCCAGTCCACAACTGGACCCCATTGACCATTGGTGGGAAAACCTGAAGATTGCCGTTAATTACACTTTCTATCTAATCTGTTTGAGAGATTTTATGGACTCCGCCCAGGACACATGCATTCTCGTTGATAAGAGTACAAATTGATAATTAATATCCTAGCCTAGTTCCTCTCAAGGTTACTTCACATGTTTTGCCTCTATTACAGAGTTGTTCCTAGCCACTGGCCATCAACATGCCTGGCTGTGCAGGCATGACCTAGGGTACCAGCCCCTTGGGTTTGTTACAGTCAGGAACCTTTAGAGCTTTTACCCCAAGCCATAAAACGTGACTGACAAACAATTACCAAACGGGCAAATGGCTCACACATTTGCTCCCCATTTAGAACTTCACGCTGACTATAATGCGGACACACACACACACACACACACACACAATCCAAAACACACTGACGTTGCACATTCACACTCATCATATACTGTACTCTGCTGCCAAATGAATTGAATAACAATAACTTTACTATGTACAGGGAATACCAGTAGCGGGTTGGTATTCGGGGGGAACGAGCTCATTTAATGTAAACATACATGACTAGGGGTGCTAACGGACAGGTAATGAAAACTACCCGTATTCATTCCAATTGATTTGTTATTGCTACTTGCATCCGCATGTGCACACCTCTGTACTTACTGATTAGGTTGCCTTAGGCCTTATTGGCTCCAAGAAAATTATTCTAGCTAGACATATTTGCGTTAATACAAGCCATCGAAGAGATTTACACGTGCAAAGTGTCATGTCTTAGTCTGTTGCTATGCAGACATGTTTTCACGCATTCATGATCACTGGACAGTGTTTCTGGTGGTCTCTTCTAACTTTGTGTTCAGTTTTTCATTAAAATAGTAATTTGCATGAAACCCAAACCAGTTTTGCATTGATCCTTCACAAAGAAATGGGATATTTTGGTTGGATACAGTGCTTTTATTATTTTTGTCAGAGTAACATTTGCATGTCTTTCAGGAACTGTGCGAGACATGCTCCTACAGATATCCTCAATGACATCCTCTGTTGAAACCCCTAGACACAGTTAGAAGAAAAAAAAAACAGGCAAGCTAAGCCTGCACAGTCAAATCAAGAACAATTCATTTTTCACAGTTTCTAATTATGTCATTAATATTACACTCAGATCATCCCTAGGCTATTTTTCACTCTACATCTAAGCCTGGCACAACAACCATTCAAAGTTTGCCAGAGTGGGTTTGACCTTATCACTCTATGGGAGAGATCGTACTTATTAAAGAGTTTGTCAGATATTCAACTGTCCAACAATAACATGGGGGAGGTGTTGAGTAAGCTGATTGCTTGGTATAGTGATATTACCTGACCCATCCCATTTGTGATCAAGGCCTTCAGACAACAGATCCGGGACTGTCAATGTTGAGGGATGTCACATCCCTGATGCTCGCACGACCAGGAAACTACTAGAAAAATAGGAGTGGGAAATATTTGACTTTGGACTGTTTCGCTCTGTTTTGCATGCACTACACATTTTGTCGTTCTTTAGGCTGGTTTTCAGACATGTAATTTAAATGCATATTGCAGCTTCCATGTATTAAAAAATGTATCAATAATTCCAGTATCTGTACAATTTCAACGGCAAATGTGTAGAATATTTTAGGCACACATAAATGACTGATAAATAATGTTTACATCTCCTTTGTATGGCAAAAGAATAATGCAAAAGTTGTGTTATACGAAACACAAATAGCATAGCTCTGAGGCCTTGAAAATGGTTTAACCATTTAGTCTATATGTCCATTTAACTTATTTTCTCTATGAAAAATGAAGAATCACTTTGTTATTTGTTAGTACATAGTTCAAGGTTGTTTGAACCTACGGAGTATCGTGTTATGTTTTAGATTACAACAGAAGAGACATTTGTCAGAATGAACACGGGCAAGAAGTACTATAGAAGCACACATGTCGACGACACCTTGTTCCCATGTCAATTTTAACACAAATGACTTAAAAAATTTGCACTCTTCGTCTTTCACAATATGTGTGCGTTTTATACTGTTTAAAGTCCGGAGTTAAGGACCAAAAATTCTCTGACACAAAATGGGTGCCTACTCTGCTTTCACCATGTCGTTGGCACCAGGTGCCTATAGTTTACAAGGCTTGCCTTCAATTTTGCTCATCAAACAATGGTTGTGTACACAGACCGATTCACGGCGGACAAAATGCAACACAACGTGACAAGAACATCAAGCATTCAGGCCATCTGGGAAAGAGGAGCAAGCGCCAAATAACGATTCCTTGGTGAATTTATATCTGAGCCTGATTCTGTCCGTCCTTGTCACAGTTAAAACAGCTAATAACGAGTAATATCACCATTGATCTTTTCACACATCTGGTTGTTTTGGTGGTCACGCTCTGTTTCTCTACCTCCACGGCCAAACAGAAGTAAAGGCACTGAGAAACGATTGAAAGGAAAGGGGAGAGAGAGCATCCAGACGTGGTTTTGGGTGATTGACTGCTCCCCAGTCACTTTCCAACGCAATTAATTCCAGCTGCTTTTGTTACCAGCAGGGCCAGTATTGTACCTGACCTTACAAAGGGCAGTCATTAAGATTTAAATCTCCAACACATAAAAATATACATACTTGAAATCAATTCTATGACCTTCAAATGCAAAAGCAGGGAGTGTCAAGCCCATCTAGATCTCGTTCACGGCATTATTCAAGTGACAGAGAAAGGAAAGAAATTAACTGGAGAGTTATTTTTTCAATACAGACTCTTATCTTTAAAGGTGGAGTCATTCCCAGATAAATGATGCAATTGTAACGAACACATTCCGGCATGCATTTATTAACGTGTTACTTTCAACAAAATGACACAGTGGTTGTGTATGGAGGATGCCATTGTTTGTGACTTAAGGTTTCTTTGAAATACCCCATACAAACTGTACAGCTACAGTATTATGCTTGACAAGCTGCATATTTTCCGCTGCGAATGACGAAAGAAACTCAAAACAAAGGCGACGAAGACTTCGTTATTCTGAGTGGAGCTACAGCATCCTTGATCATCGGTCAGCGTTCTGCCTCGGTTTCATCTCCTCAGAACGCCGCTGGAGGGAAAAGCACTATGTGTCCAGTTGTTGAGAACAACAAAAAGAATGTGTCTGTCAACCATGTTATGTCTCTAACAAAGGAAGAAAATACAATTGTAAACTAATTCTAAGTAAGCATCACAGAAAACCGACGAATTGTAGCTGCTAGTGATCATCTAAGTATAACGGCATCAATCTTCCTGACAACAGTACACCTGGTGTGGGCATTTTGTATTTGTGTGGCTGTGTATAAGTATGTAGAGAATCTCAAAAGAATTAGTGTAGGCAGTGCATTTGTCGTGCATTTACACAACATTGATCTTTCACTGGGGTTTCACAGAAAGCATATGTTGTATGCTGTGATGCATGTGGAAGAAAATAAAAACAGGAGGACTGCTGCACGTTAAAATCATTTTTTATTCAAATGTAATGCAAAAACAACAAAACAAGGGATACCATTCTGAGCAAAGATTAAAACGACAAACGGTCACCTATTTTCATATTCGGTGTTCAGGATAACCACCTGGACTATAACACACAAACCGGCTCGTATTTCACTAGAAAATAAAATACATTCTAGAAATAATTAGAGTATCAATTCAACGGGAATGTGCAGTAAGAAATAAATAAAGACAAAATGAAATACAATCTCGACATGCTCCAGTCAGAACACTACATGTACATAAATAATGTACATTACCATTTTTCATGTTCATGACTACTGACAAGGTCAACTCGCATTGTACAAAAAGGGCCTCTTCCTTATTTTGTGCCTTTCTTTTAACCGGGTCCCGTGAGCAGTACTGAACTATTGGTAAACCCCATGAGCAATGCAAAATGACAAGCATCGCCCGGCAAGTGGGGAGGCACAGGCGGCATGGATTTCCTGATCTCATGGCGCTCAAGCATTTCTCCTTAAACGTCTCACCCGCCTGCAGAGCTGACTGAGGTCATCAGGTGAGTGAGCGCGACCTCCTACCCGTTGACCCATGTTACTTTCTGGTTGGAAAAGCAGTATGGGAAAAAACTCAAATGGGTCGGCGTGGTTTCCTATGAGAAAAGCTTGCTGCGATCTTCAACTTTCCCAAATCTGCTGGGAGTTGTTTTGATGAGACAGGGCAAATGGATTTGACAAAATTGGGAAAGAGAGAAAAATAGTGGGTAGAAAAAGGAATAATAACAAAAAGGTTCTGCTTGAGTTCGTCAAGGGTTCTCCGTGGAAACAAAAACAAGTTCGCCTACAGGGACAACTTATTTTCTTTCGAGTGTATAGCGTCCGCAACCCGACTCACCGTAGGTTTCCTGTCTGCTCGTTAGTTTCCTGAAACTCAATTATTTATTCTAGAATGCCTGTCAAGATCCTGAGTTGTCACTTCAGGACAAAGAGATAAGTCCAGTTTGAATCTCTGTAATCTTAGTCTGTGCAATTGACTCTCTTGTTCAAGGGATCAACACTTGTTTTAAACCATCCCTACGAACCAACAAAGGGTATACCATCTGCCTGTTCATGTGTTACGTAGATAAGCATCAGATTGGACATGTCACCTAAAATAATAATAGACACACACAATCCCGAGTCTAATTGGTTCCTTATAAAAGGATGCCAATCAATGAAACACATTCATTATTTTCCCAGTCAGATCCTTTCATATGCCACGTGATTCTGCCCCCATGTACAATTGACAATGATAAAACCGAGATGTTTAAAATATAGTAATACGTCGGTTCTTTACTATCTACTGGAAAATGGTCGGTAACCTATTGATGCTATGCTTAGGCTACAGGCCGTGAGGACAGCGTTTGAGATCCTTTAGGAGGGTTTTGTGCAGCTGCTGGTGTGCTTGTCATGGTGGCCTCGAAGTTCTTTGTGCCCGTCTTAGAGATTGTTCTTAGAGCCCTGACCTTATCCCAGACCATATCCCTAAAGGACGTGTGGATTCAGTATTGATCTCCAAGGTTGCATCCCAACTGAAACACCATTTAGAGTGTATCAGTTAAAGTGCACATGACAGTCTTGCGGTGTTCTACGCAGGGAATAGTTTGCCTTTTAGGACACCTTTCATTTCTGTGACTTTGGGGTGCTCATCAATGCCTCGCTGTCACATAGAATATTATCAATGTTGATCCACACCACGAGTATTGAAAATGGCCAGCAGTGATTTAATTCCATTTCCTTTTTTCAGTGAGGCCTATGAAACCTAATTATCTGATGCTAACGCTTCAAACGCTAGCTTTTTTCCCCCAGACATGAACAACAGCCCCAGAAATGTAGATTAGTTCTTTGGAATATAGCATTTTAGATTTTTTCTCGTGGCTATATTGTTGTTTATCTACAACGGTCACCCCAGCGGTATGCAAGACAAGACTAGGTGAGACCTTCATACGTACGTTTTTATATGATTCACTTCCTAGTTCAGGATTTATTCTTCTTATTCTACTTTCTTTATTTTTCCCTTTGATTCTCAAGCTTGGCTGGGTGTCGTTAAGCTCTGAAGGCAAGAAAATAAACAAGAGAACGTTTGAGAACAGTCAGTCAGCTTGGGGTAATTGATAGGATAAATGGAGGCTGCAGTAAAGCCTGTGACCTTGTCTTAGCTCACGTGTTCTCTCCGGCCTGGATGAAATCAAGCAAATATCACACAACAAACAGTGCTAATACTTAGCTAATACAACCTGCTAACCTTACAGACAAATATTAGACAGCTGCATTCGCATCCCATCCACGGTATAAATGCGAGGAAATAATTAACGTCTGCCTTGATTTTCCTCCACATTTAATAATTGACTTACAGTTCGAGGAAACCCCCAACTCATGCATTTTTATCTGAGGTAGGTTCATCTTAAAACCAAGGGTTGATACCTAAATCAGTTTATTTTTCTCTATAATTCAAGGTTACATGCTTAATTCTTTTATGAAAAACAATTTGTGTGCACGGGACAATGACAAATCAGTCAATTCTAGATGTTATTTATCATGGAAGCATTTTGCTCCTTTTCTTGATACTGAATGTCATTAAAGAAACGCATGTTAGGCAACATGACATTGTTTCTCTGCACTGAATAACCCATGTGGATGTTAGAATGACAAGTTGACTAACATGTGTGGGCTACAATCAGGCTACATTATTCTTATCCCACCACTCGCTCAATTGGGAACGCATCCAGAAGACATGTTGGGGACGGCATCCGGTCGTTGACAAACAACCACAACTTAGCTTGCAGGCGCCCCTAACAACCACAGGGGCCGCTAGAGAGCAGCAAGACAAGGATACGCACCAACCCAACACAGTGCTGGGCCCATTTGCTTCGTCATTTGAATGGCCCTTCAGTTGCTGTCAGTACAACGTGAGGAGGACAAAAAGTCCTGGCCGCAATTAGTCACTTAGTTGTGAAAAGCTGGCATCAGAAGCAAAAATGCAGGCAGCAATTTTGTCTTCCCTAGACATAATAATGTATTTACCATAGAGCTGCAACTGATCCAAATGGAATTAAGCATTACAATAACTGTAGTGGGGACTGGCAAACCAACGTTATAGTTTTTGGCTGGTAACAATAATGCAGGTATTTATTACATTTTAGATTGTAGGCTTCTTTCGGTAAGATCATTTTATTGTCCCTGAACAAGGTCAAAAGGGAGCTTAGTGTGCTGCATGTCAACTGATTTCACTATTACTTATTGCACAACGATGCTCCTGGCCTGTGTTGCCTATTACTTCACATTACATTCAACAATCGATGCTCATTTAAAGCGTTGTATGTGTATTTTGATATCTGCCTCACTTATCGCAGATGTGTCTTGCCTCTGGCATGTGCTATATAATGAAAAGCAAAGTGGGAAGAATGTACCAGTTAAAACCTGTAAAAAAAACGTACTGATATTCCATGTTCCCGGTAGACACGTAAAAAAATCTAATTAATCCTCAAATAAATCCAAATAAATTAATCAACAATTCTATTCCATTTCAACAAACATTTCACCACTTCTTTCTGATCACAATAAATCCAATATCAATGTCAATTTTAATCACCTGTGCATCACAACGCTGATAGTGTGTCCCTGCAAAAAAAATACAGAGATGTCTGAAGCAGCTCTCCGGTGTCCTGGTTTGCTTCGTCCGTTTTGAGGTGTGACAGGCCAAAGATGTTCATGCCTGAAGGCCCTTTCACATTTTGAATACCAGTCCAGTCCATTGGATGCGACTGAAGGCATGAATGTTGCATGTTTGCATGGCAAAGGTCAAGCTCTATTTACTTTTACTTTCTGTGCCCATCGCTCATCGAGCCTGTTTCTGTTGTCAATAAAATAACAGCTAAAGCTTTCTGGATTGTCCGTTCTCTCTCTTTATTGTCTCGGAAACGTCAGCTTCTTTCTTTTGAGATCCTTGAGAGAGAGACGGAGAGAGGTTGGGGGTTTCATAACAATCTCAGATGTTCTCTGACGTTGCTATAGATACTAAAGGTCCACGAGGGATGACGAGAAAGGTTTGTCTGGATTTATCTAAATCTTCAGGAGAAAAATCACCTTTTGTACTTTTTCATACGGAATTTGACAAAGGTACTGTTATACATAGCCATGCGAACTCTATAGGCGCTTGGAAGGATAATGTAATACCGAATATTAACAATTGAGGTGAGGTGTTAGATGCATGGAAATCCATAACGGGGTTTTCAATGGTTGTTGAACAGGCGAGATTCGAGAAAAACACAGGAGAAAAAGAAAAACCGGCACCACAGTGTTTCTCTTCAGACAGATCGAGCTGTAAAGTTGAAAGGATAATATACTGGCGTGGTCATCTAAAATGGTGCGAAAGGATCAATCCCTTTTGAAAGCACCTGAAATGTTAATATACGGCGGGCATACCTTGCAATTTACCTCCCTAACCCTTCCAACCCACCCCATCGCTGATCTCGGCCCAGCTGTGGCCCACTGATAAGATATATTAGTGAGTGTGCTCTTTCTTCCAATTATTTCTCTTTTAGAGACACTTCCCAAATGCTACCATATTCCCCGCGCAGTGCACTAATGCACCGGGAATGTGTTGCCGTTTGGGACCAGAACCGGGTGTAGGTAATGAGTCATGGATCGAGGGGGAAAGCCTACAGCATGCAGATTGAAGTCCGCGTTGAGGGAAAAATCCATTTGATCATATCTATAGAGGAAACAAAAGGCTTGTATGCCTGCCTCCCAGTTTACATTGCTCATGTTGACTCTACTGGTTCTCGGGTTTGATTTACATTGACCTGGAAATGACCGGAGGCTGAGACTGAAAAGGCACCCTATTTCTTTAGTTCCCTGCGTTAGACTGGGCACACCACAGGCATGTATGCACCGAAGGGAGACAGATTCTTACCTCATATTGACACAAGATTGTTGCTCTTCCCTTATTCTACCAGTACGCTCTTGTTCGTTTCGTGTTGTTTTTTTCACTGTGTGTTGTATTTTAAATGTTCTTCAAATCGATAATAAGCTTATATCTTCGGATGATGGAAATCTACTTTCATGTGTCAGTTTTTTTGTAATCAATAACGCAAGTGTCAGCTTTCAGTGAAATGATTACCGACAGGTCCAAAAAAACTGTTAAAGAAGTCGGAGCGAGTGAGAAAAGAGAGAGCGAGGAGAAAACAAACGACTGAAAGGTAAGAAACAGTCACATACATAATTTGTACAGTACATTAACCATCATGTACCTAAAAAACAAGTACCAATATGTAAAAGAGTCCACAATCACAAGCATCGCATTCCATACTAATAAAATAGAAGCAGGAACATAATATGGACAGTATTCAAAATCTGTGTCTCAGTAAAAAAAAAAATCCAGCTAGATTCCCAACACTTCATCTGACCATTTCCTTACGATATTTAAAATTGTGCTAAGCTGACCAACAAGCAGCGTTCTGAACATCTAGCAGAATTACCTGAATTTTTGTCATGCCTCATGTAAAAACACTACATTTAGTGTGTAATTGAGTTAATTTAGGCTGGTATTCTTCTGAACTTAAGCAATGTTTACACAGGGTCCATTTACATTGTTTATTACTCACGCACATCTTATTCCACAGAGTGAATGCATGGCTTGTGTGGGATTGGCAATGGGAAAGGTTGGTAGTACGTTTTTACACAAAGCGTGATTTTACGTGACCTGGGCATAACGATCTGTGAAAAATCTACATAGAGTCTGCAATACAGGTTTCAGTGGGTCTTTACTCAGCCTCACTTTATTTACATTTCACTGTGACCGGTTGTGTTTTGTTGCCTCTAGCAGAACTTTCAAACCCAACACCAGTGGCTGACTAACTATTGAGTCCACCTCGGAGTGTTTGTTGATTTACACCCTTTATTCGGCTACACATCTAACAGTTTTTTTATTGGCTATTCTGCACACTGATGAGTAATATTTAATTTTCTGGGCGAGTCTTAACTTGTGAAATGTTTGAATGCCTAGTGATGCATATTTGTTGTATGAAATTTGAGTAAAGAACTGCCTCTGGGATAGCGCACCGAAATGACATAATCATATAGTGGTTTCCTCACCCCTAACCCAGTCAAAAAATAAGAGGTGACACCAACACATGACTTGGTTTACTTCTCCTGGTACTTTTCATGGTCCACAGTATTCATCAGATCTATATTAGCAACATTATTTTATTAAGCAAATAAAAGTTCTTTACACATCATTTGAATACAAAGTTTAATATTTCTCCCATTAGTTCAAAAGGATTTGTGCCACGAATGTTAAAATGTCAGCCGGATCAGATACTAAATCAAAGCAGGAATATGTCACTTTGTAATTTGGATCAACTTTCTTTTTTAATAGGAAAATATAGTCTCAAAAGAAACGTAAAATTACATTTCTACAAATATTTGTCTCGAGTCTTTTATTTTTTACTCTTACAATAAATTGTTTGTTTAACAGAATTGGAACGCAAATATTGTGAAATGTTGGAGCAATGCACAGCTTTATGTGATGTGTTTTATTGTCACAAACATATTCAGTATTGGAACGCCTCTCGCCCGCAGAGATGGACAAACAAGTGAACCACATTCTCTATTTGTGTTGCCTTAAACAGTTGGTCCGCTTGATGATCAAGAGCCCAGTTCTTAGAAAGATAGCAATTTATTTCACAGCCGCCCGCTGAGACAGATTTTGTTTTGGATATCAAAGTGCAAAAAGCAATTATTAAAAATAGTATAATGATACAAGGCACACTGCGTCTGATTGTCGCAACTCTTCAAACATTCAATTGAAAAAATAATAACTTTGTATACGCATTCGCTCCAGTCTCTCACAGTCTGACTAAACTTTGTTTAGAAAATAAAAGAAAAAAACTTTATTCCTACTTCTATGTTTATTAACAAACATCTTAAATAACAGCTTTTTAAATAACAGTTTGTAAACCCAATAACGAGGGGAAAAATCCAATTTTGTTGTTTGAGAATTAGATGCTTTCAGTTTGAAGTGTGTTTTTTCAGTATGAGGGAAGACTGGGCTTGTAACCATGGTTGCTGTTTTTTATAAAAAGAGATTTACATAAAAACCCCTCAGTCTGGTAACTTTTGAACAGATTCTGGCTGAAGTAGACTTAGGATGTGAGACAAAATGAAAGCCTCTGGGGGGGAGGTGAGCCTTGGCCTGTCTGTGTGCGAGAGCAGCAAATCCGACTTGGTTTGGTAAACAGAGGCTCCAGGGAACGCTTTTCCATCTGCGACCCAAATGGCCCGCTTTTCCCTATAGTACACTATTTTTGACTAGGACCCTGAACAATAGCACAGGATTATAGTGAATAGAAGGTTATTTTGGAAGCATACTCTGTTAGCATGCAGGCTGCTGGTGACTCTACAGAGCTCGCTGTGATTCTAATAGTGTAAGCTCATTGAAATCTGCTTAGAAAATGCCAATAAGGCCGCATGCCACCAAAAACTCCACAAACACTCTTGAGTAGCCGGGACTGGAGCAGACCAGAGCTGTGGGACACTCTCGGTGACATGGTATTTCCAAATGTCATGTCCAAGAATTACGAAGAGAATGTGATTGTTTTTTAACTATATAGAACACCTGTACGGTGTGTGTCCAAATGTTACGTAGTGATAAACACATTATAACTTCACACCTAGTTAACAGAACGTTACTGTGGCAAACATGCTGTTTTAAAGAAGGATCATTGACAAAACATTTAGCAGGCATTCATCTTTATTGTCTGGAACAGAATATTATACTGACTGATATATTGTTTGTATTGTATTCTTTTTTTCTTTGTCTGTTGCAGCCAAACACCTGTAATTTGTCTTCATCAAGTTGGTACGGACATCCCACCCTGGAAGACCCGGACAGGAGTATGAAATCAACAGCACATTTTTTTCCAAGTATGGCAGATCCAATTTTAAATAGCTCCCTGAGGCCCTTTCTAACTGTAGCCGCGCAGACCCTTCACTCATTCAGCACCGCTATTCACAGCCCAAGTGAATCTTTAGAATATTGTCCTGTCTATTTTATAATGCTGGGTGATGTGCTCCAATGAGAGGAACCCTAAAGAGATCCTTCTACCACGTATAGACAGGGTAACTTTGAGACATGCAGACTTGCTTCGCGATTGACTTTAATGAACTCGAGACAATAAGATTGAGGTTTGACATTTTGCAAGAGAGCACTGTCTGCTTTTCCATTTTGTGGGATGCATGGGTAACATTGGGATGATTTTAATACAACATTGTATTTGATTGTTTTTCAAACTTCACAAATTTTTCAACTGCGATTTAATGAAATATGATTATATTTTATTTTAAACCTCTCCAGGAACCATCACCTTGGTTTGTGTGTGCCTATGAGCCTGAGGGCAGTGTTGTCTGGAGCTTTGCCCTCTTGGTAGGGTTTCCCATGGCAGAGTGGTCTCAGGCAAGGGGCCAGGCTAGGAATGGTTCAACAAGAACCACCCACAGGAAGAACCGCAGGGTGAGAGTGAAAGTGAGGGGCCTCGACGGACCAGACCCGGGTGGCAGAAGCTGGCTCTGGGGACGTGGAAGGTCACCTCTCTGTGGGGGCATGAGCCGGAACTTTTGCGGGAGGTGGAGCGCTACCAGTTTGATCTGGTGGGGCTTACCTCTACGCACATTCTAGGTTCTGGATCCGTACTCCTGGATGGGGGTTGGAATCTATTATTCTCTAGAGTTGCCCAGGTTGGGCGGTGCCAGGCAGGTGTGGGAATACTCACAAATCCTGAGCGCCTCTGCATTGGAGTTTACCCCAGTGGACGCATAAGCAGTTCAGAGTATTCAGCCTTCTTGGAAACCCTGTGAATGGTTTCCTGCACGGTGCTCCAGTAAAGGACTCAATTGTTCTGCTGTGCGTTTTCAACGCCCACGTGGGCAACAATGGAGACATCTGGAGAAGCGTGATTGTGAGGAACGGCCTCCCTGATCTAAACCTGAGCGGTCGTTTGTTGTTGGACTTCTGTGCTAGTCATGGATTGTCTATAACCAACACTATGTTCGAACAGGAGGATGCTCATAAGCGTACGTTGTACCAGAGCACTCTAGGCCGAAGATCGATTTTATGATCGTATCAGCTGATCTGAGGCTGCATGTTTTGGGCACTCGGGTGAAGAGAGGGGCGGAGCTTCCAACTGATCACCATCTGGTGGTGAGTTGGATCAGAGGCTGGGAGAAAATCCCGGACATACCTGGTAATCCCAAATGTGTAGTGAGGGTGAACTGGGAACGTCTGGAGGAGGCCCGTGTTTGAGAGATCTTTTATTTACACCTCCGGTGAAGCTTTCCTGCCATCCTTGTGGAAGTTAGGGGCATTGAACCCGAGTGGGCAATGTTCCAAGCCATTGCTGATCTGCGGCGGTAAGCTGTAGTCTCAATGTGCCTTAAGAAGCGGTAACCCTCGAACACTGTGGTGGAAACCGGTGGGCAGGGAAGCTGTCCGACTGAAGACGGAGTCCTTCAGGGATCTTATCCAACAGGACCCTGGAGCAGGTTGCAGGGTACAGATGGGCCAGAAGGAATGCAGCCTCGGCCGTAGTAGAGGCAATGCAGCGAGTGTGGGAGAAGTTCATAGAGGCTATGGAGAAGGCCTTTCGGTCAGCACCAAGGTGCTTCTGGGGAAACGGGAAACATCCAAGCTGTGTACAGTAAGGATGGGACACTGTTGACCACAACTGAGGAGGTGATCAGGCGGTTGAAGGAGCATTTTTGAGTAACACCTGAATCCGATTCACACCCCCTCTTTTATAGAGTCAGAGCTGGAGGCTGATGGAGAGGCATCGTCAATTGTCAGGGTGGAGATCACAGAGGTTGTCAAACAAAGCCCTGGGGACTGATGAGATCCGCCCAGAAATGCTAAAAGCTTTGGTGGGGAGGGGCTGTCTTGGTTGACACGTCTCTAAACATTGTGTGGGAGTCTGGGACAGTGCCAAATAAGTGGCAGAGGTGGTGGTTCCCCAGTTCAAAAAGGGGCACCAGCCACATTATCACAGCCAGCAGATGGCAACACAGGCCCTGCTACTGACCGAGTTAATTTTTTCCAGCCAATCCCGGATTGTCTCAGTTTGACCATTACAAACACCTGGACTCTCTTATTGTCACTGGTTCTTGGCATGTGCTTTCTTTGCAACTACACACCGTTGATTATGTCAACGGTTGGATTGAGCCAGTCCTGATTTTTCCTTTCCATAGTGGACTAAGGGAGATCCAGACTACGCTCCAAACTGAGGGAGACTAAGGTCCAAACAGAGGGGGCCTGCTAGGATGACATTCACGTTGCCATGACCTGATCTGTCTGGATAACCTACTGAGGGCCACTTCTATGCTAGGCACAAGCTCATTTTCATCCTCCACCATCATCCCAGTCCCCAAGAAACCAAGGATCACAGGCCAATATGACTACAGACCAGTTGCCCTGACCTCTGTGGTTATAAAGTCCTTTAAGCGCCTGGTGCTGTCACACCTTAAGACCATCACTGATTTACTACTTGACCCACTGCAGTTTGCCTCTAGAGCCAACAGGTCTGTGAATGACACAATCCACATGGCTCCAGCATCTTGACTCCCCTGGAACCTATTCCAGAATCTTGTTTATGGACTTCAGCTCTGTATTCAACACAATAATCCCAGCCCGACTCCAGGATAAGCTCTCCACCATGAGAGCGCTCGTGTCCACTTGACTGACAGACTTTCTTTACAACTGGAGGCAGAACGTGAGGTTTGTACAACTGCACCTCCAGTCACCACTCTGTCAAACTTGTGAAGTTTGCAGATGACACCACCCTCATTGGTCCAATCTCTGTCAGTAATCATTGAGTCCATCCTGACCTCCTCGTTCACCGTCTGATGTGCTGCAGCCTGTCAAGTATAAGGCTGCAACGCATCATTCGCTATGCGGAGCAGATCATTGGATGTAAGCTGCTGTCCCTCAAAGAACTGTTCAATCCAGGTCACTGAGAATAGCAGCAAAAATTGAGGTGGACCCCTCCCATCTGGTTAACAAACTATTTAGAACTCTCCCCTGTGGCAGACGGCTACGGTCTATCAAGACCAAAACCTCTTGCCACAAGAACAGCTTCTTCCCCACAGCAGTAAGTCTAATGAATATGCCTCTAGCACTAGATTAGCCCTGAGCCTTCCCTCCTCCCACATCTCATTGATTCCCAGCCTGAACACTATCGGCACTGACACAAAAAACCTTTATGGATTTATGTGAACTATAACTAGACATAGCGCTTTTTTTGCACAACTGTATGTACAACCAGATATTGCCATTTTACACACTTACTTACGCAGATACATATAACACATTGTATATTTATACTATATTGACCCGTTACCAACTTGATGGTCGGCATGCGTTTTGCTCTGTTTGCACTCAAGATGTGTGTTCTAAATGTTGGTCAGAACAAATTCAGAGTTGGCAAATAAACATGATTCTGATTTAGATGTTCAACTTTATGCTAATTTCCAGGGAGCGAGCAGTGACTGAGTTCGGTGACTTCCAATAGCAGGGTATTGATTCTCTGCATCTTGAACTCACGTCTATTTTACTCAAAAAATGTACAAGACATGTATTATACCAGTGCCTGGTTTCCCCTTTATTTATGCCACGTCTCTGGCTTTCATACAGAGATTTATTTCAATAAATGGATGAATGTTAGAATGTTTTAGAGATTGTTGGGATCACGTGTGATACGTGCATAGTGTAAAACAAAATACATTGCTATTCAAACATTAACAAATAATTGAAACAAATAATCCAAAAGCAAACTGGGACTTTTGCGAATGACGTCTTTTTTCAACATTAAATTGGATGTCTACTATTTTGTTAACGTGCATTATCTACAAGCACAATCGTCATCTTCCCATAGTTAGACCTGAAATTCCAAGTTGCAAACCGGGTGGTTTGATGACATGGGGCACATATCAGTATGGACGATATTTTACGGATGGTAAATGGCTGGTCAGTTGGCACTGCGGTCGGCCCTGGAAAAACTGTAATCGGTTATGTCACTCGCTCTAAAGACCTTGAAATAGTAGTTTTCCTTGCTCCACTAGGGCCACTGCTTTTGTGAGGCAATGTTAATGATGCTTCATGGCTGGCAGTTGTCATTGTGTTCAGAGGATTGCTGGTTCGAGCCTGGGGTAAGGTGGTTAGAGCGAGTCTGCTACATACATTATGCGGCAGTGGCCTGTATAAAAACATTATGAAGTACACCAGTACTTTTTTACTTTTAATCCGTGGTTTACAGGAGACTGAGCCGACCACATTAGTTTCTGTTTAGGCCCAATTACATAATGCCAATAACATAATGTCTATATAACATAACAAATATGTCTATTATGTTATAAGAGTATACCCTCATACTTTAAACACACATTTTATTTTATTACCTATATACTTTTTGGTAAGAAAACTATTAGAAGGCAAAAAAATCTGATATATAACAGACAACAACAACCACCGTTTACATATACTAAGAACAAGGTAGTTGACTGACAACAACCACCTTTTCGACTACGTCATGTCAGAATGACCCCAGTCTGTGTTCTAAGGGGTTTAGTAGCTTTGCCTGCAGCTTTATTGAACAGTGTCTTATGGAAAACAGCCAATAAGCAGTGGGCTGCCAAGGAAAACATGTGGGATGAAATAAGAGACAGATACAAAGAGCGGGGAGACAACAGAATGTGATGAGCAATGAAGCAAAATACAGCAAGGGAATCTGTCAAGGAATCAAAGTGCTGACAAGTTGAAGGGAACGATTCAAATGCACAAACACAAGCAATCTTTTTCCCGGACCCCGAGGTTGGGAGGAGCACGGCCTAATCAAATTCCCTGTAGCTATTTTCCAGCTCAGTCTGCAAGAATGTAAAACACCATTTTTTTTCTTCAGGTGTGACATGCACCCATAGAAAAACACCTATTTGGACCCGGTTGGATAGCGACATGAAATAAACCCTGCAATCCATGTTCTCATACTCACAATATCCTCCAAATGAGAAGAAATCCCAAAACAACTACCGATGGGGATTATTTAAATAAGGAGACACACGCTGCATTGTTCAGGTTAGACTTTGATGGTTCCATATAACAAAATCGTGGAAACGTCTTCTCGTGAAAATATAAACAAGACCTAAGAATAGATTTTGGGGCAGGTGTGGCGTTTGGTCAAATAGGCATTCATGAGAATGTTTGATCTAATCATGCATATGTAAATCAAGAACCAGTGGAAACAACAACCGTTATCTGATTTTCCATCAGTAAATGGTGCTACACATAAGACTATATTTTTGCATTATTTTTGCATGCCCTTAATACGGTATACCGGCTGCAATACTACAATGACTGTGTTGTTCACTAATACCTAGCTGACAGTGATGTGATTGGATGGTAGCCTATGGATTCCCGCCCTGCCCTGGTAATGTTAGTTTAAACAGATGCATCCTATTTGCTAAGGTTAAGTTATAAACAGTTGTTATACTCCTGTTACAAAGCAACTGAATTGGTGTTGATGTGAGAACAGACATTCAGTGTTTATGTACACATTTTATTATGTAATCATCTGAAACATACAACATTTTAAAAAATGAATGTGTTTCAATTTGTTTTAAAGTAAAAAGCAATACATAACTGTGAGTCATGACATAAAAGTTAACCTATTCTTCTGTAAGTGGTTCTGGAAAACTGTAAACAAACTGACAAAAAATAAATGTGAAACAGGACGTTTTTTATTTGAATTTCTTTAAACCATCGGAAAACCTTTATACTGCAGCATTTCCCACAGAGCCATAATTTTATTTAATTAGGCAACCTTCCCCTTGTTCCCAAAGCCGTAATATTCCCCACTCTTGACGGTCCCTGTCAAAAATGACAGAGAACATACTGCTGTGACTGTAAGTGATAGGTGATATGAAAGTCAATGATATTTTGAGGACACATGAATACAATAATAATAATAATAGAAAAAAAATGCAGACATGCAAGTATCGGATATAACGACTGCTTAAATAAAAGTTATCATTGTCAATTATTCCTAGCTGTGCTTATCAGGCATTATATGGTCGCTGGGTCGTCGGGCGGAATAACGATGAGACTGACATTTGGCTCTCCTTGCCTTGTCCTTCTATACGCTTAAGAAAAATGTAAACAAAGCAGGTCTGTATCATCTTCAAAGGCAACCCCATCCGGGGCACGGCAAAGTTGCTTTTTTCGACGGCATCGCAGACAAATGCAGCATTTACTTCGGACGTATTAAAAATACGGGTGTGAAATTAAACCTTTCGAATGTGTCAAATCTCTAACGCCCAAGACTTGTGCTAACCAAACTGAACATCCCGTCCCCCAGATCCCGATGCCAACCCGTAGCCTGGTGTGTGCACGTCCAGCGGTGGCCTCCCTTGTACTCGGTCCAGATATCCTATGCTCATGATCAAATCTGAGTGACTGAACGAGTGATGCCAGAGGAAACCAGGCCAAAGGTTTACTGCTGAACTGAATGCCTCACTATCCTGGGACTCCGAGCACCTGCTGGTACCCAGATGTGACGCGTGCTTTTTTTTTACAGGGTAGCTTGTGGATCAATGCCTTAGGGGTTTCAAACTACAGCTGGAAAACGGAGGGGCTTCTGCATGATCTGTACTACACATCGATCTGAGTTATTCCTCTCCAGTGTAGTCTAGATACTGTATAATCGTATTCCGAATGTGTAGGATGTGGGTTTAACTGAGGCTAATTAAGGGTGAAGAAATGAAATAATAAAACTGAAGAGGCCTACTCTGGCAGACAAGTGTACATGTTTTCATTCTGATACTGGATGCGTAAAATGTTTTATCTTGACAAATGCCAGATATGATCGTTACGCAGAATAGTATGGAACTCATATCCACTCAATAAGCGGATAAATGACGCAGTTATAGCAGCTCTCTTAAAAGAGCGTGCCATATGTTTTTTTGTTGTTGTTGTTCTAGGCAGTCCCTGGGTTATCTTTGTAGGAAGTGATTGAAATCTTAGAATTCATTATTTATTTTACGATGGCGTAGCGTCTGTTCGACTTTGCAGGATCGCCAGTTAAACTAGTGTTTGGGGATTTTTTAGAGAGACAAAAATGGTTGTAACCTTTGGTTTGCACATGTTTAAAAGGCAACGGTGCTTGGCTGTTATCTACATGTGATAGGGCACTAGGTTAAAACCAATTGGCCCGGGTCAAAGGTCATTCATAAAATCGGGCCAAGGATATTAATTTCAGGGAGACGCTCTCTGACTTAGATGGTGTCTTCGATCAATAATTTGAAAAAATATGTTGTGTTTTTTCAGTTATCTGAATGCCCAGCTGTGCACACAAAACCGTAGTTTCGCGAGTTATTTTCGTGGCTGGGCGAAACGGTAAACACATTTCTAGTGCTTCAGGCACATCTTAAAATCAATTTACGCTATTACTGACAATGGCCCATTTAAATAATTCAGAAGCATAACCCACTCCTTTTGATGTATTCTCTTATTAACTGTTAATTGTTATATTTAGTTTAAGAAAAAATGTAAATACAGTCAGATGAAATAATTAATACCTCCAATTTTACAATACTTTCCAACTAAAGAGAAATAAATAGCTTGACGGTAAATGTAAATAGTATTTTCAATATTGTGCAAAAATGTACTCTGTATGTATGAAAACATTTGACTTCGTGTCCCATTTCCTGATTCTGCCCATTTGGCTTCATAAGTATCCCACTGGAAATGACAGCTTGTGTGCTATCTTGGGTTAGTTAAAGGATATCTGGTATGGCGGCACGCCCAGTGATTTTGTCTTACAAAAGAGTCTCAGGGTGAGATCTTAGTGACTACTACTGATTATAAGGAACAGAAGCAGGCAAAATTTCAGTCAACCACACCAGACCACACAGAGAGGCTCGACTTATAAGCAACAACATTCAACGCACTAAAATTCAGGTGTTTGGCTAAACCAGTACATTCTATAATCAGAACTAGGCTTCAAGTCAAATAATAATAATTAAAGAAACATTTGACAGCAAAGACTGGCTTAGTACTTATTTCTAATAGGGTACATAAAGTACCAGTCAGGCAGGAAGCTGGAAGGATGGAACCATAACCACTACAAACTGACGGTTGCCGTGGCTGTTGCCCGCAGCAACCCAGAGGCTCAGCCTGTGTAAAACAGTCATTTGCCTAGAGGCCTTTTTTATCGAATCTATCTGAAGTCTAATGCCACCACATTCACTACATTCACTACAGAAAAGCCAGACTCATTAGTAATCTGTTTCAACTGGAATTTAAGAAAAGGAGAATTATTCTCTAGGTAATAATCCGCAAGCCAAAAAGGAGTGAATCGACGTAGTTTCCCGCGTCACCTCAAAGCGAGCGCGCAATTGGATGTCGCCGAATCGATGTAGATAACGAAAAGCAAAACGTCACCAACGTTGCATGCATGCGTTTTTTTCAACCATCATCTAAATCCAATGACATTTTGTGCATATTTCATTTTAACTTCACATTAGCTGAATACGTATTTAAATGTCAAACCAAAACGTCAACCAAAAACTAAACGTTGGACTGACATCCGTGCCAGGTGGGCAGATCTGTGAGCACATGGTGAGGTAGTAGCTCCTAACACCGCCAATGCCAGTCAACACTGCCAGGCTCAACACATGAGCATCACCATGACTTCCATCAACACACTGGCACCATATGACGCACGCCATTTGGGACACGCTCTTTAGCATTTCGCTGTAGGTAAGATTATGGGTAACTGTGGCCAGATGAAAATAATTCTAAGTGACAACCTTTGATCAGACGTAAATAGTTAGATCTATCAAAGTAAAATGAAAGCGTCCCTTTGAAGAGCACATTGCTACACATCACTCATTGTTAAAGTCGTTTGACGGAAGTGGGGAAAAAACAAAGCCAGAGCCCTGAGAGTTGTCATCCTGGGAGAGGGGGGTGTGGAACTGACAGAGATCAAGAGGCAGGCCCGTGTTTGCTAGGGAGGCAGACAAGGCTTTGCTGCTCAATAGGGGCGGGGGAGGGTATATTTCTCTCGGGTAACGCGGCTGATTGTTCAATCCCGTCACACGCTCCACTTAGAGAGGGAGGGAGGCGGGCAGACAGACAGGCAGGTATGCAGGGAGGCGGGGAGGGGGTGCAGGCAATCATGTGCATGTGGAGGTAGAGAGGCAGAAAGGTACAGAGATCGATTGCTGTGCTCTGCACTTTCCCTGGGCTGCCTGAAGACCTCGCCGGGTCATATCGGCAGAGAGGAGGCTGCAGCTGTATTAGCGCACACTCATATGGGAGCCTCTCCCTAGTGAATACTCAACCTGCAGTTTTGCAGTGTGATGCAAACAGGTGAAAATTAATGAAGGTTACGTTTAGGAATCTGGGTTAGTTAGGAGATGGTACACAATGTTGCTTAGAGACAGCCGGGTTAACTGTAGATGTGCGTTTATTGTCTTTGCGAATAGTTTGAAAGACGTATTTTTGTCAGTGATTCTTTAGCTTTAGTTAGCTCAATGACTGGAACTCTACAGGTACATTCAGAACACTTCCGAACCACACCAGTGTATTTATGTTAAAACATCAACTGAAACACAAGACAAAACTCTATGTCTACATTTCTTAAAGATTCCAATTCGGAATGCTGTATTTAATTTTTAATTTCCTTTTTACATCTCCATACATTTACATTTTAATACGTGCACCATGTAATTGTTTGTCCCTCAAATTGCAAAGCCATTTCATAAGAGTGTAATTTCCTAAAAAAATGCCTCAATATTTCTCTAAATATCTACATTTCTGTTAAGTACACGGCCATCGCAAAAGTAGAAAATGCCAGACGACCCACTAGAGTGGCAGCACTTGACTCTCTACTTTGATTCTTTTCTATCCCTATAGAATTCACTTCTTTCATAGCGGGTGTACCAGTGCAGAAAGTCTTCCCTAGCGGAGGCCTGACAACCTAACATGCCAAAAATCCATCTTCCAATGCAATTTAGCACTGAGGGTGCTGGGAAGATGGGAAAATTATACAGGACTTCAGTCTGAGTTTTAAGGCAGCGGCAGAGACCCTGCAGACACATTTGAAATGATGACAGGTTGCAGGTATCCGACAAGTCAAAGTTAGTCACTCCAAAATAAAATCGCAGTGACTTCTGAGAACCTTAGTGACTTAAGGGAGGTATTGAAATTCTGACTGCCCTCCTCTTTGTCGCCACATGTTGAAAACAATACGCAATAAAGCGCCCTCTGATTTTCTGCTTCAATCTCAGAAATTGGAACTTACATGAAGCAAAGACAGCCACTGTGTAAATGTTCTGAGGGGAAGGATACATTGGAAATGACGTTATACTGAATATTTGAATGGAGATGTTTAAAGTTGTGGCTTGTGAAAGGGTTTGAACCTTTTGTTGTTAGAGTGAGCCATACTCAACCTATGTTAAAAATATACATTAAAACGTTAAAAATGGTTAATCTAAAGACACCTACTGTAATTATTTATTGGAATCAAACAGATGAAGGCTTCTTACAGTGTGTTGTAAAGTATGCCAGAGAAAAACAATGATTGACTCTTGATAATTTCAGTCTACTTTGATGTTTGCTGAGTAACATTTGTTCAGATCCTCAGGGGATGGTGGTGGCAGCATCAGTAAAGAAAAGCATTTAATCATGTTTACCCCAAAAAAACTGCAATATATTTCAACCCTAAAAGCTCTAACTGGGGGAAAGATTTACCAAAAAGACACTTAAACTTATTGAGTAACACTTATTTGTTCATCCTTTAATTATCCTTTAATTGATTGGTTAAAATCCAATTAAATAAGCATTTACTTACGAATAATGAAATTAGATTTTAATAGCTGCTATATAGTATATTTTATATGTTATATGTTTACTTAGAGTTGTTTCTTGACAAAGGCTGGACATTTGCAGCGTTATATAAAAAAGGTTTTGAAATGAATACATATTTAGGCACTTGAGGTCAAACGTGCGTCCTGCTGGCATATTTAGGGTTAAAATGTTCCTGTTCATCTGAGGAAGAGTGTCACGTAGGGTGAGGTTTGGTTGCACACAGGGAGTTTAGTTATTTTCCTTAAAATAAATACCACAAACGGTAACTCTGGCTCTGCACTTGGCTTTTATCCGCACTTCACCCTGGTTACGTGATAAAGAGCTGACAGTCAGATTGTAACAATGCCAGAGGCTTGATTGTCAGGTTTGTGTTAAACTCTATGTTTAAACCCATTAACACATTAGAGCTGTGTAAGTACCCGCGCTTTTCAGTAACGTTGGATATTTTTACTTGTATTTGCACTTGTCCGTCAGCAGAAACACTATCTTTGGTAATCGTAGTCCACGACTTCTCAGGTTAATAATAACTATTTTAAACGAGGACAATATAAATCCATTATTTGCTGCTGAGTAAAGTACGGGACCGAATGGAATAGGAGTATTTGATCTGACGAGTCAAAACACTGAGAAATTGGCAAAGGAAATCATTATAGTTTCACAAACATGATCGCTGTGAAAACAATCAGACGCTATCACACCGCATTCATCATCCTGCAGTATGTTCCTACTCAACGTCAGTTTGCCCGAGCCAAATTGCAGCCAACATCGCCAACTCTGTCTCGCCCAATCGGGATATCAGTCAGATGTCAACACAACCTCTATCACGTTGACTGTGATTCCTCTATCAAACCAACCACTGAGAATCCAACATCAGTCAAAGCAACCCTTTCCTTTCAAACACGTGTCACATCAAACTTTGTCATGTCAGACATTAGGTCAGATTCGAGAAAAAAATACACATTTACCATACCAGTGGTGAACCACGCAGACACAACCGGTTGTGGGTGATGTCATATTCGAGAACATTGCAATAGTGGACTAATTTCCGAAGCTACTGCATATGGCAATATGTTTGATTTCATTTGATGTTTGTTGTAAGACATACTTTTTTATTAAGCAGTCAGTGACCTAATCATAGTTATAATTGTATCTGTTGTTTTACTGAACAGGTATGTGTACTGTTTAAATAGTGTGTTTGACACTGTCACTGTATTTGATTGGCGTATGCTCATACCATCGTCTGTGGCATTAACATATAGCTTGTGGCAGTAACTGGGATGCATTCTTCATTCCTAACCGACAGAGACATCGCATGGCTTGAAGCTGTCACTTTGACTGTCTCTACTTGACATTTGATACAATTAATCACAACAGAAAATGAACTAGGATTTCAAGAAAATTTAATTCATAAAATAATGGCATCTTGATGAAATCACTTAATCACAATTTCATTTTTCAACTGTGTTGGACAACGTGAAAGCAAAAATTCTGAATGTATTACTCGAAACGCGGGCAAACTTTACAGAATCCAGAATTGTGTGCCAATAGAAAATGCACAATATTGTGTTCATTCAGACGTAATTAACCTTGAAAAAATACATTCTTACACATTTGAAAATATTATAAAGAAATACATGGCCTGTAAAGATTAACGCGATAGCCTTCGAACACACGTCCCGAGGTATGTGAATCTCTCCAGCTCAAAGAGAGTCATTGTTCTCCTAGAGAAATATGAGACACAAGTGTTGACTATCATCATGAGAGGTGCACACACACAATTTAGCAAAATGAATGACAGGAAAATGCCCTTTAGCCCTAATGAGACTTTGACAATTAAATTCCAGTCTGACATACTTAGCCAGAGCAGGTTATAAATAATGTATCTGAACAAGTATGCAGGGCTGTCAGGAGAATGTCATGTCTCATTTGGTTGCACGGAACGATCCAGCGGTGACTGGTGATTCTTCAACACGCGTCGTTAAAAGATCATACTTGAAGACCTCTCTACTTCCCGTTCCTCTCCAAGTGTATGAAGGAATGTGATATTACCTCTGTCAGTAAAGGTATTAGGCTTTTCTTCAGTTCACCAGCTAAAGCTTTTTTCGATTTTTGAAGCTCATTTTAAGTACCCAAGTTATTAAGTATGCTCTTTTAGGGTTCTGAATCTTTGAAAGCATGGGAGTTTTTTTTAAATACAATCCTTCCCAATATGTAGTGTTGTCATTAATATCTTAGCTGGTGCACTGGACTTTAGCTGGGGCTTTTTATTTGAATTATTTAATTTGGAGATGGCGCCAACTGAGTGAGCCCCAAGATTTTAGTCTACGCCAGGCAATATGAGTTTGGCTTTGAGATTACGATGTTGATGGATATTTAGCAGATTACGTTTGGAACTTGGTCTAAAAGAAAACACACAACCCAAATAATGAACTGCAAATTACAAGCAATAATTAAGAAGGTCTTCAGATGAATGTGAAGTCAAAGGCACGTTTGCCATCTGAAGTGTTTTGCAGTAAATGCCACTTCATCAGTTTTCATCTTTTCTCCCGCTGGAATGATGTATCCTACAGGTCATTCTGGTCTTTTGATAACATCACCCATTAAAACTAATGCAGCAAACTAGATGGCATAGACTTGGCCATTAATAAATTATGGCTCTGATCTAATTAAGGGCCTTGCTAAAAAGAAAAAAAAATCTTCCGGTGTCCTCACAGAACATTTGGTGTGAAGCATGTTCCGAATAGCGTCCTCGTTCGCTGCAAAGTTCACTACATAGGGGACCGGTCAAAAGATGGCCACTACTGTAGGGGCTAGAGCGACATTTGGGATGCGTCTTTGGGTGGGAGCCAGGCACGCAGGCTGGCAGGAAGGCAGCACAGGCCTGTAAATAATCAGGCCCGGGGCTCTCCCACCCCCAGTACCCAGGAGACGACGGCTGTGTCGACGGCCTGGCACTTGGCTGTCACCACATATCACTCCTGAGCCTTCGGAGGCCCTCGCTACTCTGTGAACATACTGTAGCGCGTTATCGCTACATTCCTTACCGCGCCGCGTAACGGTACCCCAGATAGCTCGGACAAATAGTGTTCACATTCCAAATGTTTTATTCAAACGGTGCTGTGCTCATTTTCAAATCTCTTTTAATGGGATGTATCATCATTTTTACAGTCTTTCTTCATGTTGAAGGCAAATAAAGCTGACAGCCAAACAGGAGACAGGCATACATATTAGATATACTTTACATAACTAAATTCTCAACATCATTACAATGATTTTGGCATACCATGCAACAAATGAACGAGACAAAATGTAACAAACTGTAAAAAATGTTACATCTACTAGCGTTATTCAACAAAAATAGCAAATGTCCCAATTTATTCAGGTTGTCGTTTTTCCTCGATGCCCCTCAGGGTTTGAGCCGGACGAAAACACTTGGCAAAATGTAGGCCTACAATCTGAGTGACCCTCTTTGTACTGAACATGCACAGTAGAATAAGCATGACATGGCAGCCAGAACAATATTAATTAGGACTGTGACTTTGTCCAGTACCAGCCAGGCCACTGGGCTACCAGTCCGCCAGCCTGCGCCTAAATGTCCGATAATGACTTCCATTAAATTAAACTTGCCCGTCCAGATTAAATGACAAGTAAAAGATGAATTAACTGACAAATGGGTGTAGATGGCTGGCTGTCCTGTGACCGCGCAGGCTTCAAATTGAACATTATATATACTGTAAATAGTGTGGAGTATAATGTGTTTCTGTCGCATTTGATGTTAAACGCATTACATTTTTCTGCCGGTAAGCCTAAAATTAACATATGTCATTATTTAGCCAGTATAAAAATGTATGTCTTGAACGAGTGTGTTTTCTCGCCGCTCAGTCGGACATCAATATGACATAGTCATTATTTCACCGCAATTGCTCTGAACTTTTAAATTAAATCCTAATTCCATTGTGAGGTTGCGGACATGAGAAATCCATAAAACAATTCTTAATAGCCTGTGAGAAGCAGTGGGTGATGAATTTTTTAAAGATACAGCACAAGCTTACGGACCAAGGCAGCAGGGGAATCAAGACGGCCGGATTAATGTTGGGTAAATTGAATCCATTTATTACCGGAAAAAACACATTGGGGCCACACAGTTCTGTGAAACCTTTGCTTAGGCGTGACGTTCACACTGTACCTGCACACTCAAAAGGCTCGCCTACCTCTTCTCTTATATTCCAACCTTGCACTTGCCATGCTCAGGGTGACCACCTGAGACCACATATGATAGAGCCACCATCCAGTCACATGTGTTAAATCAGTTCTGTTGGCTACTAGAGAACATTTTAAAAAGCGTATAACCTCTTGGTTTATTCGAGTTACGTGCGCTTTGGATTTTAAGTGCTCCGTGTCAACATGTCATGTATCGCAAGACGGCTCCTTGACAATTCTACCCACATTTCGAACATTTCAAAAGGCACACGTTTTCAGTTTAGCATTTAACACACATGCATATAAAAATACACATACGCAGGCAGAGCAGAGCGCTCACTCAGCTCGACATGTAGACAGAGCAGAGAGCTCAGATGGCCCAACATGTAGACAGAACAGAGCTATAACTATATATTATATAGCAACTTCAGCATAGTATATTACTATAGTATAAATCCAGGTAAACGGTACACGCGTAGCAATCCACGTCTCCTGAAAAAAACGGGACACGTGGGACTCATGACGAGTAGTTTCTTTATACTGGTATATTATGCTGCATTTGAGCTAGATAACAGATACATCATGATACTTGGTATTCTCTGGGAATTGTTTTCTGGGAACCAAGCAGCATGTATTCTTGGATTTCTGTCTGTTTTAGATAACATTGAGATGCAGGACTGGAATGATATCCAAACGTACCGGTACCCCAGACGAGCAGCAATCAGCTTCCTTTGCTTAGTTTCAGATGTCACCACAAGACTGCAGTGAAAAGGCAACACACCAATAGATCACTGCCTGCTGTTCAGACATGAAAGCGGAAATATTAGACTATTGTAGATATTTGTAACATTTCCTGTCTTATAGTACGAGCTCATATATTGCTGGAATGCAGAGCAAAAAAATTGAAATCTGTTTCTGTCCAAAACACTTTCGGAGTTCATTTCATGTTGAACTGCTGTTTATATGAAACGCCCTGTTTTCAAACACAGTGTGACTCACAATTATTACAAAAACTACGCAAGAACTTGGGAATGGAAATATCTATTTGCACAGCATGTGGAAAGTATTTAATTTCAGTAGAACGATAAAGAGATAATAATGAAACGATTCATGAAGTACAAAAAGTACCACATCCTTCATATATATGTATTATAACTTGTTAATGAATGTGGATATTTAATTTAATATATAATTGGACGTGGTAAAAAAATTATCACTCATTTGCTAGAACACAATTCATTATGACTATAAGTTACACTTAGTATTAGTCGGCTGTTGCTGTAAACAAGACTACGTTCATAGCAAACTTTCCTAATCAATTGTTTCTAAGGATGGGCAACATGACTAATGAATCTGAACACACATACCTTTATGTGGTAATTATACTCTCTGGCTAGGTGAACATGGGTTTAATGTTAAATCCATTTATTTTGATAATAATATGCAATAGTGACCACATCTGTGAGTAATTATGTCCTTTGGTGGAGCTTTGTCTGAACATTGGTACACTTTCTTGTCTCAAACCGCCTGACTGCTGAAAGAAAAGCATCTTGGGTAAAACATTGTATCAGTATGGTTGACCTGTATGCTATACGAAGAATTTTTCAAAAAAGGCATTCCGCTATATTCTTTCATAGTCAGACCAACTGAAGGAGTCATTTGGAAAAAGGCAAATACTAGGCCACCTATTAACATATTTTGTGTTGTCAGTTGTTTCCAAAATCCACGGGCGTTTTCTTTGTCTCATGGTCGCAGCATCGCTGAGGCGAGGCATAGCCGTATCCAGGCCAGCACGGCTTGACACATATTTGTCTTTATATTTTTCTACTCCCCCAGTCTCTTCTTGCGGGGCCTTTATGTACCTACCCCGTTGAGGTCCCGATGGGAGGCAGCTGTGCAGAGGCAAGGCTGGCCCAGCTGGCTGCCTCTGGAGTCTTCTAGAACTAGCCACATTTCTATCTTGGGAGAACTGGTGTGACGCTGAATTAGCAGGGGCGTACACACCGCATTACCAAAAATTAGCACACATTTTATATTTTGCTTCATCATTATGGGGGACTGTGTTCTGTTTGGTGGCAAGTAGTCAATATTTCCTTAATTCTAAATTGATTTATGTATTGTGATTGGTACATGCTTCCAACTCCTGCGTCAGCATTTCACAAACGCTGCCGACGAGAGCTGGCAACTTCCGAAATATTCCGTGCACAACTGGAAATATATTTAGTTAAAATTGGGCAAAATATGAGATAATCGTTACTGAAGTTGGATACTGAAAGCCATTAGGATTACATGGGATATGTCAATGTATCGTAAAACAAAAACCAGAATCTCAATCCACTTCCAGCGTGTGAAAGTATTGCGAAATCCGACGAAAACAAAACAAGATAAATCAGTGAAACCTCCATCGTTTATTATCGACTCATCCTGTGGCGATGTCCCCACATGGCAGTCGTATTTGAGCATCGTGCATCAGTGCGAAGTTTACCCACTCTGATATGTATTATCATCGTATTGCTACAAAGGCGGTAACAGGACGGATGGTGACAGATATTAACTACGGCGTGGCCATCGCTCCGCTCACGAGTAGATCTGGACGGGAGGATCTTGTGATTGGTGCTAACCTGTCAATGCTAATGAATCTCACTCCTTTAGGAAAAAAATCCCCCGACAAAAATCATTCAGGCAGCTATTCGATGAATGTGAAACTTGAATACGGAGTACGGTATCATGTGGTTTCAAAAATGTATGTAGGTCTACCAGGTCCAATCCCGCTGGATATTTGTGCACAGTACAAAGAGAGGCTCGGATGATGAATGCAAAAATAGTCAGAGATTTGAGTTTCCGACAGGAGGTTCAGTACAGAGAGAGAGCATTTTAAATGACAAGGTCATGCAACCAACAGAAAGGACCCAGTGTTTCTGAAGACACTGCCACTTCCCCAGTTATCCCTCACTCAGGAAACATAAAAGCATGTGAACATAACACTGTGTGTGTCGCCACAGACTGCAAAGGTCGAAGGTCCATCAGGCAGGGAGATCGCTTGTTGCTTATTAGAGCGAGGCATTTAGAGAAGCTTTATGCAGGAAAACATTCCGAAGAGTCAGAGGCTACCACCAAATCAGGCCGGAGACACCGTTTGAGTTTGGCTCATTTGTGCACGCATTGCACAACAGAACAGTGGCCTTGGTTAATGTCTGGGTCAATTGACCGAAAATTGACACAGAATCACAATCAAAACGTGGCCGTGTGGACGGTTCCTGGTGAGCAGATTCAAAATAACCTCATGAATAAGTGAGTGCATCTTTCACATTTCCTAAGAGACAACAACAATCTTGAGCTCTGTTTTGACAGACACAGACTAAAGCCGCCCATTAGAATCAGTCTGGCTGGAGAAACTTACGGAGGCCTTGGTCAGTTCAAGTACCGGCGTCTACGAACTACAGGCAATGAGCATCCCTGTTCCACTTGAAGAAGAAACACTGAATATATCCAAGGTACTACAAACCTTCTGGGCGCTAGGATCTAATAGTATCACAGGTGAGAAAACAAAGGAAGAGGAGGCTGTTACACAGGTTTGCGAGCTCAACGACCATGGACAGAAGTAGCAAAAACTGAAGGTTTTAGAGCAGACATAACAATATATTACAGGAGTACTTATTCCTTCCTAGGGCAAATATTCCTAGCAGACAGACAGAATTGCTGTGAGATGTGGCTCAGTGACAGACTAAATGGAGGAATCGAAGATGCGTGTGAATGTGTTGAGCATGAGTGGTGTTTTGAGCTTTCCTAACTCCATTCTAACTTGCATCTATAAACAGTTGGGATGGGGATTGGGACCCGTTTATATTATGGATTAAATCACTAGTGCACATGCAAACATACACAACATACTGTACACACAACATGCATGCATACATACATACATACATACATACATACAAGATGCATACAACATACATACATACATACTTACATACATACAATATACATACAACACACCTAGTGTTTATTATTGAATTTAGTGGAATTACCTGCAAACCAACTTCAAACAAAATTAAGAAGAAATGAATTACCTTACCTCTAATTTTCTTGTTGCTTGCTAGGATGGCTGGACATGCCAGGTGGTGAAATGCTTGTCTTATATGTTCAAAGTTAGTTCTTGCTAAGAGGGGGGGCAAAATCTATTATAAAGCACCATAACGTTGCGCATCAGTTAAAGGGAAAATGCCGTAGCTTCGACTCCATCGTTGTCACAGGCTGTGGAAAAATGGAGACCATTTGGCGGATGTAAAAAAGGATTGTAATGTTTTCTATGAAAATGGTGAGTCAAAAACGATAAAAAAAATGAGAACAAAATAACAAGAACTACCACAAACACGAACGTAGCACAACATACTCCACATCAACAGGAACAAACACTGGAACAAATATATTCTGGGTTAACGAGCACCAGGTGTGCATAATTAGTCAATCCGAAGTCGGGGTGGAGGCTGATAGGCCGGCGACAGGGAGTGACATTGTCAGGATTCCCCAGAACAAGGCGTGACCACGGGTGCCACCGTGACAACCGTTGACAATAATAAGCCAATTCAGAGCTCTACAGTGCAACCAAACGTAACCACTGTTAAGAAGAACTGTCTTCTTATTCATAATATTTCTTTTATATAAACATATTCTTTATACTTTGCTGGAACAAATGTGTGGCACATTTCGCTGCTCATATATTATTCCATTGTTCTCACAGTTATACGTTATGTTGAAATTAGAACCATCAAACCATCACAGATCGTCTTTGCGCCAACTAATGGAAAAGTATCGATAGTTGTATCGATAAAGACTCGTTAAGCAGTCTCAAAATGTTCATTAATATCAATAAAAAATAACAATCCCCATCATTAATAACCAGAAACAACCAGCAGCCATTTTAAATGGAACAACAAGAAGTTGAGGGGACTTTGAGTTGTCTTTCCAAATCCCTTCGACATCAGGATCAATCGCATCTTCCAGTAAATGTGAGAGAGGACACTCGGCTGGGACCAAGTGTTAGCACCCAATCGGATTTTCTGCTCTGTGTGATCTGATCAAAAGCTGATCAGGACATGATGGAGATGTGGGAAGCAACACAGACATGGGTTGACACGTCTGGTTTCACCCTAGTGCAGTGTTGCCCCTCACAACAAAATTACGCCGTCAAGCATCGAGTTAATGAGATTGGAGTAAGACTAGAAAACATAATGATGACCACCCTAAAATGAATCAACACAGGTAAAAATGTGAACAGACATGTTGTGCTTCATCCAAAATGGAAACAGTTTGTCTCACACATTGTGACACAGATTTAGACCCGGACCAAAGGGAAAATCAACACAGAGGATTTCCTTACAAACGAACAGTTGGTTAGACACAGAAACAGCTTTAGTGGAACAAACACGGGGTCCTGACACCACCAGATCTTGACGACACCGAGGCAAAATGAACTGTAGACGTTTACTGACAACTACCAATTGTTACTTTAAATCAAAAGAGTATTTGACAATAACACACCAACAGAGGCAGACATTCGGAGAGCAGCCTGTGTTCAACCCAGCTAGCGCAAACACTCGGATATGCTTCTACATCATGTTGCACGCTGGATACATCAAGATCTAGCCCGTGCCGGATAAGCCCGCGGCGCACAAACTTCTAGCACCATGGAGAGCACACACCGGCAGAAGTCCGGAACATTCTATACCAGAGAATGCCAATGATGAGCACAGGCGGGGGGTTTGGACTGTTCTAGAAGGTACAAAGGAGACCAGTTACGTCTCAGCACACATGTCCCTTAAGGGGAACAATTGGATGTCTATTTCAGAGAAAGATTAGTTGCAACCGGGGTGGGAGGGAAGAGAGACACTAGGTATGCTGTAGTTCTTTTGTTTTGTGTTTTATAGACGGAGACGTTTGAGTCATGCCATGACCCCAGACCAGAGGAACCAAAGGCTTTAAGCACTGTCCGTCAATAAACGCCTCATGGCATCGTCCCAAGCGTTTGGTTCTGTGATCTCAGCTACAATTATCAATATGACATTGTGATTCATTGTCAAGTAAGAAACTCTAGTACAAATCAAAGACATACTGGATGTTGCACGCTAGACACACTGTAAGTCTAGAGAGCCAAAGATAATGCACATAAATGCAGTAAATTCAAGGCTACACATGGACATCAGGCCAAAGCACGTTTAATAAGACAGAGATCCTGAATCCCCAGAGTCAGAGTTGTGGGTTATGTTCTTAATGTTAAAAGGTTCAGTCAAGACTTGCTGTTCCCCTGCGTCGTAACCAAGCAGTGCACTTTGAAACTGGTCTTAGATCAGTCACCAGAGTCATTCCTGTTTCATTCCAGCGCTCAAAAGATCCATCTCAAGACGAGGATTATGCAAAGTGATCTAAGCTGATCAGGACATGACGGGTCTAGGGAACGCAATCCTAAACTCTCGGGAGTTGTTCTTAGAACGGGGCATCGGCAAGAAGTTTGTCAAAGACTGGCTGGTGAAACAGATTCTGGGAGTGACTTGTCAGTAAAAACCTGCCTGAAAAAAAATGTTCTGGGGAGAGATGACACCGTCCTGACACCAGATAATGATAGTACTATGATAATACTATGATACACGTGCACATTAATGTATGTGAAACACAACTCCTGACACTAGCATACTTCCTTGAGGGAAGAACACCAACCTTACTGCCTCCCAGCTATTTCCGGTTGAAAGTCAGCCCGTACGCCAAGATGACACGCATATAAAAGTACAGGCAGAGAGGTATAACCTGCTCTTGGAAAAGCTGGTAAACCGACTACTTCTTGGATTTTAATGTCAGCGCATAACCTATAATTATCATAAACCAAGCATGCAAAATATAAACACTGTTTTCTGTCCAGCAATATTGTGATGGGCCTAGCTGTCAGTAGCGTTCAGTAAATAGCTTTAGACTCCGCTTGTCAATCAGCCATTGGGCTAATTACATCATTAGGACACTCAGTCTCCCAGCTGTGTTACATATATCATAATTGTTGGCACCAAGCATGTCCGTATAGGGCTTCCCATTTAGCACACACATTCCACTAGGTGACAGAGACCTCAGATTGGATCTGTCGAGGTGGCAGGGAAGACATTACATGACTCCAGCCAATGGAATTTCATGAAATGACAACCGAGACACCTAAAGGCATGGTTTAAACTTACACATTGATGCTTTTGTTCGATTGGCTGGTCTGTAACACATTTTATTTAGCCAATATTGCATTGACATATTCTTGCCTAGCTAATAAAAAACAAAATGCCATTTTTGCCTCTCCATTACACAGTAGCGTGTGCTTTTACAACAATATCAATAGGATGGTTTTACAACAGGAACAACACGTACGTTTATATTCAAACATTCTGTGTATTGCTCCCTGTGGTCATTAATTGGTGATGTTTTCCACCAAGGCGTAAAACCGGTGACAGTGAGATGCAGTAGCTGTAAAACCCAATCCCCTCTTGTGCAATTCTCCACTGTTTGCCCTTAAGTAAATACATGCACGTGTGGCAAAGAATCTGATTATACAATGCATATCAAATTTAGTAGGCTGAGGTTGGGTGGACAAATGTATAGCCTATGAAATACATTAATACATACCATTGTTTTATTGAAACACCTTTTATAAAATCTCAAAAACAAAGAAAACATATACTAAGAAAGGCCAGGGAACTCTTTAAATTCTTTAAATGCTGCATCCTCTGAAGATATAGAGCGTCAGTTAATGGCTGGAGCCAAGAAGCTGATGGATCATGATGGTGTCTGCTGAGTATCTAGTAGAGGCCAAGTCTGGGAATCAGACAGATCTTAAAGCAGTTGGAATCCAAATAATGGTTAGTGTCCAGTTTAGTTCACTTCCAGTCCTTTTCTGCATCTCCCCTGATTTCGTCTTCTCTATGTCTCTTAGGACACAGACAACTTTGTAAATAGCAGAAACTGGCGGGTAAGATAAACAAAAAACTGGTACCATCACAAGAAGCATTTTTCTAAAAGAATTACTAGCTAGGTTGATTGATATAACTTACCATGCCAACCTGGTTACCTGTCCGTTGTAGCTACTAAATTGTCATAAGGAATTATCATCACACTTCTATGTCACAATGGTAACTACTTTTTATGATTTTTATGATTATATCAATCTGCACTTTAAGAAAGCTGCTCCTTATTCAGTTTTAATTTTCAAGCTATTGGCAGCATCTCAAACCTTCTTTACACACTCAGAAATGTATTGAAGATCTAGAAATGTGAATGCTACATTTACATTAAAAGGAGCTGAAAACGTTTGGGTGTTGCAAAATACATTGCATTTTAACTAAGAGCTAAAATAGTTATATAACAAACGTACAATACTTTCACACTGATTTCAAACATTTAAAGCAACTGGAAAAGGTCATTGCTAGTGCTGCAATGGACTTGCACAGATGGAAACCAAACCCACACATCAGCAACATGTGAGCACCTGCAGACAGCAGCCTAGACCACTTGACCACCCAGTTAGCTGCTGGTAATGCTTGATTGCAAGTTGTACCGTATACAAGTGCCCATATGCAACACTGACTCAAGTCAACTTTGAGCATAGATGAACAGATCGTGACAAAATAATGTCTTTCAGGACTATGCAACTGCACATACAATAATGAATATTTTCAAACTGCTATTGCCATGTCAATACATCCAATGTAGTCAATTTGTAACAGACATTATTGCTAAACAGTTTGAAAATGAAAATTAGTCTACATAGAAAAAGTAATATAACAAAACTCCACTGTAAACAAATGTTTATACTTAAAGAAAACACTAATTTGCAGCAGATGTAGGCAACTAAATTCAGACTAATGATGGGTATCGATACCCGGTTCTATGAAGGAACCGGTTCCATATTTCTTAAAACCGAAGATCAATCAGGTCATCGATATTGCCATCTATACCACAGGGTTGTGTAATGTATCGTTATGAGAGAGAGACAACAGTTATTTCATTTAAAATAAATCACTAGTGCACAAAGATAAACTGATTGTTTAATACTAATATTGAATTAAATTCAATTGCCAGTCAACCACCTTAAAAATAAACAATCAATTGAATTGACTCACGCCCTCAATCGCTACATTTCTCTTCTGTTGCTAGGTGCTAAGCGGTCAAAGGCGTGGCTACATTTTACTAAAGTCAAAGATAAGGAGGAAGATAGGGAAAACACAACACCAATTATAAAGCACATCGAATTTGTGCATCAGTAAAAAAAAAATGCAGTATCTTCGACTGTCTTCGCGTGGAAACGCTGCCTACACTGGACGCCAACTACTAACGTTAATGATAGCTAGCTTGTTCCAGTCCAATAAAGTAAAGAAACGCTACTCATTCAAAAACCTTACATGCTTTAACTGCTCTCGTTTTAAAAAAATCTGAATTGACAAACGTGAAGCGAAGACATCTGACTTCTTCAAATGTATAATACCAGGAAACTATAACGACCCATAACATGGTTATCCAGTATTATACTAAATATAATTTAATGGTGGCCAGGGGGTACACAGACCCAGGACAATCACCCGCCTCCACCCAAGGTTAGCATGGTGAACACACCCTCACTTCCTTCTAGTCTCCATTATTGACAATAATGAGCCATTTCAAGGCTTCTACAGTACTCTATAGTGCAGCATCCTGTTGCCACTTAACAAGAGCTGTCGATTTTTATTTGTTTGTAGCATGATATTTATTATTAATAATTTGATAGTGCTATCAATAAAGACTCAAATCGTTATGCAGTTTCAATAATGGTATCAAAATCGATAAAGATTAACGATCACCATCCCTAATTCTGACGCAGCATTATTTCTGTGGAATATTTGTTCAGGCAGTGGAACGTAATTATTCATAATACACTCTAAACTGACTCTCGCGTCTCGGTTTTATTATGGGAATACTATGGAACTGATTACTTAAATTACACACTTATTTCACTCTTTGTAGTCGTGGATTTTCGGGTTGTTAAAGAGTCCCTTATAAATGACCAATTCTTTCATATACAAAAATTCACTATTTGGTCTCCTTCTGGAGAATTAAAAGAACGTGTTTTCCACCTATTGGTGTTGGGTGTTCTGTTTTTCTCGTTGAGGAGCAGAAAGTGTTGTCTTGTGAGCATTTTAAAAAGGATGTCCAATACTCTGTGAAGAGGCGGAATGTAGTCTCATGGCCGGCACAATACATCCAATCGGCACAGAATGTTTATACTTTTACACAAAAGTACTGACTATATAAGTACAAACATTGTTTTTTATTATTAATTCTGGTGTTACTCTGAAATGTGCCTTCTTTGCTATAGTCCATATTATACTGAACCAGAATTTTTGCGAGTTGCTCACCAGAAAAATTAAAACTACCAGAAACGGCTATTTATGACACAATTAGACTACATCATTCCCACTGGGATGGAGCCTGCCTCTGAGTTAGTAGTACCCAGTTTTCAAATGACTTGTTCTTTAATAATGATGACTGGATGATTGACTGCGTGTTATTAATGGACATAGCTTTGGTACAACCCAAACCGCCAGGTTGTCCTCGGAGCTCCAACACCTGGAGAATGAATGAGCGATCCTGAAATTTGTAGAAAAATAGGACTAGTTTGTAAATCACATTCACGGTAGTCCAATATTCCTCCAAATCATTCACGCTGTAGTCCAGTTATGGATCCATAAGCCCTGATTTCACAGTTAGCAAATGTTGTCATATTTGTATGTCTATCATCTGTAATTCTCCGTCACAAATAAGACCCCTATGGTGAACAAATATCCTGTAACATCATGATACTTATGAGTGTTTATTAATTGTTCACCATACAGAGTCCTTTGTGTCTAGGTATTGATGATACAATCATCACTAGCGTGAGCTAAATGTAAACCAATGCCAACAGAGTGCACAGTGGTGGCTACTAAATGGCTGAGAATTAACTGTGCTGGTGACAAATATATTTGGCAAGCAAACATGCATCTATTTGTGATCGGGGTTCCTCGCTTTTCATAAATCAATTTTGTCCAATTGTGTAAGATAATTGCATCACAGACTACAGTGTGAGGTACGAGCTACGAGATCTCATTTGCAAAGCTCTGCGGTGTTCGTCGTCACCGGCTTTCTAGCATCTTCGTTTCTTTGTTACTCACGTCCTTGTCCTGTCATGTGATTACACACACCTGGTGCCCATCCCATTAGGAGAGTCTTGTAACATCCTGACTGTATGTCCGAAAGGGGACACCGTAGCTCTCGGGCAAGTTCCGCCTCTTGCGAGATTAGACGTGGCTTGGGGATATAAAGACGTGAAGTTCGGGAGCTCCGGGTCTATCCCAGTCATTACATACAAATAAAGTTTAGCCAGTGAGCAAACATTACAAGGTTCTATAAGTTCCCTCTGTCTACAGTGTCTTTGTGCGTTATTGTTCAATGTTACCTGTGCTGTATGAGTGACTTATATGCAAAGTTATTGTTTTCTTGTAAGTTACACGTTATATATAAAGTGCCACTAAACATCTTCCTCCTTCATCTGGCTCCTTCATTCTATGCACCTCACCCAGACGTAACACATCAACTCACAATTACAACAACAGTTAAGGACAAATACATACAACTAACAAACACATAAACATTAACCATTTCACTCAATTAAAATAAACAAAATCCAGCCGAATGGCTACATCTACTAGCTGCTCTGTAGTTATGTATAGTCTCTATATTGTTGTAAATTGTTTTTTTTACCCTTTATTTTTATTATTCTTCTAACTACGTAGTTGTTGCTTGCCATGTCTTAAGAATTTCATTGTACAATCTTGAGAGGGCGGCGGATGTCCGGTCTTAGATGGCATCAAAAAAGTTGATGTAGGCCTTCTCGCCGCACCCAGCTCCTAGTTGGGGACCTTTTCCCAATCGTATGATGCTGGGTTCAGGTTACAGAAGTACAACTCCAGCTGTAGAATGAACCACTGTCTGCGGGCCGCTGCAGTATCGTCGGGCTCACAAGCTCGGACACCTTGGTCTCTAGGGACTGGACAGCTGCAGGACTCAGTTCATTGCCACGCTGATGGGGGTGATCCTGTCTGCCTGGTCCTAAACCTGTGTGGACACTTCTGCATCCATGGCTCCTTTTCATGTTATAAACCTCTCTTGAATCCACGGCTCCATGTTAAGTTTTCATTGGAAATTCCAGAGCACGCCATTTACTACTAGTGTAGAAGCAGTAACAGTGCTATGCTGAGGTCTATTGTCAGGTTCAGAGTGAGGTGCGTGATGGAAAAAGGAGCCAGGAACAGCTGCATAGTGGATATTTCATTTGCCAGCCACTCCCTCCCTGGGGGCATCTTCTTGAGGGGGGGGTACTGTAACTACCAGAACTCATCATGCCCCGCCTCCCCCGGTGAGGCTCTTTACGTCGCCTACTAGCTAACACCGGCCACGCTTATCTTACACACCTGCATCTAATCAGCAATCAGTCCTTGTGTATACAATGATTATAGAAAATCATAATACCTCTCCAAATGTTGGCTATTTCCGGCCGTAGAACCTTCAACTTCAAATTGAAAATAACATTCAAAGTCATTTGAACAATGTTTGAAATGTAACTAGTGAAACACCTGGTTTAGATATGGGACCTAAAAGTAACCATTCTTTACTTGGTCAGGTACAACCAGTCACCCAGATCACACACCATGCTAAATGCACCCCACCTGACATCAATGGTAGTGGTTTTGTTTACTCCAGAAGAAAACTGTCTGTTCAATGATGATTCCATTCCTGATAGAGCATGGCAACGCAACAAACACACTATGAGTGGAAAGGTGCTATCCAAAAAACTCTGTGATACAAAATGATTTAAAAGGCTTTAACTATCTCTCTGAGTACCGCTCATAGAATTATTAAGAAGTGGAAAGCATACGGCACCACCAACACCTTGTCTAGATCGGGCTGCCCATCCAAATGGGATGCCAGGAGAATATTGATCTGGTAAGCTACCAAAATGTCAAAGGCTACTTTTTTGAAGGACTTGAAGGACACTTGGAAGATTCTAATTCCATGTGGGAAAAGAATTATGGTCAGATAAACCAACATTGAGTTTTATGGACTGAACTGCTGGTGAAAACCAAACACAGCACACCACCCAAAACACACCATAGCTACTATTAAGCATGGTGATGGCAACAACACGCTGTGGGGGTGTTTCTCTGCAGCAGGGACTGGGCAATTGGTCGGGTTGGAAGGGAAAATGGATGCACTGTAAAATGGTCCTTTATTGGCATAGTTAGAGCCTTGCCCTAAATCCAATTGAAAATCGGTGGATGACTTGAAGACAGCAGTCAATTGCTGTTCACCACGGCTGTAGTTAAGGCAAAAGGACACTCTACCACTGTGGGACTGATCACTTTTCCAACTCATTTTTTCTAGTGTACATTTGTTTTTATGTTTAGGAACTGTTTAATTGTTATGTTACTTAAATCTACCGTTTAAAGGATACCCGCAGTATTTACATTTTTGGTCAAACATTAAATAGAATGAACTTTTTGACATCTGTTTTATCTTGTGAGTAAGTTTTGGAGTTCAATGCTAGTTTGTTTTACAGATAAAACGGTACAACAATTGAAGTATCTACAAAATCAAAACCGTGGCATGCTGCAGTAAGTGAAGTTACTGCGATCTGCTTTTGGGTCCTACAGGCGAATTTCACGCTCTGCCAATCAAAATTCTATAAATACCGTTAAATGCAGTTATAACAAAATCAATGTCAGAATAGTTTACTCAAAACACTATAAAAGCTGAAAGAAAAAAACAACATTGTAGTTACTGCCCTTTGCTTTTCCAATGCTATTAGCCTAATGTAAGCCAACGCAAAGGCAGAGTGCATTAACAACATTTCTGAGGTCAAAGTTGAATTTACCAGTCATGTTTTTTGGCATAAAAATTACTCCATGAAATCATGTTCATAACTCATAACTCATTTGTCTGGCCAGTTAAAATACTTTAAAGCCATTTTTCGACGTTTCACTCTTACATAGTTACTGTGGTTAGCCTTTGTATGGTAGAAATGAAGTCATAATGTCTAAATAAAGCTGGAACCAAACATGTACATTTAATTGGGGTTTGATTTCAGCCAGTAAAAAAAAGTGTCTATTTCAAAGGATGATTTCCTGTAGGCTTGTATATACAACACTCTGTTCCCTCAGTATTTGTTGGTTATTGTTTGTGTTCACGACATCTTGAAGGCATCTGTTTGTTTGTGGTTTACTTACCACCTGTGCTGTTCTGTTTGTGTGACTTCAGTAAATAGGAATTCACAACTCATCTGCATCTGTGTCCTGACCTCCTCGTTTGTGCGTGACACACAACCCTCCTTTTCTTTCTTGAGTTTTGAGGGACATTGGGTAAAGATGAGGGAGTTTCTGTTAAAGGGGTAGTTGGCCAAATGCTTCAACATAATTATTTGGAAATATTATTTGTATTTTTGTGATTTAGTGTTTTTTTGTTATAATATTTTTGGATACATATGTTATCTTTAGGTAGTATTCCTGTGTATGTAAACTATTCTGGTGATAACTTGGAGAAACATAATCTAATAATGTGTAATTGCGGAAGAGGTTATAGCATGCCGTTAACAACGCAAAGTGGAAAAGCAATATTAAAACTAGAATTTAATTCAACCATTATGTGGGATTTCATTGATGTGCCATTACTGAATTGGTTACTTTTGTAATGTACAAATCTTATAATATATAATGACTAAAAGCCATATTTCACTAGCACATCATCGTCTTATGTTTTAGACTGAATTACAACATCAGTCTTGACCATTACAATTATTATTCCGTATTGTTCTACATTATGTTGATGGTTGTATGTCTCATGATCAATCACAAATCTCTTGATTACATTGCAAGCGGATGTATTGACGAACCAACTTGAATAACGGCAAGCATAGCATTAATTTAGACTGAAATAGAAACATGGACACATGTAGTACATAATGATGAGATAATCATGTAGCTCAAGTACATTTTCCCAGCTTCATGTTTCCATTTTAATTATTGGACCTGGAAGACGTAAGCTGACAGGATCTTTAACAACCCTTGTCGATGGTTGGTATATCTTAAGGACACTTTGCTGGCACTCTGAGTGTACGCAATGCAGATGACTACTGCTTCGTGACCATGTGACAATAAATTGTATACGTCTTTTACAAAATATGTCAATAAACTACATTTGGGTGACTAATTCACTTTTGTGGGCGCAAACTCATACACATTATAAGAATATATATTTTAAAAAAGTGGTTAAAGTTCAAACTGCTTGAATGATCATGAAAAACGCAATTCACCTGGCCTAACAAGGAGCTGTGCATGTGTGTCAGCTGTATGTAGAGACAGGAGAACTATAAATGTGTCATGCAATATGTAGGCAATGTCCTGCTTCAATATTGAACAGCTATGTCGAACCTCCAACCCCGCCCCCCCCCGCTGTCAGAATCAACAAACCCTGGAGGAGTTCACTCTCTCACAATGGAAGTCAATACAACCCAATAATGATTGACACAGACTTTGCTGCAAGCTTTGCCTTAGGGTCAAGTAATTCAAAGGATCAATGTGAAAGCCCCGGATAGCATGAACATTCGAATGCGTAAAGAGCCTGGATTGTACATAGAGCCTGCAGACCATAAATAACGACGGTTCAATTCTACACCTGACAGGTATGTTACAGTTGTCAAAACAAGCTCTGCTGTATTGAGGCACAAATGAAAAAATACGTCTCGGAAAAAACATTTGGTCATGATTGTCATAAATTCTAAAACATCTCTGAACAGTAAATCCAAAAATATTCGGACAGTGACAATGTTATTGTTTTTAGGTCTGTATTGCAGAACAGAACAGGCGTTTAAAACGATACAGTGGCTATCAGGGTTGACTAACAGCTTTAATATAAACCATGTCTTGTGTTCAGGTTTTGGAGGACCAGTTTCAATGTTTGATCAATGAAAATTGATACAAATAATGATTTTGTCAACCTGAGGTTTTATGACGTGGCCCATTTTGTGTTAAGAACATGTAAGAGAACACTTTCCTATGAGTGCCTACCTCCCCACACATTTGTATGGCATGTGTGATGTTCGGGTCTGTGAGCTGGAGAGTAATAAAACAGGTGAAAACAAATAAACTTCTTAAAAATGAAACAATGGTTTTGCTGTGTGCCTTCAATCTGTCTTCCTGCTACCTGGGCCTGCTGTGCGTTTACCCCCCCCTCTCAGACACACACACAGTCCAAAACTATTATTTCTTTTCAAACTCAGGAACACTACGGAAAAAATAAGCTATAGCTCCCACGTCTGCCGGTGAACACACGGAACGAGCCCTTCAATTCATCTAAGTTTCTGTTCCATGATGACACGTCACCGGTGTCCAGCGTACCAAAGAAAAAGCACAAATGTGAAAAGCGAACGTTGCGTTGCCATGGGAGAAATGAACGCCAGGAGCATCAGAATTCTGAAATCATACTGGATGACAATGTCAGAAAAAGTGGGGACGACAATTTAGACAAGCCGGTCGCTGGCTACAGATGTAAAAGAAGAGCAGCCTCCGCTGGCATGATGTGATATCTTTCAACATCGCCAACATCTCTCTTTGTCATTTGGACGGCGCTGAACCCAAAGACGCTCCAGAGACATTTCTCGAGAAGCTGCGCAAAGCATTGGTACCACATCAAACCCAGAGGAGACATACGCCAAAGACCCCAGCTTCTACCGCCATTGGGAGGAGGATTTAGGATGAAGGTTCGGGTCACCTTCTGCCCCCGCTCCACAGAATCATCCAATTCCAGTATCTGAAGTGTGAGTGATGTTCATGCACACCACGTCTGACTCTCCGGTCTCAGCCTGCGGTATGTTTTTACATGTGCATAAGTAAGTGTGTGAGTGTGAGAGAGAGTGAGTTAGAGAGTGAGATAGAGAGAGAGTGAGGTGTTATGTTGCAGCTGGTAGAGATCCGATTATGCTCTGCAATGTGTTTGGATCGAAGAAGGACAAGAAGACACCACACGTGCATCAAGTGCGGGAATTACATGCACAGAGTTTAACTCTAAACCACTAATGTGTTTTGTAAACCTGGCATGGATTTGTGTTCAACAGGGCTCAGTTGTCATTTCCGTAAAATGTGTCCTTCTAATTTGTTCAGATTAAAGGAAAACATAAATTGTAAGCAAAACCTTATTTCATATATATTTGGCTAAGAGAAATAGTCTTTATTCTATCAAGTCAACAAGTATATACTGTATAGTATACATATATGTATTCATTTGACAAAAATCGGATCTTATCACAAAAAATGAATTGCACTTCTATTAAGAAAAGGTTAGCAGAGGTAAATGGCAATTTGTAGCCATCTATGCAGTCCTCCAGAACCACAATAATTGGGTGAATAACATATATATATATATATATATATATATATATACTGTATATGTGATCACCACACACATGTATTTTGATACATCTAAATAAACACTGTAAAATGGCCGCACGTTTCATACATAGCCTATTTTAGGGGTACCTAAAATATTTATAGACACATTTACATTATGTATAAAAAGGACTCATGCTCAGTACTAATTAGCAGATTTGCATGCAATGCCTGCCTGAAGTTCACGGCCCACAGACAACATCAGGCGCTGGGTTTCTTGCCTGGTGATGCTCTGCTGGGCCTGTCCTGCAGCCATATTCACTTCCTGCTTGTTACTGGGCATTTATGCCTTGAGATTTTCTTCAGCAAGTGAAAAACATGGTCAAACGGATTTAGATCGAGTGATTGATTTGTCCAGTGAAGAAATTCTAAACGCCTTTGTAGGGTTGTTAGTGTTGTTTTAACTGTACCAGCATTTTCCACATTACACTGACCACATCCTACCAGCATTACCCACATTACACTGACCACATCCTACCAGCATTACCCACATTACACTGACCACATCCTACCAGCATTATCCACATTACACTGACCACATCCTACCAGCATTACCCACATTACACTGACCACATCCTACCAGCATTATCCACATTACACTGACCACATCCTACCAGCATTATCCACATTACACTGACCACATCATACCAGCATTACCCACATTACACTGACCACATCCTACCAGCATTATCCACATTACACTGACCACATCCTACCAGCATTACCCACATTACACTGCCCACATCCTACCAGCATTACCCACATTACACTGACCACATCCTACCAGCATTATCCACTTTACACTGACCACATCCTACCAGCATTATCCACATTACACTGACCACATCCTACCAGCATTATCCACATTACACTGACCACATCCTACCAGCATTATCCACATTACACTGACCACATCCTACCAGCATTATCCACATTACACTGACCACATCCTACCAGCATTATCCACATTACACTGACCACATCATACCAGCATTACCCACATTACACTGACCACATCCTACCAGCATTATCCACATTACACTGACCACATCATACCAGCATTATCCACATTACACTGACCACATCATACCAGCATTATCCACTTTACACTGACCACATCCTACCAGCATTACCCACATTACACTGACCACATCCTACCAGCATTATCCACGCCACACTGACCACATCCTACCAGCATTATCCACATTACACTGACCACATCCTACCAGCATTACCCACATTACACTGACCACATCCTACCAGCATTACCCACATTACACTGACCACATCCTACCAGCATTATCCACATTACACTGACCACATCCTACCAGCATTACCCACATTACACTGACCACATCCTACCAGCATTACCCACATTACACTGACCACATCCTACCAGCATTATCCACATTACACTGACCACATCCTACCAGCATTATCCACATTACACTGACCACATCCTACCAGCATTATCCACATTACACTGACCACATCCTACCAGCATTATCCACATTACACTGACCACATCATACCAGCATTATCCACATTACACTGACCACATCCTACCAGCATTACCCACATTACACTGACCACATCCTACCAGCATTATCCACATTACACTGACCACATCCTACCAGCATTATCCACATTACACTGACCACATCATACCAGCATTACCCACATTACACTGACCACATCCTACCAGCATTATCCACATTACACTGACCACATCATACCAGCATTATCCACATTACACTGACCACATCATACCAGCATTATCCACTTTACACTGACCACATCCTACCAGCATTATCCACGTTACACTGACCACATCATACCAGCATTATCCACATTACACTGACCACATCCTACCAGCATTTTCCACATTACACTGACCACATCCTACCAGCATTATCCACATTACACTGACCACATCCTACCAGCATTATCCACATTACACTGACCACATCCTACCAGCATTACCCACATTACACTGACCACATCCTACCAGCATTATCCACATTACACTGACCACATCCTACCAGCATTATCCACATTACACTGACCACATCATACCAGCATTATCCACATTACACTGACCACATCCTACCAGCATTACCCACATTACACTGACCACATCCTACCAGCATTATCCACATTACACTGACCACATCCTACCAGCATTATCCACATTACACTGACCACATCCTACCAGCATTATCCACATTACACTGACCACATCATACCAGCATTATCCACATTACACTGACCACATCCTACCAGCATTATCCACATTACACTGACCACATCCTACCAGCATTACCCACATTACACTGACCACATCCTACCAGCATTATCCACATTACACTGACCACATCCTACCAGCATTATCCACATTACACTGACCACATCCTACCAGCTTTTTCCACATTACACTGACCACATCCTACCAGCATTATCCTCATTACACTGACCACATCCTACCAGCATTATCCACATTACACTGACCACATCCTACCAGCATTTTCCACATTACACTGACCACATCCTACCAGCATTATCCACATTACACTGACCACATCCTACCAGCATTACCCACATTACACTGACCACATCCTACCAGCATTATCCACATTACACTGACCACATCCTACCAGCATTATCCACATTACACTGACCACATCCTACCAGCATTTTCCACATTACACTGACCACATCCTACCAGCATTACCCACATTACACTGACCACATCCTACCAGCATTATCCACATTACACTGACCACATCCTACCAGCATTATCCACATTACACTGACCACATCATACCAGCATTATCCACATTACACTGACCACATCCTACCAGCATTACCCACATTACACTGACCACATCCTACCAGCATTACCCACATTACACTGACCACATCCTACCAGCATTACCCACATTACACTGACCACATCCTACCAGCATTATCCACATTACACTGACCACATCCTACCAGCATTATCCACATTACACTGACCACATCCTACCAGCATTATCCACATTACACTGACCACATCCTACCAGCATTATCCACATTACACTGACCACATCCTACCAGCATTATCCACATTACACTGACCACATCCTACCAGCATTATCCACATTACACTGACCACATCCTACCAGCATTACCCACATTACACTGACCACATCCTACCAGCATTATCCACATTACACTGACCACATCCTACCAGCATTATCCACATTACACTGACCACTTCATACCAGCATTATCCACATTACACTGACCACATCCTACCAGCATTATCCACATTACACTGACCACATCCTACCAGCATTACCCACATTACACTGACCACATCCTACCAGCATTACCCACATTACACTGACCACATCCTACCAGCATTATCCACATTACACTGACCACATCCTACCAGCATTATCCACGTTACACTGACCACATCCTACCAGCATTATCCACATTACACTGACCACATCATACCAGCATTATCCACATTACACTGACCACATCCTACCAGCATTATCCACATTACACTGACCACATCCTACCAGCATTATCCACTTTACACTGACCACATCCTACCAGCATTACCCACATTACACTGACCACATCCTACCAGCATTATCCACGCCACACTGACCACATCCTACCAGCATTATCCACATTACACTGACCACATCCTACCAGCATTATCCACATTACACTGACCACATCCTACCAGCATTATCCACATTACACTGACCACATCCTACCAGCATTATCCACATTACACTGACCACATCCTACCAGCATTATCCACGTTACACTGACCACATACTACCAGCATTATCCACATTACACTGAAGTGAACTGAACGTTTCGGGCCCCCAGGTGGAGCAGCTGACTGACGCATGGCAGTACGTCAGTGATTTGGGTTCCTGTTAGCGGCATGCCGACCGTACCTATCCCAAAATGTCCAAGCTGGCACACCACTGTCTGGCTGGAAGAAGTGTTGTTAGGAATGGTTTACCTGACCATGTCATACGCTAAACCACTCATGGAGTTTCGGCAAGGCGGCCAAGGTTTGTGGTCGTTAGTCAAATGTGCCGTTATCTCCAAAAACATCAGTACCCGCTAAATACCCAGTTACGAGAGCAGTGAGATAGGAAGCAGAAGTGCTGAGTGCGATGTAGTTGGGAGGACACATTCTTTTATAATTGACTCTCCCAAGCCACTGCGATTAGACGAGACCATTATCACAAGTTTGATATCATGGAATTGTGTCGAAGGCATAAAAATAGCATGCCGACATCTGTATCCAAATTACAGTAGTTGTTATGTTCAAACATTATTTCAAAAAATATTACTGACCAACTAAATGAACGTCATAAAAGGGCGACTCAGGTGACAAAACAAAAGTATTGTTTCGAAAAGAAATAGGCCATCATCTCTGGCTGTTGCGAAGAGATGCAGAACGCTGGTTGATCAGGGAGGAAGGATAAGCCTCGCTGCCCCTCTGTTCATTTTGCTGCAGGGGACCACACTCAGTCTGACGCAGTCCAAGATTCAAAGTGACATTTCTGACAGAATAAAAAATAATGGCCGCACTAAACAGGAGCCATGGATCTGACAATCATTTAGATGCTATCTCCCTGCTCCAGCGAGTAACCACTTTGAGTGACGCCGCGACCGCAGTCCTCACAGCACCAGCCAGCGAGGCTACGGGCCACACCAGCCACCCACCCACCCAGACATACACACACACCTAATCGCACTGGACAGAGGGGCTTCCGACTCTTCAAGCACAGCCCCAAATCTAAGTAATTGACAAAAGATGATGAATAGGAGGACCACAGTAGGAGTTAGATAAGGCTTTCTGTAGATGTCGGTCTGTGCCTGTGATCTGACTTCTTTCCTGCGTGTTATCAGAGAGTGAACTGCATGACATAAAAAAGTTTGCGGAACTCGAGATTCTCGAAAGTGTCTTTTTAGTATTTGTTGGTCAATACCTGAAATGTATAAAAATGTTCTATGATATTCAATTTTGCTGGGAATAACATGTCAACAATGTAGTCCTTGTGCTGGCGACTGCATGTTACCTCAACTGTCATCATCCTAGCAAGGTAACACACATTAAGCAAATGTCAATGTACTGGTCTTCGCATTGGATAGCAGTCCAATCTAGCCCTGTATATGACCAGAGACCAGTTTAACTACGGCCAAACGTACGAACGTATCAGTTGCTTAGAGGGAAACAACAAGTAGTGAACTTGACCTCATTCTCACATCCTTTTCATGCTCAGCCTGGTTGTGTCCTCACGCCCATATGTGGCGACCTAATTAACAGGCCTACACAGACTGGGGGGGTCGCAGCGAGGCAATCTGTCTTTACCCTTTGGAGAAAAAAACGGAAAAAGAAAAACCCAGACAGTAAAATATATATTTCACGCAGGAACACAAAACAATATTTCACACAGACACACACGTCTATCACGCTGGCACCCGTTGAATCACGCTGAAAGTCTCTGGCACGTATTATTTACTACTAACTGTTGAAGGATTCCTTAGAAAAGGCACCAAAGCCTACCAGCTGGCAGAATTTTCAACTGGCTACGATTGTTGAGATAATCATCAAACCAAGACACCATACAGTAATTTCAGACCCGCGTTTGTTAAAAAAACATCTTCATCAAAGCTGTGAAAAAACTTCATCAAAGATGGAAGACAAATCTTTCCTAAACTGGTTAAGATTCATATCTAGGTTACTTTTCATAAATGGTAGATTTAGTAGTTTTACATTCAATTACCATTTCATTTTATTGTCCAATCGGCATCTCAATCTCCAGTTTGTTGGTTCTTGTTTTAAAAATGAAAAAAAAAATGCTAATAAAATTGAAATCAAGATAGTATTTTATGTGACACCTCTCTGCCGGATACTGGATTCATTACAGAAAATAATACCACTATACTATTCTTTTTTTCTTGATTGCTGTTATACAGGGCGAAAATGGAAATAAGCCCCTGGTCTCAGGTTGATTTCCCTGTGTCAATAACAGTAAAAAGAAACCACAATGGAGGTAAGTGTTTGGCTAAGGCTCACAGAGTCCAGATGGATTTGATAAATACATGTGATGTGTGTACTCTGGACAAGTACCTTTGAAAATGAAATCGAGTTGATTACTTAACAATCTGAATAAAATGAGCCAATGACAACCAGGTAAGGGTCGTTCTATATAGCCTTCTCGAAATATTGAGGGCGAACATCTTTCCTTATTAACATTTCACTGGCTGGCAGAGCCAATGCCATTCTTTAGTAACCAGTCAGAAAGCTCACTGCTGCATACTGATTGTATAGCCGTGCCAAGCTAACCACGAAAGGCTAAAGCTTTGGGGCATAGCCGCTTCGCATGCCCCTTTACAACGAGAAGGCTTTTGTCAAAATCAAAGCACTGTTTTCATAATTGCAGGGATGGGGGGATTCTAAACAGACCTGCAAGCATTATCTATTTAGAAGCTGGAGGGAGAGAAAACCAACTGGGGAGGGGAATTTGCCGGCCATTTCTAATAATTATACTAGTAGAGCTACTATCCTATCAATGGCTTGATGTGCCATTTTGTCAGCGAATTCAAATGTTTTTAGTTATGCGGACAGATATACATTGGAGGATGTGCATGTCTAGTTCTGCTCTCTGAAATCCGGCAACACATCTGAACCACTTAGTCAGTCTCTCTCAAGAAAGTCCGCCATTAAGATATGCAAAGTGTTTAAAAGCATTTACATGTATTATGGAATTTATTTTAAAAGGCTCATGCGAGAAGCACTCACCATGTAGCAAACGCGAAGATGTTCGAAACCTTAACTTTACGGTCAAAAGATACAATGGTGTTTGAAATTGTAAATTATTTTAAATCTAGGGTTCAGAACAAACTCCTATTGTCTGTTAACAGACTTGGCGAATAAACCCAATTCTGATACCCAAAACAACAGAGGTGTAACAAATAAGTGAAGATTTTGCCAGAAATGCCTTTATTCCGTTGCACATTTCATATCGTACATTGGTCAGGTGAAACGTGCCACTTTCGAGAGATGTGTAGGGGTCTTAAGTACTCCGTCGTTATAGAGGGTAAAATGTTTGGGGGATCATCCACAGCTCTGATTTAATGACCCATGGTGAAATCTTATGAGAGTCACTTATGTCCTATAAAATTCCTGGACAAAGCTGTAAAATCAATGACCTGTTTTGTTACCTAATGAGTTGCTCTTCTGTGGAGAAGGGTCTCTTTATAAGTCATTAATGCATAAACTTTGCTGTGTCAACTTGAAAATATGTCCCGTTATAAAAAAAACGACCTACCTGTATCTTTCTGGTTGGTTTGTCATCGTGTTCTTATGTCATCATCCCAAAGGCATAATGATAACTACTGTATACGTTACAAGTTGAAGGATACGGTTAGCAAGAGAACATGGCGCGGCGTACGGCACACGTATGAACATGATACGTAGTATGTACTGTGTATGTACTGCGGCCTAACCTCCATGTAAATCTGCGAGGGGTATTAAAAAGGTAACGATTGGTATGGAACGTTAATGCTCCAGTGGTAAAGAGAGATGCTGAGGACGGGGACATCAAAATCAACCATGGGAAAAATGAATGAGCCAGGGTGGTGGAACTGATAGTATTTTATAATTAACATCTTAATACCTCCCCCGACTTTAAAAGGCAAAACTTCATAGCCCGCCAATGTTCAAGGCATTTAGCTCTCATTGCTGCCAACGCGCACCATTGGCTCATACTACTAGTAACAAACACCCCCACTTTGGGTCAAACCATCACTCTTAAGACAACCACTCGTTTTCTGAGGAGGGCCGGCCTCATGCGATGTTACGGATGTGTGAAATGCTCTTTAACGGCAGTGCAGCGATCAAAACACTTAGTGTCACATCCTACTAGGCCCTGAATGTAATTGTTTTGAGCAGAATTCGCTATGGAGCATGCACCACGGGTCCTTTAATGTAGTTTAAAAACACATTACCCTATCTACGTGTACGAGACTTTCTGTAGTATCTTTCAACCATATGTCCATTGTGATTTTTCCAATCATCCTGACAAACACGTTTTAATGATAAATGTGAATAGACTGGAAATATAACCCAGCGGGCCAAAACCATCGTCCGCAGAACCAGACCGCCATCTGTGGTAGACGTACAGTTGAAAACACACACCTCCCGGCGCCACACAAACAATGCAGCTCTGTGTTGACTCTATGGGATTTGCAGAGTTTAAAAAAATAATCAACAGTCCAATATCGTAGAACACTGCAGCTCATGTGCCGACTATAAGAGTGACCTCATGCCTCCATTAGACTTCCAAATGCTCCCCTATTCACTTAATGGTTCACCTCCATTCACCCTGTCCCCTTGGGCTCTGGTCAAAAATATAGCGCCATATGGTAAATAGTTTTCCGTTTCGTTTAGGACAGCCTACGCGATATAGACAGCGTCTGTAGGCGTGAGCAGCTGTTGGTCATTTAACCGGTACGGATGTACGTCGCATTATTTTAACTTGTAAAGGCTTACCTCTCTGTAAAATGTGGTTTTGCGTTTATCGGTTGAATTCAAAAAGTTCCAGGAGTGGAGTTCAGTACAGTCTTCAGGTACAAGTGATTATGTATTCCATGCCATCCCTCCGAATCCATAATCATTAACATCTGGTCCAGCTTTCTTTATTGAACTACGTTGGCCCTGTGTGGTCCACTTATCCTAGTTAACTCCACTTCAGCTAGCTCAGCACATGCAGTAGATGGAAAGAGTGCTTCAGAAAGCCTCCATCCCGTGTCTTTTTAAACTCTAAACTAACCCACTGTGTTTTTCGTTTCATTGGTGTTTATTCTGTAAATATGAATTTACCTCATTGTGACAGAGAAGTATAAATTACTTTGTTGCTTCGTATTAAAAATCAAAGGCACACGGCGTATCGATTTAGAGCAAGGTAAAACCAAGTAGGCAATAAGTAGTAATGACAATAGGTTGATTGCAGAAATGAAAAAAAACTCATTAGAAACATTATTGACCTTGGTCTCATTTTAAACAAATATGACAACTTTTTTAGTTACACCGGAAATTCATTAATTAATTTATTGATTTTCCTATTTTCAAAGCATAATAGAATGTCGACTTGGAAGTTTTGTCCCATCGCTTGTCTCCTTGGGTGACCCATTGACGTTAGACTGTCAATATGTCCAGTCTTTAACAACCCTCGTCAATATGTTTAACACCCTTTATAAAAAATGTGTTTCACATTCTAGAGTAAAAGTGTCATATTAAATGTTGGCCATACTTACTACATTGAAATTCGTTTTTCACATTTTCTTTAAAAACAACATGTTCAGGTTATTTTTACAAAATCTCTCAAAGCAATCAAATGTGACAAAGCCGCCCGGGAAGCTCTGCTTTTTTGGTGGTATTTTTTATTGAAAGTGAAATATAAAGCTGGAAAGACTACACAAGAATTTCCTAAAACAAAATAACAAAACAGGTTGTTGCAACCTGACTGATGGAGTACCTCAAATGAAAAACCCAGACTTCAATCCTGCAAACCCATCAGGATGACAACCTGTTATTGTTATTCTAGCTGTCCTGCTGTCTTTCTCAAACCAAGACATTACAGGTTTTAAATATCACTACCCATGATGTCTCTGGCAATTAGCTATACATATTGAAGTTAATTAACATTACAAAGTCCAATTTACAATCCACACATTCCAACCACCCCTGAACGAAATGCTAAACTTTTCTTAGAGCGTAACCAGACCATATACTGTTTCTCCTGATTGATCTTTAAAGGTACACACAGTAGATTTTTTCTGTTATATCTTTTCCCCCTATAAACATGTTGTGTAAACTAATGAGGCCCTCTGAGAGTTGTTTAGCAACACTGACAGCTCAGCGCCAGGAATATGTCAATTTAAAAATTTTGGAGCGTACCGCTCCATTCTAGCCAATTATGTTCCAGCAATCCAGTTCCAGCCAATCATCATCTGTGAGGCGTGCCTTTTTCCTTGGCTTATTTTGTGAACGTACATTTTACCTGGATGATATATTTGGTCAGTCTCTCTACCCTCCAGGTGCCAACCCCGCCCACTGGCAGCGGCACAACCCCGCCCACCGGCAGTGGCCCGCAGGCCCGCAGCCCCACAGCTCCAAACCAGCGCGGGCCCGCCCCCGCTCGCTGCGCAAGCTCACTCTTCATCCTTCCAGCCGCCATTCCCCCTCCCCTCCTCCCCACTCCGGTTCGAGCAACCCTATTTGTCCACCAGCTACGTACCTCGTACAGCAACCACCAGCGCAACCCACTGAACCCAGGTCTCCGCTCTTATCGAAGGCAGGCAGATCGGTGATAATTTCAACGCGGGCGGATGCCATAGAGCACGCAGCCGTTCCATGCATATTTGTAGTTCTGCGGCGGCGTACGTCCAGCCTAAACCCGCAAATAAAACATCCAAATTATTCGACGACTCCCGTAAAAAATAATAATAAATAAATAAATTAAAATTTTCACGCATGCATTTCGAACGGCCATCCACCCGGACGAGATAAAAACGCATTTTTATCAACCTGTCAGCCCCACGCAATTCCCCGTTCCCAAGTGTTAACAGCCTGTCCCCTCTCGACGAATCTCGCTTAAATTCCACGGCATAGACCAGGCATCTACATGATTAAAATCGCGGGTCGGGGTGCCTGGCTGGCCAAAGTTGACGTTACATCCGCTTTCAAAGTCATGCCCATCCATCCCGACTCATGGCATCTCTTTGGAGTCCGCTGGCTCGAGAAATACTATTTCGCCGTACGTCTAACGTTCGGATGCAAAAGCAGCCCTAAGATATTCGACATGCTATCAGAAGCAGTCTGCTGGATCCTGTCAAACAACTACGCCATCCCCCATCTCATTCACCTGCTAGACGATTTTCTAATAATCTCGCCTCCCAACGCCATACCAGCCGCGCACCTCCTCTCAGTCCAAAACGTTTTCTCCGAGCTAGGAATCCCCCTCGCAGAGGAGAAAACCATGGGCCCTGCGACGTCCATCGAGTTTCTAGGGATTAATTTGGATTCTAGGGAATTCCAAGCATCCCTACCAAAGGAGAAAATCGACCGAATAATTCTCGTCTCCTCTACCTTCCTCGAGAAATCTTTCCTCTCGAAATGCGAACTCTTATCCCTGCTCGGCCATTTAAACTTCGCAATGCGCATCATCCCGCAGGGTCGCCCCTTTATATCGCATCTCCTCTCACTCGCGTCCTCGGTCCACTCGCTAGAGGACCCCATTTCCTTAACCCATGCATGCCGCGACGAACTCAGGCTGTGGGTAACATTTCTGAAACAGTGGAACGGCCTATCGTTTTTCTACAAAAACCTCGTCGCGACCCCCACCGACATCCAACTGTTCACAGACGCCGCCCCTCAATCGGGTTCGGGGATTCTACCAAGGTCGTTGGTTCGCGGCTCCGTGGCCACCTCAGTTCCAGGAAATACCGCAATCCTCAGCGTTATTCGAGCTCTACCCCCTCGTAGTGGCAGCTTTCCTATGGGGAAAGGAATGGGCCTCTACAAGCATCCTAGTGCATTGCGACAATGAGGCTACCGTGCACTGCATTAACAGAGGCCGCTCCCACTCACCCGCTCTGATGCCACTCTTAAGGCGCCTCACCTGGATCGCAGCTTGCGACCAATTCATTATCATCGCTAAGCATATTCCCGGGTCAGAGAACCAAATCGCTAACTCCCTGTCTCGCTTTCTGTTTCAGAAATTCAGGACGCTGGCTCCGGAGGCGGACCATATCCCTACTCCGGTCCCTCGCTATTCGGAATTGGTATTCCCGTAAACCTGATGCACGGTGCTCCCTCCCCCGAAATAAGCAACCCAAGTGCCGCAGCACACCCGCCCCAGCCCAAGTGCCGCAGCACACCCGCCCCAGCCCAAGTGCCGCAGCACACCCGCCCCAGCCCAAGTGCCGCAGCACACCCGCCCCAGCCCAAGTGCCGCAGCACACCCGCCCCAGCCCAAGTGCCGCAGCACACACGCCCCAGCCCAAGTGCCGCAGCACACACGCCCCAGCCCAAGTGCCGCAGCACACACGCCCCAGCCCAAGTGCCGCAGCACACACGCCCCAGACCAAGTGCCGCAGCACACACGCCCCAGCCCAGTGCCGCAGCACACACGCCCCAGCCCAAGTGCCGCAGCACACACGCCCCAGCCCAAGTGCCGCAGCACACACGCCCCAGCCAAGTGCCGCAGCACACCCGCCCCAGCCAAGTGCCGCAGCACACCCGCCCCAGCCAAGTGCCGCAGCACACCCGCCCAAGTGCCGCAGCACTCCAGCCCAGCCAAGTGCCGCAGCACTCCAGCCCAGCACAGACGCCCCAGCCAAGTGCCGCAGCACAGACGCCGCAGCACACGCACACCCGCCCAAGTGCCGCAGCACAGACGCCGCAGCACACACGCCCCAGCCAAGTGCCGCAGCACACCCGCCCAAGTGCCGCAGCACTCCAGCCCAGCCAAGTGCCGCAGCACTCCAGCCCAGCCAAGTGCCGCAGCACACACGCCCCAGCCAAGTGCCGCAGCACACACGCCCCAGCCAAGTGCCGCAGCACACCCGCCCAAGTGCCGCAGCACACCCGCCCAAGTGCCGCAGCACACCCGCCCAAGTGCCGTAGCACTCCAGCCCAGCCAAGTGCCGCAGCACACCCGCCCCCGCCCAAGTGCCGCAGCACACCCGCCCAAGTGCCGCAGCGCTCCAGCCCCAGCCAAGTGCCGCAGCGCTCCAGCCCAGCGCCGCAGCACACACGCCCCCGCCCAAGTGCCGCAGCACACCCGCCCAAGTGCCGCAGCACTCCAGCCCCAGCCAAGTGCCGCAGCACTCCAGCCCAGCCAAGTGCCGCAGCACACACGCCCCCGCCCAAGTGCCGCAGCACACCCGCCCAAGTGCCGCAGCACACCCGCCCAAGTGCCGCAGCACTCCAGCCCAGCCAAGTGCCGCAGCACACCCGCCCCCGCCCAAGTGCCGCAGCACACCCGCCCAAGTGCCGCAGCACTCCCGCCCCGCCAATTGCCGCAGCACACACGCCCGCCCAAGTGCCGCAGCACTCCAGCCCAAGTGCCGCAGCACTCCAGCCCCAGCCAAGTGCCGCAGCGCTCCAGCCCAGCGCCGCAGCACACACGCCCCCGCCCAAGTGCCGCAGCACACCCGCCCAAGTGCCGCAGCACTCCAGCCCAGCCAAGTGCCGCAGCACACACGCCCCCGCCCAAGTGCCGCAGCACACCCGCCCAAGTGCCGCAGCACTCCAGCCCCAGCCAAGTGCCGCAGCACTCCAGCACCAGCCAAGTGCCGCAGCACCAGCCAAGTGCCGCAGCACACCCGCCCAAGTGCCGCAGCACACCCGCCCAAGTGCCGCAGCACTCCAGCCCAGCCAAGTGCCGCAGCACACCCGCCCCCGCCCAAGTGCCGCAGCACACCCGCCCAAGTGCCGCAGCACTCCCGCCCCGCCAATTGCCGCAGCACACACGCCCCGCCCAAGTGCCGCAGCACTCCAGCCCAAGTGCCGCAGCACTCCAGCCCCAGCCAAGTGCCGCAGCGCTCCAGCCCAGCGCCGCAGCACACACGCCCCCGCCCAAGTGCCGCAGCACACCCGCCCAAGTGCCGCAGCCCTCCAGCCCAGCCAAGTGCCGCAGCACACACGCCCCCGCCCAAGTGCCGCAGCACACCCGCCCAAGTGCCGCAGCACTCCAGCCCCAGCCAAGTGCCGCAGCACTCCAGCACCAGCCAAGTGCCGCAGCACCAGCCAAGTGCCGCAGCACACCCGCCCAAGTGCCGCAGCACACCCGCCCAAGTGCCGCAGCACTCCAGCCCAGCCAAGTGCCGCAGCACACCCGCCCAAGTGCCGCAGCACTCCAGCCCCAGCCAAGTGCCGCAGCACACCCGCCCAAGTGCCGCAGCACTCCAGCCCAGCCAAGTGCCGCAGCACACCCGCCCAAGTGAGATGCTGCGTGAGGAAACCTCCCGGGCAAGCACTCACCTTCCTGAACATACCTCCTTTCCGTCCAGCGAGCTTCGGTCTCACAGCGGTCGGAATAGGAATCCATACAAAACGGGCTTGGTCCCACAGCAAAAGCTCCCACATTTTCTCTTTCATCCACCGAGCATACGGTCTCCAGCAGATGCCGCGTGAGGTAACCTCCCGGGCAAACACTCACCTTCCTGTACGTCCAGCGAGCATCGGTCTCACAGCGGTCGGAATAGAAACTATACCAAGCGGGCATCGGTCCCACAACAAACGTTCAAACGCCCCACGTCCACAGGCCAGCAGGGCCCATCCAGTCCAGGCCGTGAACCGCCTTACAGGCCCCCGCGCATACAAAAAAAAAAAAAAAAAGTCAGACCCTTCCTCGAGACGCCAGTCCGCCAAGCTCGGCACTCTGGGGTGTTTTTAATCCGGCGGCTGTCCTCTGCTCCTTAGCGTTAGGGGGGTACTCTGGGTTCGGGCCGAATTCCGAGCCCGGAGCCCCGGGCCGGATTCCGAGCCCGGAACCCTCCCTCCGGACAGCACGCCAAATACGCATTAAACCTATCCCTTAATTGGCATGTAAGTGCGAACTCGTGAAATGAGGTTTACTAACAAGGTTCGGGAGGAGGACTTTCAGCTAATTAATTACAGGTGGAAGCTCTCAGCAATCAACGACTAGGGTACATATAGACTCAGCAGTCTTACCTCGCTCCGCTGACAGCTCGCAGCATCCCCCCACCACCCCTTCTCCGCTCAAATTCTAGTCTTAACCACTTACATGCGGGGGGGGGGTACTCTGGGTTCGGGCCGAATTCCGAGCCCGGAGCCCCGGGCCGGATTCCGAGCCCGGAACCCTCCCTCCGGACAGCACGCCAAATACGCATTAAACCTATCCCTTAATTGGCATGTAAGTGCGAACTCGTGAAATAGTCAGTGTCTCTTGGCTGTTTCTGGTTGTGTTTTTTTGCTCTGTTTGCACAGTTTTGTGGACGTCTTAAAATGTGTGTTCTAACGCTGCAGCTAGTGGTCAGAACAAAATCCTTGTGTGTGTAAACAGACCTGGCAAATAAACCTGATTCTGATAACATGATGCTGCCACCACAGTACCAGAACATACTGAGAGGTTCACTCATAGTGGTATTGTATTACAGGCATGACATTTGCATGACGTTAAGGTTGTCTATTCTCCAGTATCCAGTAGTTGTCGGCGGCAAGGGCAGATGTTTGTTTTGATCAAAATATATAATGGTAATATATAAAGGTATAAAGGATCTGGTTAAAGGTTAAAGTGAACTCACATTATCAATGGAAAACATGTCCATCTCTTGAGTTAGAGCTACAAAACAATTAAACATATTTTATATGCCTGGTACAGACTCTATCCTGACTTACATCAGCTAGGAAAAAATTATAGGATATTTAAATATTCCTCTCGTCAAAGATGTGTAGTTAGTTTGAACAATAATAATAATACAAATTATAGATATACTGTCACACAATACTGTATATCCGTGGAAAGTTATTCCAATCTTATAGCAGCCTCTGCAAAGGCAGTCAAACTGATTTCAAGAAATAACACCAATGGGATATGAACACATGCAATCAATACATTTTCTATTTGAATTTCATGGTCATGTTAAAAATGTTGTACACTTTCTCTTTGACTTTGAAAATGCGGAGAGGGTTTTTCTAGATCTCCGAAAAAGAATCAAACATAATCTTTTTTTAATGTAGCGAAATGTGAAGACTGTGCAGGATGTGTGAAGACCTTTACTTGCCACTATGCAGGAAACAGGAAGCCATTTGAAACATGGATAGGGTCATTTATTTGTTCAGCATATTAAAGCCGTGTGCCTGAAATGGCATGCAAAGTCCATGAAAAAATCACCTCACACATCGACAGGCACAGTCGTCGAGCTTCATGGGACCCAGAGTGTATTTGCATGTTATTCTGGAAGGGGGAAAATGTATTTTCTCTTCCAAGGCTCTTAGTGCAACATTAATGTATTGATTTTAAGGTCACTGTGACTATCATGGACACTTTTAGACCACCGTGGCACTCCATGGAAAATCCTATTTTAATAACATCATAAAAACGGCACTGCGATTATGAATAAATGTCTGCCTTTTTGGTGTGGCTGTCCCGCGAACCACCATGTTCAAACGATGAGGTTTTCAATCTCGAGGGATTATTATAAGACACCATTCGTCATCTTGAAGATACAGATGAGAACTCAGGTGGCTAGGATTGTGTATGGCATTTCCTGAAAACTACAGATAACTGAGTGACAGTAAAATGTAATCTAAAGATGGAAGAACATCTCTCGGTAAAAAGTCAAGTGGCTACTCAGACACGGTGAGATCTTCTAATATATTCCATGTGAAAACTTTGACTTTTGCTATCATCAAGGTTTCAGTTTTCTTTCTAATTCATCCATCGGTGAGATTTTCCTATCGAATATATATTTTCAATTCCCTATGCCACTTGTGGCATCGAGTTCAAAATAGGCCAGCAATACAGTGTCCGAGGTAAGATACTATCAGGGCAATGAAAAGCTGGTGTTAGAGTCAAAAGTGTTTGATCTGGCACTACTGCACATATTATATTATATAGTATATAGTATCATCCAGTCCAATAAAGTGTCTTCAGGGGATGTATACCAAACCAGAAAGAAGCATACCATGACTAACTCCACATTACAAGGCTTCATGCTAACATGTTACCAGTCTGAATAGCAATATGTTTTCATGCATCCTGCTTTGATACGTGAGTGATCAACACATCCCAAATGCCATTATATTCTCTAAATAGTGCACTTCTTCTGGAACAAAACATAGCGCCATTTGGGAAGCACACATTAACTTTGGATTTGCCCAAGCATGCAGTGGACATGAAGGAAACGTCTGCGCGGGATAACCTTTTCTGCCTGATCAGTGCTGGTACTGTGATTTAAAGGTCAGGTATAGTTGTCAGTTGCGAGACCTGACATAATGGAGGGACTAATTGTTAGATGTTTAATAATAGTATGGTGTATTCTTTTTCTAACAAGTAGATGTGCCAAATCAAGACAGGAAACAAAATGAAACTGAAGTCTCAGATTCCAAGAGCGGTGTTCTGGAAAATGGGTTTGTATACGCATTCAGTAATACCAAGACTTGCTGGCATTGAAAAATAAAAATACATTGAGTAAAACAGAATATATTTAAATACGATTAGACACATCAAATAAAATGTAAGCAACCTGCTGTAGTCAATGACATAGACTGGTCATGTGTGTTGAGATTTATCCCAATATGTTTTGGTATTAAACCATTGAATGAAAATAAAAAAATAGATAAACTGATCGGTTCTGCAAATGTTGAGCTAAGTTGTCCAGTGTTTTTCCTGACGAGAAATCACACCAATGAAGTGGAGAAATGACGAAGATCCTGAGCCACTGTTAGTTATGTACCATGAAATACTGCTAACAATATTCAAGCAATTGTTAACTAGGATGCCTGTTTAGAAACTGGAGGTAGGTTGTCTCCCTACTATGTTGAATGCATAGAATCGGCAATGTAAAGAACAACAGGGTTTTACGCCATACATGCTCTGGGATTACAACTAGTGACCATTCCTCTACTGGCAAAACACTATTGACCAATGAGCCTAAATATTATGAAGTAATGTGCCTAATATGCTGTTGGTCCTCCGCGTTCCACAAAAAATATATTTGCTTAACCTGTGGGTGGTCATAATGTTTTGACTCAGTCGTGTACAGTCTATAAAACTGTTTTGAAAACTAACGTAGTTTATTTGTAAAAAGAACAACATAGTCTTAGAAACTAAATACACAATGGTAAACGAGTCATCAGATAATATTAATGTTGTGTAATCACAGTGTTGTAAAATAAAACAAATATGAAGATGTGATCATCAAATAATCAGCATGTTATGTTTTAATAGGAAAATCCAAATCAAAAGATGTCGTTCTTCCTAAATCTTAAAACTTCTTCATTAGATGACTGACTCTGTGGCGGTATTTACATTGTCTAATTGATAATGACATACTCATTGGGCTGGCATTACATGTGGATTTGATGAACCTTAGCCTAGACTTCAGCAGCAATTGACAGTATGTTTTTTTATTTTTTATTTAACCTTTATTTAACCAGGTACAGTCATTATCAAGTGGAGAAAATATGGCACAACAGTGACATTACCAAGAACTGGACATCCCCCAAAATTGATGAAAAGACTAGAAGAAAACTGGTCAGAGTGGCTTCCAAGAGGCCTACAGCAACATTTAAGGAGCAAAAATAATGTATGGCAAGTACTGGCTGTGTGCTCCATGTGACAACAATCTCCTGTCAAGACGGAAACCGGAATAAAAAATATAAGCCCTGCTGAAGTTTGCAGAAACAAACATCAAGTCTCAGACCATAATACCTGGGCAAAGGTTTTATGGTCGGATGAAACCAAGGTGGAATCTTTTGGCCCTAACTCCAAAAAGTATGTTTGCCGCAAATACAACAATGCACATCACCCAAAGAACACCATGCCCATAGTGAAGCATGGTGGTGGCAACATCATGCTTTGGGGCTGTTTTTCTTTGGCTGGAACCAGGACCTTAGTCAGGGTAGAGGTAATTATGAACAGTTCCAAATGCCAGTGTAAGGGACAGAGCCCTGTCCTCGCACTCCATGGTGGTGATGACACCTCCCCCGCATCCGGAGAGAGGGAAAATTAGGGACTTGTTCGTTCACCTGTGTTATTGTCCGCACCTGGGTTGTGTTTGCTCGTTAGTCCCTGTACTTAGTTCTGTCGGTTCCTGTCTTTCAGTGTCGGTCATTGTTAAGGTATGTTTCTCTTGTTTTGCTGGTCCTGTTATGTATTGCGTGATTATTCTGGTGTTCTGTGTTTAGTATGTTCTGTCTCACTAAGGGGAGGTTTTGTTAATTATGTTGTTCTTCTGTGTTTATGTTAAGTGTTAGGATTGTCTTGGTATGAAGCTACCCGTTCCTGTTTTGGGAGAAAATAAACCCTGTTATTGCAAGCACTCTGCGTTTGTGTCCTCAACCTGCTCGAAAGCCGCAATCCTGACAGAATGACCGACCCAAAAGAGAGGACACAGCAGGGTGCAGTATCGTGGGCCAGCCTACGGCTCGAAAACCCCGACGAGGGGTTAATGCACGGGCTCTTCATAGAGCCCTATGAAGCAGAGGACTCCGAGCCAGAGGACGAGTCCGAGGATGAGGAGTACCTGGAGGGGGAGTTCCGGTGGGATCCCTTCACCCTCCAGCTGATTCCCGTCTCAACCTCCACGTTTCTGTCCCCCACCTCACCACCCATGGCTGCTGCCCCGCAGCATGAGATGGCCGCCGCCCCGCAGCATAAGATGGCCGCCGCCCCGCAGCATGAGATGGCCGCCGCCCCGCAGCATGAGATGGCCGCCGCCCCGCAGCATGAGATGGCCGCCGCCCCGCAGCATGAGATGGCCGCCGCCCCGCAGCATGAGATGGCCGCCGCCCCGCAGCATGAGATGGCCGCCGCCCCGCAGCATGAGATGGCCGCCGCCCCGCAGCATGAGATGGCCGCCGCCCCGCAGCATGAGATGGCCGCCGCCCCGCAGCATGAGATGGCCGCCGCCCGCAGCATGAGATGGCCGCCGCCCCGCAGCATGAGATGGCCGCCGCCCCGCAGCATGAGATGGCTGCCGCCCCGCAGCATGAGATGGCTGCCGCCCCGCAGCATGAGATGGCTGCCGCCCCGCAGCATGAGATGGCTGCCGCCCCGCAGCATGAGATGGCTGCCGCCCCGCAGCATGAGATGGCTGCCGCCCCGCAGCATGAGATGGCTGCCGCCCCGCAGCATGAGATGGCTGCCGCCCCGCCGCTCGAAACGGGCCCCTATGAACCGGTCTATCCGGTGTCCTCCAGGCCCACGCCACCATCAGCTACCTCCCCGGCCTTGGAGAGGGCTCTACGGGAGGATCTGGGGGTATTTGTCGACTTTCTGGCCTGGGTCCAGGAGGTGGCGGTGATGGACGATGAAAGGAGGTGGTGGCATCAGGAGTTCTTCGTGTGGAGGAAGGGACAAGAAGATCTCTGCCCTGAGCTCCTGGACTACCTGAGGGCACAACTTCTCCGCCGTGCACCACACCTTCGGCCAGTCACCGAGCTCCCTCCAGTTTCCTTGCCCGAGCCAGTCCCCGTGTCCTTGCCTGAGCCAGTCCCCGTGTCCTTGCCTGAGCCAGTCCCCGTGTCCTTGCCTGAGCCAGTCCCCGTGTCCTTGCCAGAGCCAGTCCCCGTGTCCTTGCCAGAGCCAGTCCCCGTGTCCTTGCCAGAGCCAGTCCCCGTGTCCTTGCCTGAGCCAGTCCCCGTGTCCTTGCCTGAGCCAGTCCCCGTGTCCTTGCCTGAGCCAGTCCCCGTGTCCTTGCCTGAGCCAGTCCCCGTGTCCTTGCCAGAGCCAGTCCCCGTGTCCTTGCCAGAGCCAGTCCCCGTGTCCTTGCCAGAGCCAGTCCCCGTGTCTTTGCCTGTCCCAGTCCCAGTTTCCCTGCCTGTCCCAGTCCCAGTTTCTCTGCCTAAGCTCGTTTCCCAGTCTGAGCCTGTCCCCGTCTCTGAGCCTGTCCCCGTCTCTGACCCGGTCCCCGTGTCTGTCCCGGTCCCCGTGTCTGTCCCGGTCCCCGTGTCTGTCCCGTCCCCGTGTCTGTCCCGGTCCCCGTGTCTGTCCCGGTCCCGTGTCTGTCCCGGTCCCGTGTCTGTCCCGGTCCCCGTGTCTGTCCCGGTCCCCGAGCTCACTCCAGACCCAGAGCTCACTCCAGACCCAGAGCTCACTCCAGACCCCGAGCTCACTCCAGACCCCGAGCTCACTCCAGACCCCGAGCTCACTCCAGACCCCGAGCTCACTCCAGACCCAGAGCTCACTCCAGACCCAGAGCTCACTCCAGACCCAGAGCTCACTCCTGTCCCCCTGCCTGACTCCAGCCCTGTCCCCCTGCCTGACTCCAGTCCTGTCCCCCTGCCTGACTCCAGTCCTGTCCCCCTGCCTGACTCCAGTCCTGTCCCCCTGCCTGACTCCAGTCCTGTCCCCCTGCCTGACTCCAGTCCTGTCCCCCTGCCTGACTCCAGTCCTGTCCCCCTGCCTGACTTCAGTCCGGTCCCCGTCCTGTCCTCGAGCCCCGTCCTGTCTTCGAGCCCCGTCCAATGCCCGAGGCCGTCATCCTGGCCGAGCCAGTTCCCGGGCCAAGGACTGTTGCCGGGCCAAGGACTACTGTCGGGCCAAAGCCGGTTCCCGGCCACCTGAACCGTGTCCTCCGGCACGGCCTCCTGAACCGTGTCCTCCGGCACGGCCTCCTGAACCGTGTCCTCCGGCACGGCCTCCTGAACCGTGTCCTCCGGCACGGCCTCCTGAACCGTGTCCTCCGGCACGGCCTCCTGAACCGTGTCCTCCGGCACGGCCTCCTGAACCGTGTCCTCCGGCACGGCCTCCTGAACCGTGTCCTCCGGCACGGCCTCCTGAACCGTGTCCTCCGGCACGGCCTCCTGAACCGTGTCCTCCGGCACGGCCTCCTGAACCGTGTCCTCCGGCACTGCCTCCTGACCCGTCCCTGCCTGGTCGACCTCTAGACCTGCACCCTCCTGTCCGACCTCCAGATCTGCTCCCGCCGAGTAGACCTCCAGACACGCTCCCGCCGGGTAGACCTCCAGACACGCTCCCGCCGGGTAGACCTCCAGACACGCTCCCGCCGGGTAGACCTCAGACACGCTCCCGCCGGGTAGACCTCCAGACACGCTCCCGCCGGGTAGACCTCCAGACACGCTCCCGCCGGGTAGACCTCAGATCTGCTTCCGCCGGGTCGACCTCCTGACCCTCATCCGCCGGGTCGACCTCCTGACCTGTCTCCTGACCTGCATCCGCCGGGTCGATCTCCAGATCCGCTTCCGCCGGGTAGACCTCCTGACCCGCTCCCGCCGGGGTAGACCTGACCCGCTCCCGCCGGGTAGACCTCCTGACCTGCTCCCACCGGGTAGAACCCATGACCCGTCTCTACCTGTCCGGCCTCCAGACCTGCTCCCGCCCGGTCGACCACCTGATCCGTCGTCGCCTGTCCGGTCTCCTGACCCGTCTCCGCCTGTCCGGTCTCCTGACTGGCATCCACCAGACCGGCGGCCTCCTGGTCTGTCAGCCTCTGTCCTGCCCGAGACCCGTCTCTCCGTCCTGCCCATGTCCAACTCTTGGATTATATTCTGCTCTTGTGTTTTGGGCGCTTCAGGAGCCGCGCCCCTTGGTGGGGGATTCTGTAAGGGACAGAGCCCTGTCCTCGCACTCCATGGTGGTGATGACACCTCCCCCGCATCCGGAGAGAGGGAAAATTAGGGACTTGTTCGTTCACCTGTGTTATTGTCCGCACCTGGGTTGTGTTTGCTCGTTAGTCCCTGTACTTAGTTCTGTCGGTTCCTGTCTTTCAGTGTCGGTCATTGTTAAGGTATGTTTCTCTTGTTTTGCGTTTGCTGGTCCTGTTATGTATTGCGTGATTATTCTGGTGTTCTGTGTTTAGTATGTTCTGTCTCACTAAGGGGAGGTTTTGTTAATTATGTTGTTCTTCTGTGTTTATGTTAAGTGTTAGGATTGTCTTGGTATGAAGCTACCCGTTCCTGTTTTGGGAGAAAATAAACCCTGTTATTGCAAGCACTCTGCGTTTGTGTCCTCAACCTGCTCGAAAGCCGCAATCCTGACAGCCAGGTCTTTTTTGTCAAAAAACCTTCAGGCTTCCGTTAGAAAGCTGAAGTTCACCTTTCAGGACAAAAATGACCCAAAGCACACATCCAAATCCTCAAAAGCATGGCTTCACCAGAAGAATATTAACGTTTTGGAATGGCCCAGCCAGAGTTCAGACCTGAATCCATCATCTGTGGTTACAGTACTGGTATGGTGGGTTAATAAGTACTGCAGCATGTACATCGTTTGTGGTTTAAAATATGTTATTGTTTTTAAATCATTGTAATTAAAGTGGGTGCCCACTCCAGAAGGTGGCGCTGCTACTTTTCCTGGTCAGTGGGAGGGCAGTTTTCGGCCTCTTTTGCAGAGCACATGTTGGTGGTGAAAAGGGTTGGTGTTTGAATGCCTAGAGTGTGTCACCATGTTCAGTGTGATTTGGATTTGAAATGTTTTTTAATTTTGAATAGGTGTAGAGAATTTCTGCGGCCAGGAGTTGAAAAGGTGGTTGCGGAGTGAGGCCAAAAGGCTACGGCGTCAGGCAGAGGGAGGTGCATACCAGACTGTCAAATGATATAAGGCAATCATTTATTGTAAAGCGATAAAATTATTTCCGACTCATCTGAACATAAAAATACTACCTACGTTTGAAAAAGCTCCAAATGTGCTGTTAGCGTCACTTAGAGCAGAGGCATTCAGACCCTTAAATTTCATTATCTCCCTATATTGTTATTGTTTCCTGACTTGAAACGTATGTTGTACTCCTTGGGCTGGCGAGCTGCCTATAATGTGTTGGAAAGATCTCTCACCCAGATATTAGCAGCGTTTTAGGTAATTTTCTTGCCTCATGCAAAAAAATGCTAATGTCTGTTTGGTTCCAGCATCGGTGGCCAATCTAATAGATTTACAAGTTGTATATGCTGGTGTATTAAACACTTGCCTGCTCACCTCACCAGCAGACAGGACTGACTGTACATTCGTCCACTGATGTAGCAGACATCCATGCAGCTCCATCACAGAAAGTCTTTTGTTGTGCTATGGAGAGGACTAGTGTCTTAATCCCAGAAAAACCTAACAGCAAATTCTGAAAGTGCCTTGTTTGGCACTGCACCATTAATTGATACCCTATAGAATTGATACCCTATAGAATTGATACCCTATAGAATTGATACCCTATAGGATTGATACCCTATAGGATTCATTCTGGTTCGACCAGGATCTGCGTTTTGATAATTTTGTAAATTCCGTCATGTTAGGGTGGTGCTTGTCAACATATTTGCATCAATTCACTCTAAAGGAAAATGTATTGGCTAAATATAGGTAAAGATAATGATACAGGCAACTCTTTCCTAAAAATACACAGAGTTTATCAAAATACTAAAGTCGTGTAAGCCTACAAGAAGCAGACCTACCCTGAAGTCGATCAAAAAAGGGCCTAAATTTGAACACAACCCAAAGCCTCCAATAATAGCCTTTCGTTGACATTTTAACAGTCGCCAAGTGCCTTGTTATTTTCACAGTAACAATCCTATCAATATTACAAATTATACTTAAAAAACTGGTATTGTTTTTGTGTGAATAAAAAAAGTGCAGCGTTGCAGTGTTTATTAGTGTATAGTCAGCAAACTTGTTCATTGGTTTTTGGCGTTTCCATGGTTGTCTTGCTCAAGGAATCGGCAACAGCTGTTTGCACTAGCTGGTGGTCTGTCAATCTATCTGAAACTTTGTGTGGCGGTAAATGTGTGAGGCTCTCGCAAAACGTCAAGCTGTCACTTTCACTAGCTATGAAAGGAGGCTGCGACTTCGTGATTTGCTGGCGACTTTGTCACTTGATCTTGATAATATGATGAATCTGTCAAAAGATGTGTGCCACATACTTATGGAATGTCATCGGACTGTGGTTTTTTGATTTGTGTTTAGAAAGACGATAAGGTGGAGGAAGAATCGGATGAATAAAAGGCAGTGAGTAAGGGATGGGACAAAAGAGAAGAGCACATCAGAAATCACCCTCGTACCACATATCCTGGGCCGATAAAGAACCCATGTTGTGGGCTTTCTGAGTGCTACTATTAATTCTTTTCTCCCACATCTGATGTTTGAATGGGTTATATGAATAAGGAATTGTCTGGGATTTTGGGATTCCTGTATTTCTTACAGTGGGTACGTAGGTCATGGAATGGGGATGAAGCAATAAGCTTGGCTTAGCCTATCATCATGTTGTGAAGTTCAATATGGATATCTCTGGTCATATCAAATATACGCTGACAACGTAATTCATACCTCTGGTGAAATGCATCTTTAAAATACTCAATAATGTGCTGCACCATTCAATATTTATATTGGGCTAAGGAGTTAACTGGATATCAACTTCCCAAAATATTTTTGAATAAGCTCAACTAAGTTGATATTATTCATCACTGTTTACTCTCAGTTTTGCTTTTGCTTGCTTGCTAACGTTAGCTATGCTAAATAGAAGGAGTATTACCTTTTGTTAACACCTGGAACTAGGGCATTAACACCATTGCGTTTCCTACATTTATAGTGTGTTGAAAAGCATGACAAGGAAGACAAACCCTACAAATCAAACATTCTGATGATATCTTCTTTTCCTAGGATATGCCATTATGAGCTTTGCACACTTGGATTCTCCTATTGTTCTTGTTGATTTCCTCAAAGCACTCAATGCGCATCTCACATATGTTTTACTTATGCTTTTGCAAGTGCCTCATGACCTGACTATTGAATTTCGAGGAATCTCTTTTAGCATATGACATTATTTTACGGTATGGGAACCTGCTAGTAACTTATGTATTTACTTTTTTTATGAACAACCAAAAAATGTTTTAACAATATTTAGAATATTTTTACTAAATACTAAATATTATTACCATTTACTAAAAAATGTTAATTTTTATTAGTGTTGCCCTTGATTTTAGTGTCCAAAATAGTTCTTAATCCATGTACAATTTACATGGATAAGTTAGTGTGAACTTAGTAAAATAACTAAGTACAAATATGCAGAGGGCAGTACAAGCGCAATGCAAATGTGAAAGTGGCAAATAGGGAGTACAAACAGTATGCATTGTGCCAATGACAGATTAAATAAGGTAGCAGTGTGGAGAGAAAGAGGTAGGAGAGGAGGTAAGGCGAGCGCTGGGTTTCAGAGTTCAGCATAGTAACCGCAGCTGGGAAGAAGCTGTTACTAAGGTATGTAGAGACCTCGCGCAGGCAGGGCAAGGCAATAGGAAAATACTCCAAGCCAGAGGCTACCAAACTCTTTGTTTTGATTGGGTACTCATCTGTCCTGAACATTCATAATTGTTTTTGTCGACTACGCAACAGAAGCAGCTTGCACGTGAGTTCTTCCTGAGGGGAAGCAGGCTGGTAAGATGTGTTTGATTGAGCAAGTTAGCTACCTAATTTCTTAGGGTTGTGTATAAGCAAGCAAAGCATACACTCTCTCATTGATGTAGTAAGCTAGTTTCTGTTTGAAACAATTCTCAGTGCGGCTGAGGTAGATGGATGACAGATAACGTCCAAATATCTTACAGCTGTATGCAGTACTGTAGCTAGCTAGTGGACACATTTAGCTACTTGAACTTAACTAGCCAGTTGTTGAGGGCTGTGTCAGAAAGCTACTCTATACTCCAAAATATAATATTTCTCAGTTTTGTTTACTTGTTCTAGCATCAATCAAGATGAAGAGATTGAAGACCTATTTGCTGACGTTTTTTTAAGCAGAATATCAGATATCAGAGGGTTTATTAATTTAGGAACTCAGGAGCTCTACAAAATGTGCCCCCCCCATTAAAATTTCCACTCCTGCATGCTAACTGTGGATGACATAAAATCAGTAGAGCAACATATTAGATTGATTTAAATTTCTAGATACCCAGTTCATACAGAAATAGTGCAAAATCACTAATAGTTATGGCAGCAGTGTGGCATCTAAATGTCTACAATTTAAAGGTGATACCTATTTATTTGACTACCATGCAAACAATATTCATCATGTTTGAACTGCATTATTCTATATGCATAGAATGCCTTACTCTATTGTGAAATGTTTGGTAAAGTATTGCCTATTTGTAGAATATTACTGTATATTAAATTACTATGTAAATAATGTAATGTGTTTTACATATAACTGAATTTATCTGTAGATCATAAAATGCAGATCCACATTTTAAAAGCGGTCATTACATATTGTAAAAATAGAACATAAACATAAATGTACGCTTTATCATACCGTGTTCTATTTGCGTTTAGTCATTTGTTTTTAGTTTTTTTAATTTGGAAGGCCATAATGTTGCAGACCAAGAGCAAACACATGTCAGGTTCTGATGTAAAATGCTTAACTGAATGTCGTCCTGCATTGAAAACCCCAAAGGCCTCTGTAACCTACATCATTTGTGTTCACTATAGCCTATCTGCTACTGTCTGAAGTTTTAACTTAAAATGGGAAAATCTTAACTATTTACTGCAATTGTATGCACAAAGTTGCACAGAATATTCAAAAAATATATGTTTTTTGTTTCTCTGGAGACAAGACTATCTGTAAGCCGTACATAACCTTGATTGCGGCTAAGTAAAATATAAGTAAAACGTCATAAAAAGCTAATACAAGAGATTCTGGAGTATGATTTTCATACCAAAAAGTTTGCGTTGCAGGTATCAATCAATCTATTCTTTGTCATCCTGGAATTATTGTGTAATTTGAAAACTGCCATATGTGTTAGAAATTGGGAGTTTCACACAGCCCTGATATACCCAAATACTCAATGATGCAAATCAATTAAAATAACTTCTGCTGCTCACCACTTGCTAAATGCTGCGCTTTGATTTAGCGCTTTTAACTAAAGCGCTTTTTTCAGGTCCTGCCTCACATTCACCCATTCATACACTGACGACCACATCTACCATGCAAGGCGGTTAGGTGTCTTGCTCATGGACACCTCGACAATTTCCCAGGATTGATTGACAACCGACTCAACCCACTGAGCCACTTCTACTGGGGTCCACACAATACATACATTTCACAAATTCACAGTATCCTTCACTTGACAGAAGTTCAAATAGTGGGGTAGAAGGAATAAGGAATGGGGGATGGGAACTAATCTGAAATCAGTATTTACTTGAACTATACCAATATGTTTTAGTTACTGCCATTAAAGGTGCATCAAAGGTACTTTGCACCAAAGTAATGTGATAAAATACTGAAGAACTGAAAGCTCTTGAGTCTCTGTAACAAAATTTCTTTGCCTTGGCAACATTTTAGTGTTTGATACACAAGATAATTTTTTAGGTCATTGCCTAAAATAAACTTTTTAAACAACTCATAAGGGTTGAAGCAATTTCAATATGTTGCAATATATAACAAGGATGCATTTCAGCTTCTGTAATTGAATCCACAAATGTGTTCTACTCAACAAAAAAATAACATGCTCCATTTTGCACATGCTCTATTTTGCTCTTGTGATTGAACCTTGTCGTCTTTTCAGGCATGATAAGTCGGGAATATTTTTTTTTTGGTATCTATAATAACCTATTCATTATTCATCAGATATTTTGGAGGCAGAATTTGCATAACTAAATGTTCCAGGGCTTAGCCTTGTCTGGCTCTCGGTTGGACCATAGGTGCTTAGCCGTGGCAAGCCCTAGTTTAAACCCTGTACAAACTTGAATACAGCACCTGTATGTGACTATGTAAATGCATGAACAAAGGCTAATAATATGATCATTCTAATAGGTGGAATCAAATATATGCAAGCAAGCAATATTATTCACCTGGTTTGAGAATCGTCTATCAAAAGCAAATATTAATTTCACATAGTACATTTTTGATGACATTAAACACAGTTCACAGCTTGAATTACAACAATATTGACATTAATCTATCATACACTTTGTTACAAAGCCCTTTTACATCATCATATACAGATAACAAGCCAAAAACCACAAGGAGAAACAATAGATGTTGAAGAAAAATATATTTAATGTGGAGATGGGGATTTCAGTAAACACAGTGACCCAGTCACTGTCACACATGCAGGAAATAGCCCCACCCACGATGCCAAACCTGACCAATCACCAATGGGACATCTACCGACCACTAACTACCCTGAAACAATGCTTCCTGTGGCCAACAATGGTCTCTTTCACTGCACTATTCTGATGGGGGCGTAGAAGAGGTCAGAAAGATCTCGTCAGTGAATCAACCCACTCAAAATCGAATGCCTAAAAGCCTGGCAGGACACGATGCACACGATTAGGTGTAGCATGGAAGAGTGCGAGTAAGCCAGTGATTCAGCCTCTAATAGGGTCAGAGGCAGATTATCCTAGTGGAGAGAAGGACGCCTGCCAGGCAAAGACGGCAAGGGTGTTTGTCAACCCACTGCCTTGCCATTTACCTACTCGCCCCTTGGCCATACTACACTCACTCATACGATCGCTCTTCAGATCATTCTAAAATGTTGAGTCCCAGCTTCCAACTCTTAACATGGATCGGCAAATCAATACACTGCCATCTATCTCAAATGGAGAGATTCCACTCTAGGTTTTTGTTACAAATTCCAGGTACAGTGAGGAGGGCTACTGTCTCAGAGCATATCCATTTAGGTAAGCAGTGCAGGACCTGTTTGGGAATTGTTAAAGGAACTCCCTTTAATGCTTTGCATAATAACAGTATCATTTGTGAATCAGCCCAAACCTCGACAGAAGGACAGGAGAGAGTTAGATCATATATCATGTTTAGGGTCTAGTCAAGATTCCCGCAGCCATATATTTACAACAATTTAAAGTGAATTCATGCCTTTTCTGGGTTGCCAGAGAGAAGAGCATTGAATATGTCTAACCATTAACTGTCAGCATTTCTGTGTCAAATGTTTTTATGTAAAAAAAATATTGTTTGGTGATGCTACAGATACAAAAAATACATTATCAACAGAGTATTTAGAGTGCCAAGTAATAGCAAGGTGTTTCTTCGATTTGATTTCAGACAACCGGGACTAGGTTCTGTAGTTTAAAACAAGAAGTGCCAGAAAGTGTCCTTTTGACCCAGATGTCCTTAAAAATATATATATATTTTTTAGGAATGCTGCTATATGCATACTTTATCCCACAGCATTTTTCTCTGTTAAAATTACTACTGGAAAAGGCAAATTGAAGGCTATTTTGCCCAAATTTCAGCCAGACACGCTATCCGCCATTTTGATTTACATTTTTTTTTACTGTAACTCTTTTGTCTGTCACCAGGTGGCGCAAAGAAAAGAGGAACCAAAAAGTTAAAGGCCCATTATAGCCTTGCAAATTAATATACACTTTCATCTAATAAGTGCACATAGAGATACTACACTAATTATTTTAAATTAAACCAAATTCATTTCAAAGTATAGTAGAACATATTGAATTAATTTCAGTCCAGTGCACTGTTTCCTACAATGAATGTAGTCAATAATAGAGATTTGTTTTGTTCCAAGCACATTGGCTAACTTGACAACATCGGAAACGTCAATTCAGATGCCAATATGTAATGTAAAGTCCAAAGCAGCATGGTGAATTGTGCTAGGGAAAAGGCAGCAAGCTACAGTCATTTCAATGTCATTTACAGAAATACTTTAATTTTAAAACATCATTTGTGTGTTATAGTTAATTTCTTCAGTTTGGCCTTTGAAAGAACAGTGGATAATTGGCAATGTAATTATAGCAATGGTTTTATCCTTATGTGGCGCCAGTGTTTATTCTTATTCTTGGCCTGTGATCTCAAGAGAAAACGGTGAATCACCTCATTATCAAAACAACTGAAAATAAATTCTTGTCAAAGTTGGGTTACTGTACTTCTGTTTGTGTAAAACCTACATGTTTATCTCTTATCAATAGCCTGCTGTTATGTTCACACTAAAGTATTGACAGGGAAAACATGTAATGGCGTGGGGGATTGCTGAAGTATTCCATTCAAACGTGTGGCGGAATTGCGCCAAATGAACGAGTGAATCAACCGTCCTGAACAAGCGAACTAACCGGCAACACAAGTGACCCACTGAACCGACTCCTCCGACACAGAATTAACACTCGATCACTCGAATTGAATGAAAATGACACAGTCGGGCAAAAAATAAGGATAAGGTGATATGAGGGCTTTGGAGACCAACTATTTGGTTTGGTGCAAATTAGTCAAGTATTTCTCATGATTGAGCGATTTCCTGGACTCTGTGTTAAGATCTGGTGAAGCAAACTGTCTAGCAGCACCACATTTGGACCCCGCCTATCCTCATTACTTTAATCGTATTTCACTGGGAGACTTGCGATTTAATGGAGGTGATCTGCGGGCCTTTGAGACTTTAACCAGCTATTCGGTTCGGTGAAAATCGGCGCCTAGTATTTCTCATGATCGGGCGATTTCACGAACCCAGTGTTATGATCGGTTTGAGCTTCTATCATACCCTGTATGCTACATAAAGATGAAGACACTCATTAGCCGTTATAATTCTGATAATATGGTACGGTTGCATTCTATATATTGTGAATGGTCTTCATGACATTTAATATTAATGATACCTTCTAAACTGTCTACACTAAAGTGCTGCTCTTTGTTCTAAGTGTTTCCCATGTACTCAGTAAAGTCATCAGTGATACAGTAACAGTGAGTTATGGAATATCATTTAATAAATACAACAATTGGGCTATATTTGTTGAACCAAAATAGGCTCACAGATATAGACTCACTTGCAGGTAAGGACATGTGCCAACAGCATAACAGAATTTGATAATGTTGCACACTCAATAGAAAAAACTAATTTGTTACAATACCTTAAAAATGTATGGGTGATAGAAACCTAGTTTAATTTGTCAACATGTGATTATAACTGTATTTGTTTTGCTTTCAAACTGACCAATCAGATAATGACCAATCAGGCAGAAATGCAATTTTTCTCAATGTAGAAATGTGCCCAATGACGTTAAGGTAAATTGCACCCAGATATGACACATGGCCATTGTCAGTTTGCAGCCAACCAGAAGTGCAAAAAGACAGTGTGTCTGTGTGCCAACGTATGAGTCAAATGAGATGGAATACAATGGAAAGATGTCCAAATGACATGGATAAGGAAATATGCAGGTGTTCATTTCAACTATGTTGCAAATTGCATATGTGCAGAGGGCAATACAAATAAACAAATACAATTTACTGTCAAAACTTTCTAAAATATTTAAATATTAATTTGGTATATTTAAAAAGAAATATCTGGTACATTGGTATTATCTAAAAGTTGGATAATCAGAAAATGAAAAGACGTTTTAAGCTTTGAAATATGAGATCCAAGTTATCTTTCTATTCCCTTCCAAAGCCCCAAGATATGGAACCTTTCCAGTGCACGTTTGAATTAAATACTTTACCAATACCCACGCCAGTCTGTACATGGTATAGCAATGTGAATGTCATAATATCTACACATGCACTCTGTTCAAAATAAAAACACATTTCAATACACAATTAAAAAGTAATGGGCCTAAAAAAGATTTGATTCTCAGCTTGACCACACAATGTGGAAATATTATTAACTAACACAGGAAAAATATCATTGTTTTGTATTAGAGAAATATAATTAATAAAATACTTTTTATTAATTACTAGGACGTGTTTCTTGTCCAAAATTACACTATTTTAAAGGTTTATTAAGTAAAATGTTTTGTTTGGATCACCATTGTAAAAACTAGCAGGGGTGTGCTGAATAGCACTCAGACAAACTGCAGGTCTGGTTGGTCAGTCAATGAGCCTCAGAAAGATGCATTGCCCATAAGACGTATAAGAGCTTGCAGTTTGCAGTCCGCCGCTGAAACGTCAACTGTGACATGAGAGTGTTTTGGCCGCCAGTGTCCTGCCGGAAGACTGCTCTTAACGAAACTGCGGTGTGCCGTTTTTCTATAGCCGGTGGACCCTTAACAGTCTTGGTTGGGAAGGTTTTGGCAACATTTGATTGTTTCAACAGTTATAGGGTATATAACTCCATTGATTACCATTGCAAAATCCAAAGAGACAAGTCTTTTTTGGTTAGAACTATTTTAACCGTTTTTTTTAAATCCATTGTTTTTACAATAGAGAATTTTCTTTCCTTTCAATAATTTCAAAAATATTTTGAGAATTTTTAGGTTTAATTTAAATGATTTAGTGTGTTAAAATGGTACCACCAATGCCTATATATTTGGTTTCACTTTGTCATGTGCCATTGCACTTTTACCTAACAGCATGTTCCTTTGGACAAGATGTGCCATCCACGGGTCATTGTGTCTAAGCAACACCCTCCCATTCAAAACATGCATGGGTCAAATGACACACCCTGGCGCTTCTAGTAGGTGTGAATGCTAGTGTTAGCTAGTGTCTAGCATTAAATAAGTCTATTGCCTAAAACAAAGACTTTCAGGGTAACACATGTAATCATAATCAAACAACAGAGGGTCAAAACACACCTCACAGAGATAGGCAATGAAGAAAGATACAATGCAAGTCAGATTTATACACCTAAATGATTTGGATTTCAAATCTGGGTTGCAGTCCATGGCATTAGTGTTATAATGATCCACCTCTCAGATATTCAAACCACACAGGGTGTAATAACAAAAGAGCTGGTAGTCGACAACCGCACCGAAAAGACTGCATTCCTAAGATGCACAAATAAGTTATTTCATATAGTTGATAAGGTTTGGGGCTGGCCCACGTCATGCATATTATAAGGTTGGATAGAGCCTCTGTTCTGCTGTTTCATTTATTTTATACTTTATTGCACTGATAGCTTGGCAAGGAATTTGGCTGATTTAATGTCCAAAGCTGCATGATGAATTGTGCTAGGGAAAAGGCAGCAGGCAACAGCCATTTCAATGTCATTTACTGAAATACTTTAATTTTAAAACATAATTTGTGTGTTATTGTTAATTACTTCAGTTTGGCTTCTGAAAGAACAGTGGATAATTGGCAATGTAATTACAGAAATGGTTTTATCCTTATGTGGCGCCAGTGTTAAGTCTTATTCTTGGCCTGTGATCTCATGAGAAACGCTGAATCACTTCATTATCAAAACAACTAAAACATAAATGTGTGTCTGTCAAAGTTGGGATATTGAACTTGTTACACTGTTTGGTAATGTATGTAAAAAAAATGTGACTTTCATACTTGGCTTAACCTTGGTTTACTAAGTACTAGGTAAGTAGGATTAAGAACACATTAATTGTTTTGCAAATAAATGAGAGAAATCAGTACTGACTGCTTTTCTAATTGACAGAACAACACATTTTCATTTTGCCAGTTTAGGGATTTGATCTAGTAACTATTCGGTGAGCCAAAGAGCCTCTGACCACTAAGGTTCCCTTCCATCTGAGTAACATTTAAATAAAAGTTATGCAGCATTTTTTAGTGCAACTTAAATAGGTTCCACAACCTGTAGGTAGCCAGAAGTTCGATGGGATGTAGGGTTATGTAAACTGCTTTCTAGTCAACTCCTGGTCCAGATAACTCTAATAAAAAATGAATAGATCTTTAAAATGAAGCAGGCCATTCTAGACGGAAAAGGTCTGGATCTCGTATTTCACTAATGATACTTAATTATAGAATATGTGCAGGATGAACACATTTGCTTTTTGATGTAAAGCCTTGGAAATGTGCCACAATCTTCAATAAACCATGTTGAAATGCATATCCCCGAAGCTCTATAAACTTTCACCTGCTGGGAACTGTCAAAGGCACTTAACCGTTCAGCTTTGCTCTTCACAGAGAATTATACATGCAGGTTTTCGTATTTAATACAGGGTGAACATACTTCCCTGCTACGGATGTACTGCACAGCCTTTTAGACATGATCGTGACGGAATTTGTTTACATGTCTTGCCATTGCCAAGAATCCGAATAATCTACGGATTCCTTTGGAATCAGAATGCATTGGAACTATGTGAGCTGCGGAATGTTCTCTGCCATTTGAAAGCCTGCCTTGCATCTTTCTATTCCATCAGAGAGAAGCTTGTTTAGACCCGAAAACACTCATATTCTGGAGGGAATTTAGACTTTTTTTCTGCAGCTTTCTTACTGAGAAATTCTGATTCAATACATTTTCTAAAGAGTTACAGTACTTGTACAAAGACACCAACCCACTGGACTTCACAATGATTGACAATGTTTAAACTCAATTGAATTCAAACTCAAGTTATAAACACATTATATATTTAGTTGCACTTCTTGCTATGTTACTAACACCTCCACAAGTACTGCATAAGTAATGTTGTTCCGGTCAGGGGCGTAAACATGATAGAGACATTGGGGCAATCCGAATAAGAACAACTCTCGTAATATTATTTTCTGGGTGTGGGTTGCTGTTAATATGGGGGGGGGCATTAACTGGACATTATGAATGGTATAGAAATATACTGGTATAAACAGTGGCGGCGCTATTTTATGGCCTAAACTACGGTGGTGCTAATCCGTACAGTCGTCGGGCTTGTCGAGTTTGTTGGTTGATTTTGGTACTTTTTACTTTCCATGGCGACAAAACAGTCATCTAACGAGCAACCAAAGTTGGAAACTTTTGGTGACTTATACAATATACGTTTTTGTTGTTGAGCAGCAGCGAAATTGTTGTTATTGTCTGTGTACAGTATAACTCAATATATGCACTTAAAATACAACTGTACCATCTGACATGTGTCCTATTGATGCAGTTAACATTACAGAATATCTGCTATGCAATTGCCATGCTAGCGCTTGGAGTGTATGATGTCCTGGGTTCAATTCCCAGCTGTTCCCCAGGCTGCTGTTGAAAATTAGAAAACCTGGTTAAATAGTATACCGTGATAAACATTTAAGGCCAAGCAAGATAAGGTTATAAAACTCATCAGTAAAAACTATAGTAATTAGATTAATACTTACTTAATTTAACTCAAAATAAATAATGCAAAAACTTTAGAAGTGTCATAGTTTGGCATGGTCACCATAACCGTCTCGTACAGACAAGGCAGCAGGGGCGGTAGACATTTTAATTAGTGACCCAAATACCTGAAGGCGTTCCTCGTTTAACTCATGTAGTGTTGAAGTAACTGCATCTTTTTACTACTGAATGGAACCAAAGTTATCAAGCTGTTTAGTTAGCGTAAGCCAACAGAGGACAGTGTAACATTGTAGTTACCTGTAGTGCCTCACGAAGCTACCTATTTTTCCCTCTCAAAGATTTCACTTTGTTTTTCAATTTAACTGTTCACATTATAGGTCACATGAAAGATGGAAAAAGTTCTGACATGATTTATCCTTTTTTTCACATAAAAAAGGTTTGTGCAAACTTTTTTATCCACTGTAAACTGCATTAAAGTTCAGGTTCCAATTTCCCAACTGATCATCTGTATCTCTAGAGCATGCCATGTGCCGGCTTTAAGACCTCCACCATCCTTCCCGTCCCCAAAAAACAAAGGATCACAGGACTAAATGACTACAGGCCCGTTGCCCTGACCTCTGCGGTAATGCTGTCATTTGAGCGCCTTGTGCTATCCCATCTCGAAGCCATTACTGACCCTCTCCTGGACCCCCTGCAGTTTGGCTACAGACCAAAAACGTCTGTTGAAGACGCAGTAAACATGGCCCTCCATTTCATCCTCCAGCTCCTGGACTCCTCAGAAACCTATGACAGGATCCTGGTTGTGGACTTTAGCTCTACTTTTAATACCATCATTCCCGCTCTGATGCACGACAAGCTCTCCCAGCAGCATGTGCGTGAATCACCGACTTCCTGTCTGATAGGAGGCAGCACTTAGGGTTGGGGAAAGAGGTCTCTGACTCCCGGTCCATCAGCACTGGATCCCCTCAAGGCTGCGTACTTTCCCCTCTGCTCTTCTCCCTGTACACCAACAGCTGCACCTCTAGTCATCAATCTGTCAAGCTGTAGTTTGCTGATGACACCACCCTCATTGGGCTCATCTCTGATGGGGATGAGACGGCCTTCAAGGGGAGATTCACCATCTGGTGTATTGGTGCAGCCAGAAAGAATCTGGACATTAACGCTCTAAAGACTGTGGGGATAGTTGTGGATTTTAGGAAGACTCCAGCCCCACCCACCCCCATCACCCTGTGTGACTCTGCAATCACCATAGCAGAGTCCTTTCACTTCCGGGTCATCATCATCAAACCATGAGCAAAAGTGGGAGCAAAAACCTGCTCCCAGTTGAAGTCACCAAGCAGTAAAAACTCAGATGATAGATGTAGGGCAATACGTTTGCATATGGGGTCACGGGCACTACACGGGCTGAGGTGGGTCTGTAGGAGGCAGCAACAGTTATAGCCTTGTTTTTAGCAAGATGACTGAGCTCTGTAGCTTGCAACTCCACCACCCTTGGTAGCTCAATCTTGACGAAAGGTATTATAGTTGGGGATTGTTATTTCAGAGTTGCTGTCAGACTTCCTGAGCCAGGATTCAGACATGGCTAGGATGCCTGGGTTGGCTGAGTGTGCCAGAGCTGTAAGTAAGTTGAGTTTAGGAAGTAGACTTTACTGTTAATGTGCATAAACCCAAGACTTTTACGATTGCAGAAGTCAGTGAAAGAGATCGCCTGGGGCTCAGGAATGGCACTAGGGATTTCAGGTTTGAGCTCAACATCTCCAGATGAGCAGAGAAGTAGAATAAGTGTGTGACACATGGCTTTAAGAAACTGGTCATTTGGAGCAGCGAGTAGCGTTATATAAGGGAATGATCATCAGATCATAGTACACTAAATGCAGTGCCGTATGGGCAGCCAGGGATATGACAGTATGGGTGTTTGGTGGAGGTAAACCTAAATATAAAGTAATAAAGGAGGTTGCATCTCTAGACAGATAAGATATGCCAGAGGTGCCAGGCTCTGTAGTCAGTAAGGTAATGGAGTTAACAGAATTGAAGCGGAGGGGGTTAAGGAATCTACAGGAAAGTAGGGCGGTAAAAGCTATATATTGGTATATAGTTCATTTTACCAAGGCCAGTTCTGTTTTTGCAAAAAAATGGTCATTGGCATTGTGGCCAAAAAAACTCCTGTAGACTCTGAAACACATTGTTCTTGTAGTTTTGGTTTTTACCAGGTATTGTCTGGCACATTTCTAATTTACAATCTTTACGGAAGGCTGGACCCTCCCAAGTAACTCTAGTGATTTTCTATACATTTGTTTAGGGGGCTCTGGTTCAAAATATATTTTTAAAAAGTAGCAATGGATCTATAATCAAGAACTGAATGAAAAGAAGCTGTGCTCAATGTAGAAATCTTTGTTTTTGATTATTTAGCAACATTTTGAGTAGTTATTTGGGTGTAAATATTCTATAAAAAAATATTGTACTTAAAACAAATTACCAAATGAATATCTTCATTTCACAATGTCTACTATGTGTCACTACATGTGTCTGCCAACAATAATTGCACAGCTATGCAAGTGTTAAAACCATCATGGTCTAATTATTTATATAAGCTATGACAATAGCACACCTCTATATGTTTTGATTTATGTTATTTATTTTGTTTATTGCATGCTATTACCTGGCTTACTTAATATCCCAGATAAAGAACGATGTAAAACATTGTATGTACAGTGCATGGGATTACATATTATTGTATAACCTTGGCACAGCTTGTTAAAGTCATCAGATCAACAAGGTATCAACATAGCTAATATGTTAAAAGTAGCAAACCAATGCATAAACATGTAGCAAAGCTGCATTGTAGTAAATACTTTTGAATGCACAAAAACTGACTAAATGTAATGTCATGATGGAGCAAGAGAATGTGTATTAACGTCAACAGTAACACAAAACAACATTCAGCAAATAACCTTGTTCCAATTATGTTAACAATTTCTAATGAACCTACATTACACAGCAACTGTGATTGTTACACTGTGATTCAGGAATATTGATATAACTTACTTCAACTGTCTAAGCATTTTAATATTCTCTAATTAACCCTTAAGGAGGTTTGGTTCTGAGTTACAACTTTCATTTAAAGAAAAATCTAACATATAACCTGCTTGGCAGCTGGCTACTAAACAGTGTAACTATAAAGAGGTGGCAATGTTCCCTTTGACAGGTTAACTTATGTACTCCATTAGTTGGTCTACAAGCCAGAAAGGTGTGTCATAACTTACGCTCGTGCTGTGTGTGCATGTGTGTGTGTGTGTGCGCATGTGTGTCTGGTTGCGTCCATGTGTCTTTGTATGGCATGGGAAAAGGGACTTTAAAACGATTAAGTCCACAGAACAGTCTTCCCTTGTTTTTCAGCATTTGTATTGTTGTATGCTACAATAAGTTATGTTCCTCCTTCATACAACATGCTTCTGAATTACCAACATACAATTAGTTTGGGATACATATACTATGGTTGTGCAATACTGTAGTTTGAGTATGTTAGTCAAGAATTGTCATGTAACTTTTAAAAACTATACACTAAGTATGGTCACCATACTCCAGAACTACATAATCAGCAAGTGTATCCATACAAGCTCTTCCTGGTCCTGAGTCGTGCCAATGTTGTCTTCAACAGTCACATTTAAAAGCATTGAATTGTTCTAAGCTTAGGCTAGACAGAGTTTTCTTACACCAATCAATAATCAAAGTAATTAGAAGTAAAGAAATGCACACTTCAGGAGAATTCAATATGTTTGGGATGCAGTCAAAGTGACCAGTTGTTGATTTCTGTTATTTTTTAGTCATGCTCAGTCTTTCTGGTTATTAGTAGATGTCCATCCCTTGTCAATAGCATGCTCAAGAATAGGCACATCACTGTTCTTGTCAAACCACCAATTTAAGCCACATTTCCATAACTCCATTTCTTGATGGATTGGCACCAACAGCAGGCACTTCAATCAACCAGATTCTTTTTCTAAAACACATTAGAAATGAGAGGGAAAATTATATGGAAATATTTCACATTTTGGTACTTGATCGGAACACAGCCAGGGCCGTTCTGCCTTGAGTCAATTACTCATTACACACTGCTATTGACCTTTCTTCCAACAGGAAGTGCTGTGACTATCTCCGGCAGGATTGTAATTGACAAGATGTCTCTTCTAATAGAAAAATGTCCACATTTCCTCACAAGTTAATTATAAATTCAATGGTGGACCCGACGGTTGCAGCCTCTCAAAAGGTTAGTGGAGACATTTGTACCTGCCAGGGCTGGCCATACACAGACACTTCATTTATTCCTGACAATGAGGTTAACAGATGGACTCGTTTAGGTGTAACATGGTGCTTCTCCATGTCATAATATCAAAATTAGCCTCAATGTTAGACAAATAGACAGCATAGGCAGTTTTGAGAAAAAACATTCTAAAATCGGCAACATGGGTTTAACTTCCGCACATTTATTTTGAAAATGTTTTAACATGTTGGTAGCTAAATACAGTACATAACCTATTCAGTGACAATAACGTCATTTTGGTCTAGTTAGATCAATGAAGCCCCCACAGGTTTCATTGAATGAGTTTGTGTGTACCTTTGTTTGTTAAATACTAAAACATTTGTATTCTAAAGAAGATAGCACCCAAAGCCAAAAGATAGCCAGTTCATTTGTAGATCAGAATGGACAGTTGTATCATATCTCTGTGGATACCTCTTAATACACCCATACAACCTTTATGTTCTAATACAAGCCATCCCTGAACTAAGATTTATAATAAATTGTTGTATTTACTTTCAAAACTAACACATTAATCATCGGATGTCTACAGTTTTTCTAAGGCTGTGGAATAGCTTCACATAGCCCTCACATCTGAGCGCTGGTTTAAACAAACTTTCAAGGCACAGAGGTATCTGAGGAGTTCATGGTGATAGCTTTGGGTGATTGGCTGCCAACAAATCCATGAGAAGCATAGTTGCGTCTATCAAACAGAGAGAACTATTATTTGTTTTTACGAAATAAGTAAAAGCCCCGGAAATGTTCTTTTGTGTTGCCAGTGAAGTCAATTGTTGAAATGAGTAGGGACTACTGAAATTACCTTCAACAGTATTTGCCATCCACCCCCGTTAAAATGTCATGGCCGCAGCCTCACATTTTATACAAAGTGTTCCACCGTTTGCCCTGTAACTGCATGTGACTGTCTCTGCAACTGTCTGTATTTAAGTTAATGTGTAACTATACTGTTTTCTCAGATGAGGTAACATTTTTTCTTGATAAAATGGACATTGTTTAATGTTAGGAAGTATCGGTAAAAAACTAAAGAAACAGCTGTGACAGCATATTTTTGATTACTTTTACTGGACCGATCTGCTAATGGTAAAAGCTAACCAGGTACAGTAAACTAGCTGTTTTTTCAATCAGCCTGTTGCCAATCATTTTCAGGTTTACATTTCTGATTTACCCGACATATAAAAACAATCATAATCCTATGCATTTGTTGACGGTCATAGAATCTTTAACCCACTAAGCCTTCACTACACTTTAACCAAGATAATCTGAGTAATGAGACTGACCAGCCACAGCCTGTCAAGAGAGAGCGCTGTGCTGAGGGTGTGAATTAAGAATATATATAGAGACTAGCCTACTGCAAACTGATCATAAGCCAAATGTTATAATTAGGAAATACATGCTGGTGTTGTGTAGAGACAGATATTTTACCCGGTTCTTCGACAGGGAGACGCATATACTGTATGTATGGAGCCGGAACTGAACGATTTTCATACTGTTTCTACAACATAACTGATTATAACTGGCAGTGCAAACATGGGCACTTTGTCTCGCCACAAATGTCTAATTAAACTAATTATTTATGATTTGCTAACTAATGCTTACAGGTCACTGCCTAATTCCCACAGCAATAGATATCATGATTGGAAGCACAAGCAACCGTAAAAAAAACAAATTGCAGACGGACAAAACAGCTTGTGTTTTGTAGTTATCTGAAACAGCTAAACACATCTAGACAACAGAGTTAGTGATTAGCAAAACTCTGTAGTAGGTTGGGTTTGATGGACTCTATCGTAGAGGGAATACCTAGCTAGCCACCTATAGTTAGCAAACCAAATACCTACACATGTGGTTCTGACCTGGATACAATGTCCAGCATATTTGGCATGTTTTAGGTACATAAAAAGTTGGAAAATATGTTGTTGATTAAAATTAGTAATGCATTGTGTGCTGGGCTGGAATTTCAACTGTAACACCTCACTTTTTGCTGCACTGGATTGTTATAACACCAGTAATAATTTAATTAATAAAACATTTAGAAAATTATACCGTCTATATTAAAAAAAACAGTAGGCCTATGCAGTAAATCACCCAAGCTTAGTCAAACACATGTAAACCACCAAAAAGAGATAAATATAATCATACAAAAACACAGATATTCCTCTTTACATAAGTAGGGAACATTCACAGGCGATGCTGCTGTATCGTTGGCACTTCCTACAACTCACTCCTCTATCTCTAGAGAGCAGACGAGATGAAGCCACAGTCAAGACCTTCAAAGTGCTCCTGAATGATCACACAAGCCCAGTGCTCATGTTCCTAACCCCTACACAGAGTCAGCATGATCTGAGTAGTTCAAGGCGATACTCTACTGCAACAAGCCGCTCTACAAGACACCAGACATCTTTCTTGGCAAGAGCTCGCAAAATCTGTAAATGACGGTCTTTCTCTTACTCTCCCACTCTCACTTTCTCCCCCTCTCTCAATCTCTCTCTCTCAATCTCTCTCTCACTCTCTCTCTGTCTCTCACTCATTCTCTAGTACGGACATTAAACATTAATGTATAGGTATTGATTGAACAGTATGCCAATTTGTTGCTCACGACTTTATAGTAATTTATTAATGATGTAGTGTCCTGGATTGATAATACAGTATATCATCCTGCACCAAGAGTAACTCAGCCTTGTAATATTGAATAACGTCACAAACTGTTTTGAATATTACCCTAACCTGTTACAAACATACTGTGCCAGGACATAGTGACCCTTTACCTCACCTATTGTTGATTGTTAATTGCATTTATATACAGACAGGCGACAAACAAAAGATACAACCTGAATGCTTGACCGCTCCAGTGAGGGGTCAGAAAGCTCAGTAATGCCGTCAGGGACTTTTTCCTGGCTTGGTTTGGGTCGGCATAGAGAGAAGGGTTATTCTGAGTGATCACCTTGGTCCCACGGTGAAACAATTCAATCCTTATGGGAGTAGCCTTATCCAGGATGACAATGCCCTCATCCGCAGGGAAAGAGTGGTCAAGGAATTGTTTGGTGAGTATGAATATGATGTGAATCTAATTCTATCGACTTGCAGTCACCAGCTCTCGGCCCAACTGAAGCTGTTCGCTTCTGGCGCCTTGTTCTGGCCCATCCTCCTAAACATTTGATCTTGTTTCTTCTTTCACTTTGTCACCTGTGTTTCAACAAAAACCTAACAACACACATCATTCGAAGGCCGGTGTCAGGGCCTGGAAAGATTGTGAAGTGAAGACTGCGGGCGAAATAGATACAGCAAGGATGGAGAAATCCTGGAAGAAATTCTGCTGAAGTCGGCAAGAGACCTAGGAGAAGACTCTAAAGAGACCTGGGAAAACGACCCTGAAAATACAGCCAAAGCCATACAGTTGTGTCAGAAAAACAAAAAAGACAACATCCTGGAGTGGCCCAGCCTGGATCCCAATTGAGAATATTTGGAAAGAGTTTAAATTTGCTATTCTCTAAAGATCTCCATCTACTATGAGTGCACCTGATCGATTTCACCAAGAAGAATGTGCAAATATTGCTGTGTCCAGATGAGCAAACCTGGAAGACACCAAATAGATGAATGGCTGTATATGTTGCCAAAGGTGCCTGTACCAAATATCGACAGATGGTTGTGAATACTTACATAATCAATAATTGTATTTTTCACTTTGACATTATGGACCTTTTTTGTGTTAATCATTGGGAAAACTCTTAATTAAATCAATTGTGATTTCATTTTGTAAATAAAATATGGAAAAATCCAAGCGAGGTGAATACTTTTGGGAGCCACGGTATATTTCTGATGAAAATCAATAACGATTTCTGGGTTGATGTTGTTGGCAGTATATTCAATGTCTTTCACTCAGTGGTGGCCATTTGCTGCATCAAGATAGACGTTAACCACTGTGAGTTAGTGCCAGAAGATAGATGGAGGAACTGTTTTTAAGACTATTTTATCCTACAGAGTGGACTGTTTATAGGACTGTATTGTTGGTGATAGAGAAGATGGTCAAAACCAGCCCTAAACTGGTGTCAGCTGTGATTTATAGACAGTAACGACACGCAATTGGAGAAAGATTTTAGGAAATGCATGCACCTTTCCAAGTGTTACTAAGGTAGACGTATACGAACAATCAGTAAAACCTTTCCCTTTATGACAGGATTTGCACATGTAAGTCGCATAATATTATGTGGAGTCTGTGGTAATAATGTGTTTCAAGAACCATTATCATTTGATATGTTTATAAGTAGACGCATAATTAAATACATGAAACAGACAATAATGGACCACATTAGAAACTTCACATTTTTTGTTGTGTGCAACTATTGTTCTACTAGATCACACGCTTATGATGCATTACCATGAATGGTTGTTTTTTGCATTCTTTGTCACATTCTCAATATACATCTCACAGGGAGTTGAGAGAACCTCTTGACATGCTATTTCCTGTTCATTACCCAACCAGATGTTCCTCCTAATGAGCCTGAAGCCAATCACTAATTCTGATGATTTACAGCGTGATTTAAACATCTCCGTCTACGGTAGCTGTGGAGCTACGCCGCTACCGCTAACATAATCACTCTGCCCACAGAGTGAACAAATGGGTCGAAATGAGAAGAAAAATGTATTTGTCACGTCATATAGCGCGAATCAAGAAAGAAAATAAAACACTACTTCATTCTTACTGGCGCCATATATCATCGCTCTGCCCACAGAGGGAACTCGAGCACAGGCCTTTTAAGCATTACGGTTTTAGTTTGCACACCTGACTGACAAATAAAAAATACAAAACGCTAATTACAAAGTAAGAAATGCAGATGTCAAACCCACAGAAAACGTTAAAAAAGTAGGAGAATTATTTACAATACTCACCAAGTGTGATTTGGTTTTAATATAAAATGTGTGGGATGTCTGTTAACGCTGTTCTCATGCAGTATGACACATTCTAGCATTGAATATTGCACATACTAATGACTTTATAATAGTGGCTTTAAAATGTATTCTTTAAAGGGCAAATACAAACAAAGTGGATTTCAATGAGTTCGGACAAAGGCTGAGGCAAGGGCTATAGATTCATGCACTATGCAACACATGCAGACTACCGATTTTATTATTAATTGATTTAAAATATTTGTAAATGTTGTAGTTGTACTTGTTGTACTGTGACCTTTCCCAATGTTCTATATTAAATGTCTCACTGTGTGTTACAATTAGGGAGGGGAAAAACATCAGGGTGATCATCCATAATATCACCAACTTTTTTCTGTTTCTACAACCTCTGCCTGTTCATCAACCCAAAAGGTTCAATCAATCAATCAAATGTATTTTATAAGGTTTTAGTTAGCACACCTGACTCCTCCCATCAGGATTTACAACAAAGTTGTCACAAAGTGCTTTTACAAACACCCAGCCTGAACCTGAGCTTGCATCAACATGTTCATACACAGCTGCTAGGAAAAACACTAGGAATTTAGGAGGAAACCTAGAGAGTAACCAGGCTCTGAGGGGTGGCTAGTCCTCTTCTGACTGTGTTGGGTGAACTTATAATAGTTTGACAATTATTAAATGGATTTTTAAATACAGAGTTATTTTAAATATGATTGATGACATCCTTCAATGTTTTCCTGAACCCTAACCAGTCAGGCTTTAATACAGGTCCCTTAATCATGACCGCGCTCCCCTGTGTCACAGAGGCTTCTTACGCTGTCCAAGCTGATTCTGACTCCTCCGTTCTCATCCGCATTTATCTTAGCCTTCTACACAGTGAATTATCATATATGGCTTTCCCCCCCCCTCAGGGTGTATATAGGTTTGCACACTAACGTAATACATCCTACTTGGTAGTCTGCTTCCACCGGGTGACGTGGAGACGATCTAGCCACACAGTCACTTGACTCAGTCAAATCTTCATATGGTCTCTTCTCTCATTCATATGTTGATGACAGATCTACTCCCCTCTCCTGGCATCCAGGTGGCACCTCATATTTATGCATGCCTAGCAGACATCTAGATGCCAGCTAACTTCACGTTCCTCAGGATGAGAAATCGCCTGCTAAATGATTCAAATTCCCAAATTTCCGACTGCATTGTAGCCGGCACATTAACATACGCTCTGTTTTTTTTTAACAAATTCAACTGTAAAACATTAAAATATGTGGACACACTTTTGACAATGTTTTGTTTGTATACATGTACAATGCTTACAAAGTTATAAGTTCCGTGCTGAACGGCTATGCAAGTTCAATTAATGCTCATGGGGCATTTATAAATTATCTTAGTTTATATATCATTCATTTATAAATCCAAAGAACAATGCAGCAACTTTTGATGGTACCTTTAACTATAATCTTGCCCCAAACATATCCATTCAAACTTGAACTCCTGCAGTGTGTGTGTGTGTGTGTGTGTGTGTGTGTGCCATTAAAAACCTAAAAACTAAATTCACCCTCTTTCAAAAAGGATGTCACCAAAATCGTTACCTCTTCTGTATTCTTCATTCGGGGATATACCAGAAGTGGCAGACAAGGTGTCTAATGTGACAGAATGATCACAGCACCTGTGTTTGGGCCCTACAGCGGATAGATTAGCATCCTGTGACTGCAGTCCCATGAATCCTGACAGATAGTACACGGTGCCCTGCCTGGCGCAGACAGAGAGAAACTGCCTCCCATACTCGGCCTGAGGAGAATGGCTCCCTGATGTATCACATTAATATATGATAAACAACCGCTGCATTGCCAGATTACAATAAATAATTTACCGGCATTCAGAGAGAATGCGATGTGTCCCAGCGCAGATTATTTACTGCTTGAAATTATGTTTTTTTAATCTAACAAAGAAAACGGCCAAGGTGAACCTTAACCTAAATAATACATGTGAAAGTTAATTCTTTATGTATTTTTTACATGCTAAAGTACCTAGTTAAATCTGGTTAAAGAGCAAATTCACCCAATGGCAATGTTAAACTATTTGTCAGTCTTTTATCTTTTCTGTAAATCCAGTGGACAAGAATGGTCTATGCCAGTATATTTACCAGATGTAATGTATTAAACTGTATTTTGTCGTACTGTGATACTACCTGGCCCAACAAAAAGATATCCAGTGTTGAATGTCTAATAATTTAAACAAAATGTAAATACTGACCTCCAAATATAGAGCCTTATTCCCATCCGTTGCATGCAAAACAACGTTTTCACACAGACACAGAGCTGGAGTTCTCCGTGCGGATTTGAACTACACCAACCATGGGAATTTCCGCTGTAGCAACGGCAAAGTTGGTGAATCCCTTGTTTAGGGGAAGGTCAAAGTGAACCCATTATTCCAGGTATAAACGCTGCTCTTAGACTGGTTCTTAGACACTGTATTGCTAAACATGGTAAGTATGCTATTTTAACTTAAGGATACAATTGGCTTTGTTTCCCATTTCAAATAGGGGATTAGTGTGGGGTTGCTTGAGGATTACAGACAATGCCGCATCTGCAGCTCCACCACTCATCCCACTGTAGACGGTTCACCTCATTCTATTTCTATGGTATTTACCAGCGCCTTGCCAATATCCATAGAATCATTGCCCCATCTGGTAATTATGTCTAGATTACGTCTGAGTCCCAACCGTATCCCTATTCCCTCTGCTGTGCATCTCTTGTTCCTGCTATTTTCTTCATCTTGCATTTTTTCTATAATTCTGCTGTTTTCAAACGTTTCAAATTCATAATGTAGCATTTTCCCAATTGCGTGCATACAATTTACATACTGTACTACCTATAAAACTATTTTTTACATATCACAGATTTTTACAATTTAGAAAGCAAAGGGGACTGTTCAGAGCTAGAATACCTATTGGACTTTGTACCTATGTCATTTCACCTGATATGTGAAACCCATCCTTTGCCTGTTACAATTTAGATCACACTTTTGATTGCAGCAGAGGTAGGAACCCAAACGATTGAGGAGCTACAGTATATAGTAGCTTGAAGAAACCTCACTCTTGCAATTTTTCATTTTAGGAACACTTTTGTTTTCACAAAAAGATTGGTCTTGGAAATGCCATTCCGAAAATTAAACATTGCTATATAAGATTCTTTATTACCTTCATTCAGTAGTAGGTTTGGTGTAATTGTGCTGCAATTGGCTGAGAACATATTACGACAGTAGACAAGATCGCTGCAAAGCTGAAATACACTTACAGATAAAACACAAATTATCTGCAAAGAATGAAAAAACTGAAGTGAGTAAAGGCTAGGGCATATTTAAAGTGGTGTCTAGTTATGTGTTTTCCCACCTCATCAAATATTTTGGTAGAAGACTCAAAGACACAATGCTGTTATTTGGGCAAGGGGTGTTATACCCAACTAAAATGTAATTGCAAAATGTAAAGTGTTAGAATTTAAATATAAAAAAGCTCTGATGAATAAACTGAAACTAATTTCAAGTGTGTTTTTGGTATGCTTGTGTCCAGTCTAAATGCCGGAGTACCAATAAGTGTGACATGCTGTTGTGTTCCCCAGCATTGCCAACTAATCACATCCATCCCTCAGCTGTTTAAATGCTGCCAACACCTTTTTGTCAGCCTAAAGCAGAGACAAGAACTTGGGTAGAGAGGTAGAGAGGTGCTTTCTGTAAATACAATAGATCTGTGACATACTGACATTTCTGACTTGCTCCTTTACACATTCAGATAAATCAGACATATAGACTCTTACCAATACTAGTTTTTTTATACACATGGTCTTTTTGTTTGAATGGAGATCCTTCTGTAATGTTCCCTCTGGGTTTGTAAGTCTGTGCTTTGTTTGTGTCTTCTGTTATTTTAAAGCATGTTGTGTTCTGTATTGCTCAAGTTTGCTACCATACATCTTTGGTCTTTGATGTCAGTCATATTGTTTATCGAGGGGACAAGAGGATAGCACCTTGGGGGTGTTTAGGGAAGTCGCCTTTGGGCATACATACATACATACATACAGGTGGGGCAAAAAAGTATTTATAAAGGCCTGAAACATCACTGCTCTAGAGGAGATCTGCATGGAGGACTGGGCCAAAATACCAGCAACATTGTGTGAAAACTAGGGATGCACGATATTGGAAAAAAAGTTACATTGCGATATTTTTTTCCAAACCCAAAACTCAAATTCCTTGTTTCAGTTGTGTGAAATGTTACTGACTTGGGAGCAGTAAGATACATATCATTTTAAATTATGTTTTTCTTAAGACTGTACATTTTGCACACAGTGTTTACAAAGTGCATGCCTTTGTTTAAATTATTTAAATGCACAGTGGCAAAGCCACAGATGTTTCTGTAATGAGCAGTTCAATAAAAATGTCATTTATTTCAAGTCATACCTGTTTGAATTTAATTCTAACAAATAGGCCCAGCCTATGGGAAAGAACATTTCACACTTAATGTATCTAATATTGTGTTGGTCATATTTAAATCATTCATTATGTTTTGTTGGGAAAAAAGGATATAAAAAAACAATCGCATATTAAATCGCAATCGCAATATTGGGGGTAAAAAATCGCAATTTGATTATTTTCACAAATCGTTCAGCCTTAGCCACAACTTTAAAACACTCCGGCAAAGTACGTGTTTTTGGTCAACATTCTCCTTCTTGTAGCCGAAATAGACCCGGAGATTACCGGAGAGAATGTTGGCTGTGGGCGGTGAGCAGCGGAACAGCGAACCAATCACTGAGCCGGCACGCGGAACGTGAACTAATCACTGAGCAGGCACACGGAACGTTCATGTAACCCCAGCAACAAGCCATACAACAAACTCCGTGTTTACTGTGCGCTACCCTGGTGCTACCGTTCTCTTAATACATTTATGGGTGCTACCTAGGGCTGTCAACTTTAGTCGTTTAGTCGACTAATCGTTCGAAGCCGTCTTGGTCGACTGACATTCTCATTGGTCGACCAGTTGCATATTTTTTTTTGTTTACACCAATAAAGACATTTTAATTGATTTACTCCTTGATATTTATTCCTTTATACGCAGTTATATATTACTGTATTCTAAATATAATTAGCCTATGTTTTATCCCCAACTTTAAATGCTTTAATTTAGGCTATTTTGTAACAGTGCCACAGTTTAGCGCACCGCGTAGAACACTCGGGAACCGCACGCGGCTGGCTGCACTGCTGCTTTTTGTAGCGTGTGGTGTAGAGGTCTGCACGGGCTTTAAACTGAAGCCCGAACTCGGCCCGTACACGCGATCATTTAACCCGACAGTTACATTTACATGTTAAGCCCAAACCCGACCAGAACCTGACCTGACCCCGAGGTCCACTCTGTTTCTTACATCAAGAAACATTTTTGCAATATGTTCTATTTAATGATAGCTTGAAACGGTAAAAAAATAACGTTACAGAGAGAGAGGGAGCGCCTGTGTCTGTGTGTAGCCTATGGCATGCAATGCACATTGCACATCTGCGCACGCATGTACTTTCTCTGTCTCGTCTCGCGTGCCGGTCACCACAACAACACACAGCAAACAGGCAAAGCACACGGTGACAGCACGCAAACTAGATATAGCCTTTTTAGTTTTTCTTACTTACAAACCCGAACCCGAACCCGACCCGATACCGAGGCTGTTCATTAAACATTAACCCGAACCCCGAACATTTTTCGGGACCCGTCGGGTAGCAGACCTCTAGTGTGGTGTGGTCAGGTGCGCGATTGGCACTGTCACTATAGACCTAGAACAGAGCTCCTCACTTTGCAGTTAATAACAATCATTTAATTTTCAAAAATGCTTATTATTATTATAGTTTTATGTATTATTGATGTATTTTCGTTGCTGTTTCATAAAAGCTCTATCACAATTGTTTAATAAATGTTCAATCAAAATGCAAAACATCACAACCTTTTTTTTTTTTTGTCGACTAATCGTTGCGCAGGACAAGACTTTGTTCGACTAAGCATTTCTTTGGTTGACTACAGCCCTAGTGCTACCCTTCTTCACATCGTATGTTCCGACGATGTGACTATCGTGCATGCACACATCGCGATGTCGATGCTAAAACAGAATATCGTTCAGCCCTAGTGAAAACCTTGTGAAGACTTACAGAAAACATGTGACCTCTGTCATTGCCAACAAAGGGTGTACTGTCCTCCTTAAGGTGTATCTAACCAAAATTAGACAGCCAGCCAAACTCCCACCACTGATGACACTAGAGTCGGGAAATAGCCTTCTAGCTCCAGGTTTATTGAAGACTCAATGTAAAAATTATAAAGGAGTGAAACTGTAAAACGAAAATACAGATAGCAGTCAAAATAATTTTTTCCCTTAGAATACCATTAGGCATTTTGCCTAAAGTATGCCTCCATATTAAGATCCCAGTAGTAATTTTACTAAAATGCCGTCTAGTTACAGTAGATACAAACACCGACTCAACTAAGCTATTCATCTACATAGCACACAGAATAATTATACTTTTAAAACATAACCAATGCACAATATAACCCTATATTGCAAGATCAACTTAAGATGCAACAAAATACTCACAGGCAATGCTACGCGAGGCACACAAACAAAGGATGGCTTTAGATGAGCCTCTTCTCACATGTGACAAAAACGGTGACTGAGATAACACTTCCGGGTTTGGAAGGTCAAAGTGCACAAATGATAAATATAACATTAACTAAAAGTGGCCTGCATTGTACGTAGGGCAGAACAAGGGGTATATAACAAAGTATTGAGATAAACTTTTGTTATTGACCAAATAGTTATTTTGCACCATAATTTGCAAATAAATTCATTAAAAATCATAAAAAATGTAATTTTATGGATTTTTTTCTCATTTTGTCACTGATAGTTGAAGTGTACCTTTGATAAAAATGACAGGCCTCTCTCATCTTTTTAAGTTAGTGGCTGACTAAATACTTTTTTGCCCCACTGTACATCCATCGGTGTGAAGAGGTCATTCTGGGGCGTGTTCCAAAGGCTCATATCCTCCTTCGTTCAAACAGAACACCAGAAGTTAGTGAGAACATTCCTGCGATATACAATAAATTGGCAAGTTTTCCAACTAACCATTTTCACCCTTTCACATAAACCAACGCCACGTTACAATTCTGACTTCAATGAAATTGATCAAAAGCCTTTTATTGGTGTCAGGACCTTAGGATAGGGAGGCCTTTAGGCATCTCTATGGTGGCCTGGAATGCCTATTAGGGCAGGAGAGCAGGGAGGCCTCTAGGCATCTCTATGGTGGCCTGGAATGCCTATTAGGGCAGGAGAGCAGGGAGGCCTCTAGGCATCTCTATGGTGGCCTGGAATGCCTATTAGGGCAGGAGAGCAGGGAGGCCTCTAGGCATCTCTATGGTGGCCTGGAATGCCTATTAGGGCAGGAGAGCAGGGAGGCCTCTAGGCATTTTTGGGTGTAGGTTTAGGTGCTTCCCAATTAGAGGCAGCTGTTCAGCCTCGCCTCTTATTTGGGAGCCTTATTGGATTTTTGTTTTATCCCACACTGTTTTGTGGTTTGTTGTGTTTGTGTCATTGGTTGCAGCTGGTTCTTTTGTTTATTTTGTAAAGCTACGTTTTCATTCAAAGGGAATCTGTTGCACGTCGACTCTGCGCCTGTGTTCAACCTCAACCACTTTTACAACTGTGCCATTTATACGACAGCAATAACTAGAAAGTATCTGTACAGATACCCATTCCAGAACCCCAAAAGAGCAATCTCCAACAAGATTTGATGCACAGTAGCTTAAGAAAACAACTGAGACCGTGGAGCTGGGCAGATCTGGAGACACTACTTCCCTGTCCTGAAGGTGGCAGAATATCTACAGACTGAGACAGTGGAGCTGGGCAGATCTGGAGACACTACTTCCCTGTCCTGAAGGTGGCAGAATATCTACAGACTGAGACAGTGAAGCTGGGCAGATCTGGAGACACTACTTCCCTGTCCTGAAGGTGGCAGAATATCTACAGACTGAGACAGTGGAGCTGGGCAGATCTGGAGAAACTACTTCCCTCTCCCGAGGGGTCCTTTCCAACGATTAGGGTGGAGAACATTCCTCCCAGTGGATTGCCTTAGGGCTATACTGAGGTTTGGCTAGGAGGTGCAGTAGCTAAGATCCAGATTGAGACTAAACCCAGTGATTTTCAGTCTATGCCTGGGACACTCCCATCTCCCCACTGTAATACACTGCTACTCACCATATAAAGAAGTTACATTGGAATGGAATTTATGTCTGTTTTCTGGGAGATAATTTTTTGGGGGAAACTCTGTTGGCTTTCCTTGCCTCAGGGCAGTTAGTAAACAATCTTCTGATTGTCTTTTGTCGGTTTAGACAGACTAAACTGGTATGGCTATGTTCAGCCCGGTTGTCCTTGTTCAGAAGTGTGTTTTGATGTGCCTACACTGTCTCCTGACACCGCTTCAGCCCCTGTATCTATTCTGCAATAGCCTATGTGTCGAGTGGCTAGGATCAGGCAGTCATGGTGTAATTTGTACTGTCTTTGGTGGCCTGTTGGATATCTGTTATGCTCTCTTTAATTCTCAATTATTTACTTCCTCACATACTTGCCAAGCCAGGAACGGCCTCCCCAGGAGCCTGGTAAACCTTAAAGTTTCTTCTTTGGATCCTGGCACATCCAATTGCTTGCTCCTCAGGGTTTATTGCTGGGTATTTGTATAAACCCTTTGAGATAACTGCTGAAAAAACGTCTTCAATACACACATTTGATTTCATATTCATATTATTTGAACTATATTACTAATGTATCTTTATTATTATTATATTTAGAATTTCCATCATTCACTGTTGGTCACGGTTGGCTGAAGACACTATGTTTTCATCCCGTGTTTCCCAGTTGCTGTCATTTGTCTCGTTATCACTCACACCAGGTACTAATTAGTACGTGCATTTAAGGTGGCTCCTCAGTCTTCAGTGTTGCTGTTTATTGTTATGTGTCATGTCCTCCATGTTGGTTAAGTGTTATGTGTTATGTGTCATGCGTTACAGTTATTTTAGTTTCGCTTTGTAGAATTACAAATTTGCTTGTGTAGCGCAATTTCTTTTCAAAGTTTTGTTAAGTAACTTGCAATGATGTGTTTGTTTCATTTTTATAAAAAAAACATTGAATTACATTATCCCCCGTTTAGTTCCTAAACCACTTCACCATTGGGATTGTGACACTGTTTGTCCTCCCACATTTTGGATTGGTAAAATCATGAATAAATACAGCATACCTTGTAAATACTTCCATCTTAAGAAGATGTTAGTAAAATGTTTAAATGTCTTAAATGTAAATTCCCCATGTTAGAGCAGTCAAAAAGCAAATGTTAAATTGTTTTGTTTACTGAAACCTAATATAATGGTTAATCAAAGAGAGGTTTTAACTGTTGTATTTTTAGATGCACTATAACCTTCAAAGGTATAGAAATGTTTATAGGAAAAGGTTCTTTTCTGGTCATTTTCTGAGGAAGCGAGGGCAGAGGGTGTTAGCCTTATTGGGTTACATAAGCGTAACCAGTGGATGCTTGGTAGTTTGACCGTCTGTCAGTTTAAGAAGGAATTGGACATCATAGCCTGAAAATGCTAAAAGCCTGCTGCAGCAATAGCAAGTAATCAATCTGGGATGGACACATCAGCTTATACTTTATATATTATACATTTAAATACCCCCCACACACACACACACACACACACACACACACACACACACACACACACACACACACACACACACACACACACACACACACACACACACACACACACACACACACACACACACACACACACACACACACACACACACACACACACACACACACACACACACACACACACACACACACACACACACACACACACACACAGTCAGTTCCCATACAGTTCTCATACATTTTCCATACAGTTCTCATACAGTTCTCATACAGTTCTCATAGAGTTCCCATAGAGTTCTCATACAGTTCCCTTACAGTTCCCGTACAGTTCTCATACAGTTCTCATTCAGTTCCCATACAGTTCCCATACAGTTCTTATACAGTGCCCATACAGTTCCCATACAGTCCCCATAGAGTTCTCATACTGTTCACATACAGTTCCCATACAGTTCTCATACAGTTCCCATACAGTTCCCATACAGTTCCCATTCAGTTCTCATTCAGTTCTCATACAGTTCTCACACAGTGCCCATAGAGTTCTCATACAGTTCTCATATAGTTCCCATAGAGTTCTCATAAAGTTCCCATAGTGTTCTCATACAGTTCTCATACAGTTCCCATACAGTTCTCATACAGTTCTCATAGAGTTCTCATACAGTTCCCATACAGTTCCCATAGAGTTCTCATACAGTTCTCATACAGTCCCCATAGAGTTCTCATAAAGTTCTCATACAGTTCCCATAGAGTTCTCATACAGTTCCCATAACGTTCCCATACAGTTCTCATACAGTTCTCATACAGTTCCCATACAGTTCCCATTCAGTTCCCATAGAGTTCTCATACAGTTCTCATACAGTTCTCATACAGTTCTCATACAGTTCCCATACAGTTCCCATACAGTTCCCATAGAGTTCTCATACAGTTCCCATATGGTTCCCATACAGTTCTCATACAGTTCCCATAGAGTTCTCATACAGTTCCCATATGGTTCCCATACAGTTCCCATATGGTTCCCATACAGTTCTCATACAGTTCTCATACAGTTCCCATATGGTTCCCATACAGTTCTCATACAGTTCTCATACAGTTCTCATTCAGTTCTCTTAGTCAATGTGTTAGTTGCAGGAAAAATCATGAGGAATAATGACCTGAGCGACTTTGACAAGGACCAAATTGTTATGGCCCGAAGACTGGATCATTGAAGAGTATAAGTACATTTTGTTGTACAATTCAATGACAATAAAGTTGAATCGAGTCTAATCTAATCAAAGCATCTCTAAAAAGTTCAAGGCTTGTGGGGTCTTTCCGGTCAAACCACCAGCTGGCGACAGGAGGTTGGCGCCTACGGCTCATTGATGCACGAGGGCAATGAAGGGTATCCGGTCTGGTCCGAACTAACAGAAAGTCACAAAACACAATGCAATGCATCCTTTTGCATTTGAGACTAGCTGACCAGGTACACACCTTTTTTCCAGAATGGTATATCGGTATATTTTTTCCAGAATGGTATATATAAACGTGATGAAGAGTTGCCCTTTGTTTACATATTTCCCGGATCTCAATCCTATTGGGCGTCTGAGGGATGTGCTAGACAAGTCCAATCCACTGCGGATCCAACTCGCAACTTACTGAAACGATATGCTGCAGATGTTGTGGTACCAGACGACACAGGACACCTTCAGGGATCTGCTGCAGATGTTGTGGTGCCAGATACCACAGGACACCTTCAGGGGCCTTGTAGAGTCCATGCCTCAGGTCGGCACTGTTTGGCGGCAATTAGAGAATGAACAGATTATTAGATCATTATACTGTGGTTTATCAGTGTATATAGGTTATATTTGTATGCATTTTTCTAAAGAATATGTGATAAGATTTGTTGAGCTATGAGCCAAGTCTGTGTGCTCATTGGAGATGGACTAGCTTTCATTGAATACTGAGACCTTGACCAACCTGCAAACTTGCCAGTCAACTCTATAACGCATTCAGAGAGAAAAAATGACAGCTTGATGATAGGTGAGTCCTCAGAATTTAGTTGAATTTCACCTGACCAACAATTGCAGGAAATAAATACTACATACTGTCACGATTGGTGTGGTGGCGTTGCTACACTTCCATTTCGGTGATCCACTTCCGTGTTTTTGTTCTCACTAGCTGTGATTACTTCCTCTTTCACGTGGTCACAGCTGTTAGTAATCTGTCACTTTATCTGGGATATAAGAGGGTCGCGAGCAGTGCACTCGTTGCTTCGCATTGTTACATGTCACATCGATATTAGTGGTGAGTGTTGGGAGATGTACTGTTGATGTTGAACGTTTTTGTATAAGACGCTATATGCGCACTTTAATTTCCTGTCACAGTATACTCTTTTCGCCGTTTACGGTTTGTTTTATGTTCGTCATTAATAAAACCTGTTCTAAAACGGATTACCTGGCTCTGCACCTGGCTTCCTGCACTACACCCTACGGTTCGTGACAGAATAGAGATACAGAACAAGATAGCCAGCGGAGCCTGATGGTGAGTGGATTCCTCAGGGGGGCAAGCTATAGCGCCCCGAAGGATGAAGCTCACCGTCGCACCACGGAGCAGTGGGACTGGCTTAAGCCGGAGACGCCCGAAGAGGAGTATAGGCGCCTCCGTGCTTACTTCGGTTATGAGCCACCAATGCAGCTATCAGGGCTGAGTACATCGGGTCCGCGGTCCTTCCCGGAGGAAGGCAAGAGGGCACCCCGACAGCGTCCCAAAAAAGGTTTTGGGGGGGAGCTAAGGAGGTGTTCCGGGAGGACCGCGGAAAGAACACCCACGGTCCTGGTGCTGCATGACCAGCCACCCACCGCTCCTGGGCTGCAGACAGGGGGGGAGAAACCCCTTGAGCTACAGCCACAACCCCCGCCGTGGGAAGACCCTTTTCGGCCACCGACGTCAGGGACAGAAAAACCCCCGGAGGGGTTGGATGAACAGCCCTCGGCTGTTATTAGGACGTGGTGGAGGACATGGCTGGACTTTCAGGAGCCGGTGCCCGAGATGGTCGCCACCACGCCTGCGCCTGAGATGGTCGCCACCACGCCTGCGCCCAAGATGGCTGTTGCCGTCACGCCAGCGCTCAAGATGGCTGCCGTCGTCACGCCAGCGCCCAAGATGGCTGCCGCCGTCACGCCAGCGCCCAAGATGACTGTTGCCGTCACGCCAGCGCTCAAGATGGCTGTTGCCGTCACGCCAGCGCTCAAGATGGCTGCCGTCGTCCCGCCAGCGCCCAAGATGGCTGCCGCCGTCACGCCAGCGTCCACGATGGCTCCCGCCGTCACGCCAGCGTTCAAGATGGCTGTTGCCGTCACGCCAGCGCTCAAGATGGCTGCCGTCGTCCCGCCAGCGCTCAAGATGGCTGCCGCCGTCATGCCAGCGCCCAAGATGGCTGCCGCCGTCACGCCAGCGTCCACGATGGCTCCCGCCGCCACGCCAGCGTTCAAGATGGCTGTTGCCGTCACGCCAGCGCTCAAGATGGCTGCCGTCGTCCCGCCAGCGCTCAAGATGGCTGCCGCCGTCACGCCAGCGTCCACGATGGCTCCCGTCGTCCCGCCAGCGCCCAAGATGGCTGCCGCCGTCACGCCAGCGCCCAAGATGGCTGCCACCGCCACGCCAGCGTCCACGATGGCTCCCGCCGTCCCGCCAGCGCTCAAGATGGCTGTTGCCGTCACGCCAGCGCTCAAGATGGCTGCCGTCGTCACGCCAGCGCCCATGATGGCTGTTGCCGTCACGCCAGCGCTCAAGATGGCTGCCGTCGTCACGCCAGCGCCCAAGATGGCTGCCGCCGTCTCGCCAGCGTCCACGATGGCTCCCGCCGTCACGCCCGCGCCCAAGATGGCTGCCGCTGTCACGCCAGCGTCCACAATGGCTGCTGCATCGCCGCCCACAATGGCTGCCGTATCGCCGCCCACACTGGCTGCCGCATCGCCGCCCTCAATGGCTGCCGCATCGCCGCCCTCAATGGCTGCCGCATCGCCGCCCACAATGGCTGCCGCATCGCCGCCCACAATGGCTGCCGCATCGCCGCCCACAATGGCTGCCGCATCGCCGCCCACAATGGCTGCCGCATCGCCGCCCACAATGGCTGCCGCATCACCGCCCACAATGGCCGCCGCCACGACGACGCTCACGATGGCCGCCGCCACGACGACGCTCGCGATGGCCGCCGCCACGACTACGCTCACGATGGCCGCCGCCACGACGACGCTCACGATGGCCGCCGCCACGACGACGCTCACGATGGCCGCCGCCACGACGACGCTCACGATGGCCGACGCCACGACTACGCTCACGATGGCCGCCGCCACGACTACGCTCACGATGGCCGCCGCCACGACTAAGCTCACGATGGCCGCCGCCACGACTAAGCTCACGATGGCCGCCGCCACGACTACGCTCACGATGGCCGCCGCCACGACTACGCTCACGATGGCCGCCGCCACGACTACGCTCACGATGGCCGCCGCCACGACTACGCTCACGATGGCCGCCGCCACGACTACGCTCACGATGGCCGCCGCCACGACTACGCTCACGATGGCCGCCGCCACCACGTCGCCTCGACGACGGACTCTGAGCCGCACAAGATGGCGGCCTCTCAGCCGCACTAGATGGCGGCCTCTCAGCCGCACAAGATGGCGGCCTCTCAGCCGCACTAGATGGCGGCCTCTCAGCCACCGAGGCCTATTCAGGGCTGGACCTGCGGTCCTGGACTGACCCTTTGGGTTTGACTGTGGGTTCTCTCCCTGTTGCTCCCTTGTTTTGGTTTTGTGTTTCCGTTCGGCTATCTGGGGAGCTAGCCTTTTAGTGGGGGATACTGTCACGATTGGTGTGGTGGCGTTGCTACACTTCCATTTCGGTGATCCACTTCCGTGTTTTTGTTCTCACTAGCTGTGATTACTTCCTCTTTCACGTGGTCACAGCTGTTAGTAATCTGTCACTTTATCTGGGATATAAGAGGGTCGCGAGCAGTGCACTCGTTGCTTCGCATTGTTACATGTCACATCGATATTAGTGGTGAGTGTTGGGAGATGTACTGTTGATGTTGAACGTTTTTGTATAAGACGCTATATGCGCACTTTAACTTCCTGTCACAGTATACTCTTTTCGCCGTTTACGGTTTGTTTTATGTTCGTCATTAATAAAACCTGTTCTAAAACGGATTACCTGGCTCTGCACCTGGCTTCCTGCACTACACCCTACGGTTCGTGACAGAATAGAGATACTCGCCACCACGCCTGCGCCTGAGATGGTCGCCACCACGCCTGCGCCCAAGATGGCTGTTGCCGTCACGCCAGCGCTCAAGATGGCTGCCGTCGTCACGCCAGCGCCCAAGATGGCTGCCGCCGTCACGCCAGCGCCCAAGATGACTGTTGCCGTCACGCCAGCGCTCAAGATGGCTGTTGCCGTCACGCCAGCGCTCAAGATGGCTGCCGTCGTCCCGCCAGCGCCCAAGATGGCTGCCGCCGTCACGCCAGCGTCCACGATGGCTCCCGCCGTCACGCCAGCGTTCAAGATGGCTGTTGCCGTCACGCCAGCGCTCAAGATGGCTGCCGTCGTCCCGCCAGCGCTCAAGATGGCTGCCGCCGTCATGAGCGCCACGATGGCTCCGCCGCACGCCAGCGTTCAAGATGGCTGTTGCCGTCACGCCAGCGCTCAAGATGGCTGGCGCCGCCGTCACGCCAGCGTCACGATGGCTCCGCCGCCACGCCAGCGTTCAAGATGGCTGTTGCCGTCACGCCAGCGCTCAAGATGGCTGCCGTCGTCCCGCCAGCGCTCAAGATGGCTGCCGCCGTCACGCCAGCGTCCACGATGGCTCCCGTCGTCCCGCCAGCGCCCAAGATGGCTGCCGCCGTCACGCCAGCGCCCAAGATGGCTGCCACCGCCACGCCAGCGTCACGATGGCTCCCGCCGTCCCGCCAGCGCTCAAGATGGCTGTTGCCGTCACGCCAGCGCTCAAGATGGCTGCCGTCGTCACGCCAGCGCCCATGATGGCTGTTGCCGTCACGCCAGCGCTCAAGATGGCTGCCGTCGTCACGCCAGCGCCCAAGATGGCTGCCGCCGTCTCGCCAGCGTCCACGATGGCTCCCGCCGTCACGCCCGCGCCCAAGATGGCTGCCGCTGTCACGCCAGCGTCCACAATGGCTGCTGCATCGCCGCCCACAATGGCTGCCGTATCGCCGCCCACACTGGCTGCCGCATCGCCGCCCTCAATGGCTGCCGCATCGCCGCCCTCAATGGCTGCCGCATCGCCGCCCACAATGGCTGCCGCATCGCCGCCCACAATGGCTGCCGCATCGCCGCCCACAATGGCTGCCGCATGCCGCCCACAATGGCTGCCGCATCGCCGCCCACAATGGCTGCCGCATCACCGCCCACAATGGCCGCCGCCACGACGACGCTCACGATGGCCGCCGCCACGACGACGCTCGCGATGGCCGCCGCCACGACTACGCTCACGATGGCCGCCGCCACGACGACGCTCACGATGGCCGCCGCCACGACGACGCTCACGATGGCCGCCGCCACGACGACGCTCACGATGGCCGCCGCCACGACTACGCTCACGATGGCCGCCGCCACGACTACGCTCACGATGGCCGCCGCCACGACTAAGCTCACGATGGCCGCCGCCACGACTAAGCTCACGATGGCCGCCGCCACGACTACGCTCACGATGGCCGCCGCCACGACTACGCTCACGATGGCCGCCGCCACGACTACGCTCACGATGGCCGCCGCCACGACTACGCTCACGATGGCCGCCGCCACGACTACGCTCACGATGGCCGCCGCCACGACTACGCTCACGATGGCCGCCGCCACCACGTCGCCTACGACGACGGACTCTGAGCCGCACAAGATGGCGGCCTCTCAGCCGCACTAGATGGCGGCCTCTCAGCCGCACAAGATGGCGGCCTCTCAGCCGCACTAGATGGCGGCCTCTCAGCCACCGAGGCCTATTCAGGGCTGGACCTGCGGTCCTGGACTGACCCTTTTGGGTTTGACTGTGGGTTCTCTCCCTGTTGCTCCCTTGTTTTGGTTTTGTGTTTCCGTTCGGCTATCTGGGGAGCTAGCCTTTTAGTGGGGGATACTGTCACGATTGGTGTGGTGGCGTTGCTACACTTCCATTTCGGTGATCCACTTCCGTGTTTTTGTTCTCACTAGCTGTGATTACTTCCTCTTTCACGTGGTCACAGCTGTTAGTAATCTGTCACTTTATCTGGGATATAAGAGGGTCGCGAGCAGTGCACTCGTTGCTTCGCATTGTTACATGTCACATCGATATTAGTGGTGAGTGTTGGGAGATGTACTGTTGATGTTGAACGTTTTTGTATAAGACGCTATAGGCGCACTTTAACTTCCTGTCACAGTATACTCTTTTCGCCGTTTACGGTTTGTTTTATGTTCGTCATTAATAAAACCTGTTCTAAAACGGATTACCTGGCTCTGCACCTGGCTTCCTGCACTACACCCTACGGTTCGTGACACATACGTATATTAAGCATATCATATCCTAAAGCATGTCAAAATGACATACATTGAAATACTCTCCCTTTAATCTTTTGTCTTTTATATGATTTATTATAACGGTAAATCGAAAACAAAATTCCATGTCAATCATCAATAAATAATTAATACCCTCCAAAAAGGAATTGCCTCACGCTTAACATGAATGCAATTACTATGTACTGTTCATGACCCCATCATGAGATGTTTATTTCAACCATTCACTTGTAGTTAACATCCAAGACGCAGTTTTGTGAATAATAAGCGTTATTAAAGGGCTAGTCTAGTGATTTTCTACTCGCTAGCCAACAGGCACGTGCAGAGGGGGGGGGGGGCGTTGGGTGCTTTTGTCAAAGCAAAAATTCCAATTTTTTTTGGAAATAACAATAACATTGTGAATGCCTGCCCATGCCCAATCTAAATATTAGTAACATTTATTAATAATAATTTCGCCGTAAATAAAATTATCCCCGTGATGACCTTTCACCTGACGACAACGACCTCATCATAACGGGTTGATTCCGCACGCCGCACGCGCATTTCTTTATTAGAAGCGGATATTTTCAACACCGCGGCATCTGGTAAGTGCTGTTTCATTCTCCGCGAATTGATTTGAATGTTTATTTACTTATTATTATTTTACAAGAACAATGTGATGTGAAGAGAGCATGCAGATATGTTGTTTATACTGCTGATAAAGCCTGTAGTGTAAGTAAAGTTGGCGTGCTGTTTGAGGGAGAAAGTTTCACAGGCATCTAGGGGCTCTGGTGGACAGAAAATCTTTTTTAAACTTAAAATTGTCTTCTATTCTGTTTCTTTTTCAAAACTGCATCACAGCATTTGCTGCCGTATCCATACATAATCACCTGTTCCGATACGCAAATCGGCAAGGAATTCTTCACATTATATTGCTGAATTGATATTTTGAACACCGCTATTTAAAGACTTGTTCAATGTGCCCCTTTTATACTTTGAGCACCTGCCCCTCCAAAGGTCTCTGCATGGCCCTGCTAGCCAATTATTATTTCTTCGAAACCATTCTGCTTTCTCCATTTAATTGATTTAATGTAAGGATGTAAAATGCTTTAAAAACATGTTAATCTCTTCTAGGTTTTAGCAGATCACTCCGTTAATATCTCAACCATGCTTTCCACCTGGAATTAGGATCATAGTCATAGGATTATATTTCAACAGCATGGCAAATAAAAATTGGACAAGCTCGTTATAATTTGACTTACTCCGCTGAACCTAAATCTTGACCGTGAATAATCAACACTTAATTTCTGAAATACTATCTTAATATCTACACTCCCATCTGTACATTTTTCCGTCTAATAATCTTGTGTCAGTTTGTCCATAGCTGATAGGTGAAATAAAAGTATTAACTATCAACTCATGTCGGTAATAATCATTAATACCTCGCATGTGTTTATTAAACAGTTAATTGTCTTACAATATGTCAAACTTGTCGTCCTGGTTTATCTTTCCTCGTCCTCATTTATATGCAATTTATGTTTTCATTATGTCAGCATTGAACATTTGACAAGTAATTTATGATTTCCTCTTTGGTTTGGACAGGTAGTTAAAGATCTATGATTCATACAGACTCATTTGGAAATCATATTTGTTCTAGATGTACTGGGTATATGGCAGCGATTTTGTTCCAATACATGCATTTAGGATTCAAATCGATAAATATACATGTACGCAGTGAACACCTCAACAACTGACATTTTATTTTTTTTTCTTTCGTGAATGTTACCACAAGAGCAGCCTGCAGGGTTTAAACACGTTTTTAAATATGGGCGGACTTGATGTTTCCGTAAAAATATTTAAAATACATAATAATAGAAAACATGTTAGTAATTAGCTTCGGGTATTTTCAAATGTACAATTTCTCTGCATTCATCTTCTTAAAACAAAAAATGGCATAAGGGTCTGGTACTATGAGAGCAAAGTGGTGCATGTCAGGTCTGATGTTACTAATAAGGTTCTTCTAGTTGAAACGATTCATTTGCCGATTCTCACACATATATAGTGGGAGTAGCGTAACAACATCTCCAAAGTCATGACTCTTCACCTCATCCCTGAAAGTGATGACTCAAGGATCTGGGGGAAAACGAGCACCAAAGCATTTCTCTCATTATAAGTTCAATTTGAAAATAAATCTTTTGCTTTGTGCCGATAAGGCGGGGGATTTTCACGAATCACGTGCAGGTCAAGAAGACACACCTTAAACTAGCAGGACAACACACACATGTTTGTGTCCAATAAACACGTAGGAAAATACCTGTGAAACACACTGAAGTCAATTTTCAAAAATATTTACTACAAATAATTTCAAAATAAAGATAAGCCTTTGGAAAGTTTGACATTGTTTGTTGTGTGTGTGTGTATGTATGTGTGTGTGTGTGCGTATGTGTGTGTGTGTGTGTGTGTATGTATAAACATGAAAGTATGTAGTGTCCTTTTCCTTTTCCATCAGAAATTGCACCTGTTTCCCTATTTGGCCTAAAGGCGATTAAATCAGATTGTCCTGCAATGGAACTGTGCTTGTTCCCTGCGAAAAGCAACATATTTATGTATTGTCCCGCATGGCCGCGTGGCCTTGAAAAATATGTTTAATTAATCCGAGTATAATGTTTAATGCTTTCTGTATTACTTTGTTCATCACCCTTGAGTTCAAAAAACACTCAACTAAAGAATCAAAAAAGAAAGGTTCATCATTGGAGTCAACTGTTGCATATTCGAGAGGCTCGTATTGCTCTCGGCCCAGTGCATGATGATTCATGTCAGATCTTCAAGGTCAGACATTTACGCGTGCTTCACCAGTGCAAATGATTTTAATCATCTGAGTTCTGTGAGGGAATAATACTGCAAATAGATCAATAGTCTGTGTGTGCCAGACCAAAAGTTGTCCACTTTTCCTCACAGCCCCTGCCAGGATAAGCAGCGGACGCCACCAGCCATACAATCTTCAAGTACAAATATGGCTAAGCCGTTAAGCTGATGATTGGTGTGGGAACACAGTATGTTGGCGAATGACTTTGAGGTGGAGGAAAGGGCCCTGCTGATTTCTCAATTATATTTCTTCCCCGGGCCCCTGAGAAACAAAAAAGCTAAACTGCATCATTGACAGTCAACAGGGCCAGAGAAACCTCTTGCCCCGAGGTATTGTGGTCCAACAAAGACAGGGAAATGGAGCTCGCACCATGTGATAGAGCCCCATGCTGCTCAGAGAGCAAGGAGAGGATACACTGCAAACATAATGACTCAACACTCTGCCTGTTCGGTTTGTGATCAATCTGTAACATCTGTATCTGCAGAGGATAGAATCCTTGAATCTGTATAATCCTCGAATCTGTGTTTGATATGTTGTCACGCCAAGATGAACCGATGAGAAGGAATGGCACGTTGTATTCAGGCCTGCTACACTGGGTTTAAGCTTGTGGCTACAAATTCAGCTGCTTTTCCGAGAGAACTGACTGAAAATATTTAATTTCACATTACCGAGGGGTTTCTCTTAGGATCAGAGCTATACATAAATGTCTAACAATATTCAAAAACAAACTTAATATTCAATATTCAAAACAAACAAAAAAAGCATTTGTGATATGCAAACAAAAATAATAAATATAAAATGTATCATGCCTGGCATAAATTAGGCTAGCTCTGACTATAAATATATTCCTCTGTGAACATCGTTGTTGGTAGATACTGAAACTGTCAGTATCATCCAGGGATGCACGTCCCATTTGTTAAAAAGTCCTGGAAATAGTGTGAGATAGAGGGGAGAAGTGACAGATGTGCGGGGGTCCGTAAACTTATGTTCCCTATAGAAGTGGCTATGACAACTGGGATTAATTACCAAGTCATTGTCCTAGTCATATTCACATGACTTATTTAATAATGTTTAGCTATTACACAACCAGTTAAGATCCACTTTGAGAATGCAAATCAGATTGAGAATGTACACAATGCATACAGTATTGACACGTTCAATGATGACCAGGCCAAGAGTAGTCACAGCGCAGTACAACACGGAACACCATGAATACTGGAAAATATCGAAAAAAGTAAATAAAGAAGAATATCGAAAAGTAAATACACTGGCAGAGAATCGATAGTTCTTGGTTTTACTAACCTATTTATTGATTTTATTTATATATCAGTATATAAGTATGACATATTTTTATTATTGAAACATACACTACTGTATGGAAGTTTGGGGCCACTTAGACATTTTCCTATTTTTGAAAGAAATGCACATTTCTGTACAGTAAAATAGCATACAAATCATCACAAATACAAAGTTTAGATTGTTTATGTTGTAATTGACTAGTCACTGAAAACCTGGCTCAAAACGATGTTGCTTTGGGAAGATGCAGTCAAGTGGTATTCTGTCTATAATGGAGTGGCCAGCACAATCTCCAGATCTCAAACCAATTGAGTTGTATTGGGAGCAGCTTGACCATATGGTACGTAAGAAGTGCCCATCAAGCTAATCCAACTTGTGGGAGGTGCTTCAGGAAGTGCTGGGGTGAAATCTCCTCAGATGACTTGAACAAATTGACAACTAGAATGCCAAATGTCTGCAAGACTGAATGTGAGGCAAAGGCAGGTTTCTCTGAGAAAAGTTCCAAGGACATTATTATTATTTCAATTCAAAATGATTATTTCTAACCTTTTAAATGACAATATTTCCTATTCCTTTTGCTACGCTTTCTATTAAAACTCATTTCATGTAGGTTTGATGAATAACAGCGACATTTCTATGTGACCCCAAAGTTTTGAACGATAGAATACTGTATACACTTGCATTAAAAGTAACCTCCACTAAACCACTGGGCAATGACAGGAAAAACAACCTTGAATTATTGTATGTGTTCCTGTGCATATAGACGCACTACACCATAGCAGCCCATTGAATTCGTTTTTTTTTGTGAGAACAACTTGAATTTCATGAAGAACTGCTTTTAACTATCTATTTGCAACTACCCAGTGGTCAGACGGGGAGAGATAGAGAGTTAGGAGACAGCATTGGCAGCAAGGAGCCAATGATGAGTATCTAGAAACATCCGTGGGTATCATAGCAACGGACTGCCACTCTCCACTTTGAAAGGTGTAGGAGTACATCACAGTACAGGTCTTTAATGTTCCTGTCTGTCTATTTTAAGTGATCTTGTTTCCAAGCTAGCAATCAGGTAATTAAACCTTTCCATCATATTTATTTATCGCAACAGCTTCTTTGAAAGCCTACAACTGTTTCACCACCCACTGTTAACACCACCTTGCACTTCTATTAAAGTATTAAGGCTATTATAAAAGCAAGTCAGCTGTTCACAGTGTTGGAACTGTGCTCCCTAAAGCTCCTCGCGCGGACTTCAATACAAACAAACAAAACGAATTACCTAATGTCTAATAAATTAACACATCATTGAAATGCTCCGTCTGACCTCGTTACCTATACACTTTCACAAAACAATAATAAAGGCATGTAGTTCAACTGTCTAAATGGAATGGAGCCAGAAAGCAACAGGTAATGTGAACCGTTCTGAACCCTAGCTTAACAGTCATACATAATATGTATGACTAAAAGACACGATTTGCTGACAAACTGCAATGTTTAATATGTGCATAGGGGTTTTACTTGCATTCAGGACGTTATTCCTCGGAGAGAGGAAAGTAAGTGAGTGTAGAATGACCAAAATAGATGTTTAGCGTAGCAATCGAACCATCGATGCCATGAAGTTTAGAACAGAAGCAGTAGTATAGTGTTATCCACAGCTGTCATGAACACTGCTATACATATGCACATAAATCCTCATCCTCTGACAGGACAGGTGGATAGGTGTGTACCGAACACACACACACACACACAACAACTCAACAAGAAGTTGTTCCTCTGAGTATGCTGTGATACAGGAGTATCTTGTGGTTCAAAACCCACTGGAGAATAGACCTCCAGCCGGATGGTTAATGATCCCGTTCCCCAAAAACAAATGTTGTTATTGTCTTTCAGTCATTCACAGACAGACCCATTGCTCATAATCATTGATGATACCAACTAGTTATTGGGCATGGTTGAACTACTACATTATAAAACCATAAATGATGATCACCCCACAGCATGACAAACTAGCTGCACACATTGATCTTTTCCATTCCACATTGCTGATGCTTCGCTCTTCGACAGACTTGGTAGCATTTGTCATTGGACACAAGCTCACTGAACCAGCATTGTCTGTATCACCAACAGAAGACATTAGTAGTAATGAACTTTTGGAGCTTTGTCACTGGGTAGTTGCAGTCCATCGCATACTCCAGCAGCTCCCGAGACTCTGAGGAAAACCATTCTGAATGGAGTTTGGATCTTATCTGGATTAAATAATGGAATGACAAAACATAAGCTTCAATACAGATTCAAATGCGCACTATCATTTGTTCCGTTGAAACTGAACAATGAATGCCCTCTAACACCTGACTTTTTTATTAGAATCTGGTGACGTACACTGCTAGGCCAAAACATTACGACCTCGCGCGTGAAGCGAGTAACATTGATTCTTTTCTAACAAGGGTAAATGTCAAGGTCTTGGCAAATTAGATGGTAGGTGGACAATCAATTGTCATTGTCAACGTGTTGGGTAAACAAGACATGTGCAGGGGTAGAGACCTGAGCAAGTGGCGAACTGTTATGATCAGCTGTTTGGGTCAGAGCATCTCTGAAACGACAAGGCTTCTGGGGTGTTCCCAGTCAGCAGTGGTGAGTACCTACCGACAGTGGCCAAAGATTGCACGCTGCTGCGTAGCCACAGACCGATACAAGTGCCCATGGTAATCCCTGGCCACGGTCAACATCTCCTTCAATGTAGACTAAGTCTTGGTATGTTGTCTTGTACATCCCGTGGATAGACGTGCACATGTGTTCTGTTTCCCTGGGGATGTGATGGCACCAATATGCACTGTGGGAGGACAACAAACCAAAGAAAGACGTGTGATGCTTTGATAAAAAGTGTTAGAGGGTAGTCTTTGACACAACGGTGGTTGGTCTGATCAGGGGCAACAACGTGGCAGCCTACAGGGAGAAAATCAACCACCTAGTGTCTAAAAGGGGCAACAGCGCCTGTACTTTTTATGAAGTTAAAGAAGGCCTGTCTATCCACCAACACCAAACGGATGCTCTATGAATTGGGTGGTGAAAACCCGGCCAGCACATCATTGGTGCCCAGCTACCCGCCATCAAACACCTCCAGCGCAAGCGATGTCAGTGGAGAGCGCGCTTGGCGTTATAAGGGAACCCTCACACACGAACCCCAACCCGCTTTTGTTTGACACTGCACTGCATACCATTTTTGCACTGCTTTTTTGCACTTTCTGGTTTGGACGCAAACCCCATTTTGTCATACCGTCTTTTACTGTTCGATGACAATAAATTTAAATCTAATCAAAATCTAATCCAACACCATATTAGGCAGGTGGTGATAATGTTTTGGCTCATCAACATACACTCAGTGGACAGTTTATACTCAGTGGACAGTTTATATAGGTACACCCATCTCATATCATTGCCAGCAAGTACACATTCACATTATAATTTCAGAAAAAATCTGTTAAAACTAATAAATGCCCTTCAAATATCTGGTATATTCGTGCATGTTTGGAGAAAAAAAAGCTAAAGGTCGGTCACTCCTATTTTGTATTTTTTAAACAACGTTACTTTTTCTGGTGTTATTTGAGAAGGATCACACCTGTATGTATTATTAGGGTATTTATAATGTAATGCCTTGACACCTGATTCTGTTGTCTGATTCCTGCTCTGCTTGTACAGCCGTTAGTAGAGCTGCCAACGCAGTGTCCTGCTTTAGCACTGTGAACTGAGACACATTCAACCATATGATTGGTCTGTAGGGGGGCTGCAGGTGCTCGGGAAATCGGCTTGCTGGTTTTCCTTCCACAAAATCAACAGTTGTGAGTTAAAATGGAATGGGCGATTTTACATTTACTGTTTGTTACCATTATATGGATGTATACGACCGTAATACTATTATAATATTAGATAAGAAAGGAAAGATAGAAGGGATCTTTAGGGAAAAACTAGGGACCTTCCAGACCCAAGCCCTATTCCCTAACCACTAGGCCACCTTGCCTTGTTAACAAACATGACCAACAGTTTGACATTAATCTTTACTGAAGAAAACCTCAAATGTTTAATTCAACATTAACAAACATTGGGAAATAAAACAGTGGGCACTGAATAGCAAAGTAGTATCTGACAAATTCAGTCAAAATAACAACAGTAATGACAACGCAGAATGACTTTGAAAAGTCAAGGTGTCGACGCTGTGAAGGGGTTGTTGAGTGGCCGTGTTTTTCATCTCTCTCTGAGACAGTGGAACAATTTCTTGTTCAGCCTCGGATTACCGTGACTCTGGTTCTGATTCTGTAATTTGTTACACATCTAACTAGTGACAAGGCGTTTCTATGTCTATGTGGGTTTTCAATCACAACAGACTGAAACATACAGTAAGGTAACAGTTGTGATTACTATAGACCAGACCTGTCAAACTGCAATACCTCATGTACTTGTTCGTATACAATTGAAACTGAATGGGACTGAGTGGCGGTCAACCACCTACATTGACTTCATGTGTACCAAATAACACGTAGGGCTTTACTTGCTTTATAAAGGGTTGTATTGTGGACTCTGCAGCTGTCAATAGCATGTTGTTCACACCATACGTCAAAGCTACGTTAGTAGTGAATTTTCAGTGAATAGCCTTGTGGCACAGCTGTTTTGTAGAGTGGTAGGCCACATGCTTCACTCGGGTCGTAGAATGACTTCCGCAAATACCTCTTGCAACTGAACCTGTTGTTTCTCTAAGCTGCATCCTATTGCGGACACATGAGGTATTTTGAATGTTTCCGTTGTGTTCTATTTAAGCATTCAGATATCTTCAGGACAATGTCAAGTATAGATATCTAGTTTCACGCTCTTGATCAGTCCTGCTGTTCAAATTTGCTTGCATGACTCAATTACTGCGACTTCTCAGATTCCCTTTGTAATTGAAATGTTAAAATTAGAACTGTGCAACGTGTTTCTCAAGAATGCGGAAAGGAATTGTAATTGCGAGTTTAAGATTAAGGATAACTTAACATCAAGACAAAAAAACAATATGAACTTAGGATCTTCTCATGCCAATAGTAATTTGTCTTATCTTTGCTATGTTAGAGGGGAATCAATTGGACATCCTGCTTGGTGTCTCTCTGTTGTGTAGTAAAACATTCCCTCTAATGAGCATCTGACAGGCTTTTCATAGAGCAGCGTCGGCTTAGTGGTGTGGTTGTAGTCCTCTTTTTGCATCTGCTACATCTTTTTAAGGTATTGGCGCTCTTCATTGTACATTTTTTAGTTAGGGTGGGACCATGTCCCGAATTTCCTATTCTGCCTAAACAAATTCCTCAACATAGACTTGAGAGTTTTGTTCTTGTGTTGATTTGTTTCATACCAAACAATCTGCACAGATCTCTAAGAAGTTCCCTTAATCCGTCAGAATGGTTCCGGGGACTTTGGGATTTTTTTATTGGATGTGTACCTCAGCAGTATGGCCTCTGGGTATTGGGTTGCATACTCATTTAATCAATCGTAGCATCAAGAAATGCAAAGGGCATGTTTTCACCACACTGAGTTCGATGGCGGAGCCAACAAGTCCATGGGCATACAGTGTTTTTATAACGGGAAGTGAGATGAGCAACCGTGACAATCATCGTCACCCAATCACTACCCAATACATTAAACAAGTCTTAATGTTGAAAATGAGTTACTTCTCAGTGGCTGTCTGACATTCTCCCTTTACATCACCTTTAATTGACTTGGGTAGCGTGTTCAGGAGGGCAGGTTCTTTTATTGGAAGAGACCCGAACCTCCCCATTAGCTTTTCCTGAAAGCGGAAATCCTCCCTTCATGGTCTAGGTGGAAAGTCCTCTTTTTCAGAATTTTGACTTTCTGATGGAAAGTTCCTTCGCATTATATCTTGGAGGAAGAGGCTAGGATTGGACCCTTTCCTTGTCCTGGATAAGGAATAGTGGTTGAGGGTTTGTTTCGCAGGATTTGACCTTTTTTGGGCTTGAAGTTATTAACCAAATAAACGTTTTGGTGTCATGAATAGAACGGGTACCATCAACATGTCTCAGACCACACTCTCATCCTACATTTGCATTGCATTGTACGAGACGATGGTCATTTTGTGTCGTTCAATTCAGTGGTTTGATTTTCGTGATGATGTTTTGATGCTGCATGAATGGTGGACTGACTAGGTAAACGAGAGGGGTGGGACGCTCGTGTGGAGAAGGCAAGTTCAACCAATTTACATTGTATGAGGAAACTATCCCTAACGTTTGATATTCTTTTCAAAAACCAGAATATACATTATTTTGGCGACTTCTATATAGCACATTTCTTAAATTCTGTTCTGCGGTTTTCTTATCATTTGTAATCTGGGGCTAGGATGTTCAGTGTCTGTTGTATGTGCCGCTAATTGGCATTAGCAAATGATCTGGATAGAGATATTCAAGCCAAATTGCATTTTTATGCTGATGATACAGTGGTTTACAGCCAGGCTTCTACTATTTCAGCAGCAGTGCAGGAACTTCAGACTGCATTTCAGGCAATGCAAAATACATTATTGAGTCTAAAAATGTTTTTAAATTCACAGAAAGCAAAGTTTATGGTCATCTCAAAAGCTCGAGCACAGCTACTGGACAACTGTGGTCTCTTGTCCTTAGATGGGAATTCAATTGAGAGTGTCTTCATATAAGTACTTGGGGATATGGATAGATGATAAGCTCTCCTACAATGAACATATTACTGCTTTAGTCAAGAAACTTAGGGTTAAGCTTGGCTTTTATTTCAGAAACGAATCCTGTTTTACTTTTAGTGCTAAGAAGAAACTTTTCTGTCTGTAATTGATTATGGAGATATATTGCATGCTGCATCTTCCATCTTGTGTCATGTTGACTCAGTTTACCATGCATCACTACGATTCATAACAAATACAAAGTTCCTCACCCATCACTGCATTCTTTATGATTTAGTTGGCTAGACATTACTAAAAATTTGTAGACAACAGCACTGGTATATCTTCATTTATAAAGCTATACTTGGCAAACTTCCACTGTACCTCTGTAACCTCCTCTCTGTCTGCTCTGGTACCTATCAGCTACGCTCCTCAATGTGGCTGCTTTTTAACGTGCCACGAGCTGCAACCGAATTGGGAAAAACTGCCTTCTCTTATTCAGCACCTTGGGGGTGGAATCATTTTCAGAAAGAACTAAAGTTAGAAATACTTATGTCTATAAATGAATTTAGAATTACTGTAAAGACTGTGGTGAAGGAGATATGTTCTTGTTTTTCTTGAGTCTCATTGTGTTTTTTTTGGTACTTTTTTATCATGAAAATGTAACTTGGTTTATTATGTATGCATTTGTTGTGATTTGGCTGCTATCTTGGCCAGGTCTCCGTTGTAAAAGAGATTTTGAATCTCAATGGGACTTCTTGCTTAAATAAAGGTAAAATAAAAAAATAAAAAAAAATAAAAATTAGGGCAGAGATGGGGGCCAAAAGCTGTAGGGAATTTAGTTTAGTTCTATACATTCGACTCCATCTCCTGATTTTTCATCCTGACCAGTCATGTTACAGTATTGAGAAAAATTCCTACTAATCTGTGTCTGGGTGCGGTATAATTCCTCCTCCAGGACTCATGCACAGAAGAAATGCCAGCCTGCATATGAGATTGTACTTCACTAAGGTTGAACCATTAGTTTGCAATATATAAATCCATTTTTTTTCAAACTGTAAGCAAATCAATATAATTGCATCCTCTTTAATTTGGAACAAACTAAACTTCAGGATTGATTATGTGATTTTGTTGAAAAAAATGTAATAGGTTTTGGGGTGTATTAAAACTTACGCGTGTATTTTGTGAAATGGATTTTAAAGAGTGACAAAGAGAAACTATCATGGCAGGAACACTCACAGGGCCTAAAATGCTTTGTGCAGTTTGCATTATATACTTTGTCTAATAAGCAACTGTATTGAATACAAATCTATAACCATATTATCAATTGCGTTTATTGATTCATTCCAACCAACAATTGTGGATGGAAAATGTCTAGGTAAACAAGTCAGTCTATGGCAAAATTTGAACTAAATTTTATGGGGTATAATGGGATATAATGTATGGAAGCCCATAAGAGGCTAGATTCAAATGAGAACGCAATTTCATTATGCGTTATTTGAGACAATATTCAAATGGAAATCAAATAATCCAAATAGCATTTTCACGTAGTCATATGAGCATTTAAGAAATGTTTGTTATAAGCTTCCATAATTATGGACAGTAATTTCCCCCATTCACTGAGACAAGGTGCATTGTTTCCCAGTTACATGCAGTGATGCATGGCTGCCGCGTCTATACAGCAGTTTTTACTAGGAAGTAATACGTTAACATACTTCTTTGCAAGCAAGCTACCGGAGGAATGTGGGGAGAGTGCCTTCAGCTACATGTGTTGGGCCTGGTCTTCATGACCTGTGAATCCCGTAAATGTAATTGCTAAAGACACGCAACGAGCCTGCAGCATAATGTGAAGGACATGTGGCTCAATGTGTTGATATTCATTGCTAGTTCCAGAGAGATGTGACTAGAACGTATCAGATAAGTATTGGTCAGCCAATGGGGGAGTAACCCATGTAAGCATGAAACTTGTAAGTTCATTATTTTTTTTAATTAGTCAGTGACTTACATTTCACAATGGTTAATGTAACTGACCATAGCAGACATGCATTCTTCCCCTATCGTCTCCAAATGCCATCTCTAAACACCTAAATGAAAAATGAAAAACACAAATATAAAAGGAATTGGACATTCCACTTCAACCCCTAAACTGATACTTTTTAGAAATGTGACTTTGGTGAAGGAATTGTTTAGATCCTAAAGGCCCTGACATTTATAAATCATTTTTGAAATTAAGAATTGGTTAAATTCAGACAATAAAGAGTTTTGATAGCTAACCTAGCTAATAAGCTCAGCTACAGTCCATCTTAACTTCATCCTCCGGTTGGCGAGTCATCCTGTCACAGCTGAGATTAAACATGGCAGGTGCAGAATTACTGTAAAACATGAAATGTATTTAAATTGAGAACTACCACAAAACAAAACAAACTGTAACATGGAACATAACACATGTGACAGACACAAATATGAATCAGTCCAAACACTAGGGGGATGAACTAAATACAGATCTGATTGGGGTAAACGAGACACAGGTGGAACAAATTAAGGAACATAGAAACACACCAAAAAGACAATGAATATAGAAATGTAGCAACCAGGAAGACATAGGTCATGCCTGGCTATAACAGCCATCCACAAGCGGAGTGACATTTCAATAATTGCTCTTTGAACTGTTCTCACACCACATAATACAAACAACTGGCATTATTTTTGAAATGTTGACCTCAGCGTGAACACTTTCCTTTCAGACATTGTCCCAGGATCTCACTGATTGCTCCCAGTTTGTGGCCATCAACCTTAGTAGGTCAGACACACTGCCGGTATGTCGCTTAAGGCTGAGTCCTGCGGCCATTACTGTTTCAAAATGTACTGTTAATGCTGTCACCACGAAAAACATAGAGTACACAATCAGTTTAACACTAAGCTGCGCGTCCAAAAAAACGTTCACTTTCAATTCCCAGCATTCATCATCAATTACCTGTGGGTCATGTGATGGATACAGCTTAGGACTTGTTTACACCTAAATAAAACGCTAGATGGGCATAGTTTAGTTTCCCTGATACTTTCTATACTGTTTGAGTTTATACTGGCATGTTCATGTTGCATCGCCAACGATTGCCATGCTCTCACTGAAGATCGGGGGATATGCATGAGGACTGCACAGGCATTTGATACAGTTCAGACACAGTGGTTTTCATACTATGGCAGATATCTGAAAATGTACACATCAGAGTTATGGACGTTTTGAGTCTTCTTTGAACGTCTTGATAAATCTGGCGTATTGTGAACAAGCCCTAGGTGTCAGATTCTGCATTGGCAGCCGACCTCACTTTATCACGGACACCTGCTTTCGATCAGTATCGCCCACACCTATTTTCCTTCATCCCAGACCATATTTAGGTTCCTTTAGGTTCGTTCTCCCCCGTAGTCTTTGTTTTGGTTCTGCCAATGACTGTTTTGTGTTGTGATTTAGTTTCTGTTTTGTTCATCTCTGTTTTTGACTAAACATCATCTGAGCGCCCTGGGCTTGAGTCGTGCCTCCTCGTCTGCAGCGTTACACTACATATCCTCAAGTAAAACTGGGAGAAGTCAGAACTTTTCCTAATTGGCACTGACACATTAACGACATGTCCCGCAACCTGGGTGTGCAATTTGAAAGTCTGCTATTTGACAGACAATTGCAAGGTTGCGACATATGCTGTCACGCTCAACCATTGGGCGACACTAGGCAAATAATCCGCTCCTTTGGCACAACCTGCATGGAATATTGTAGTACACCTTGTGTTGGCGTTTGTGCAATTACAACTGAATTTGAGGGACAGTTATTGAAAGAATGATAGAGATTTTATACAGCCCCTATAGAGATAATAAACACTTTTTAAACAGATATTTTCCGCGAAAAACAATAATTTTCTCATGTACAATTACGACATAGGAATAAGTTGCAGGAGAAAACATTTGTGAAATTGAAAAAAAAAGACTGGCTGGCTTTTTGATCAAAAAAGTGCATGCTTCTTGTCACACATGCCAGTTTAGAGCGCAAGCCAGTTGCTTTCGAACTTCTTCAAACTTTTTCACTGGTTCCTGTATTTAAAATCCTAGTTAACAATTACCAAGCTCTGCCGTCCAAAAGCTAACCGCAGTAACTTGATCTTTGGTCAAAAATGAACTACTTGACATTTTGCGTTTTGCCCATCTAAAGTAGGTTACTTCAAATGAAGGTTTTGGGATTCTCCAGATATAACCGTATTGAAATGCACCTTCTACAAACTTATCAAACATAAATCTCTAGAGGTGGTATTATCCATGGGAAAGACAATGGTTACACTGGCATTGAAAATAAAAATATCCAAGTAAGTACCTTAACAACAACATTAAGCAATGAGAAAATAGCAGGCCTAATCACATTATAGAAATATTACCTGACAGCCTTTGCTACTAGCATATACTATAATACTGACAGACGGCATTTCGCTAGCTAGCATTCACTTACCTGCTGCCTGAGAGCTGCAATGTTTGATAATGTTAGCTAACACCTTTAACTACCTATCATCCTTGATATCATCTATGTTTTGTCGTTCACATCAAGGTTGTCCAGCTGGCAGATATTGTCCATATATTTTGCCAATTAAAGTAGTTTCCCAACTTCTTTACTTACATTGAAATGCTGATAATATAAAAAAACTGCTCTGAGTCAAATGAGGGTAACACACTAAAGTGTCTAAACACAAACTAGACTTAAACTCAGACTTACATTCCTTAAATACAATTATCACAAACTCGATGTCAAAATAGTTTACTGAAAACACCTACTATAAAAACCACATTGTAGTTAATTCCCTTTGCTTTATTGTTGCTAATAGATCCATGTAAGGCAATGCAAGTAACTACATTTTTGGCGGTTAGTCTTTGTCCCATCCACACCTCTAGATACATGCCCCGTTTGCTTCTCCAGGTCCATCTGCTATCAGACACAAAAAATATGTATATTAGCGGTTTGAGTTGTGTAACTGCTCAACTGTGGAACAGTCACTATCTGGGCTTCAGAGTATCTGGTCTCATTCAAGGCATAGCTATAGACAGATCTGATCAAAAAGGATGTCAAAGACCTACCATGTAAATTCTGTTCCACAGACTGCTGGATCTGACAACACCAGCTTTGGTTGCTGGATGAGTATTTAATTGTATATTTTATTGCATGATAACAACAATTAATATTATTAATTGTAGCATTGCAGTGACATTAGAACCACACCTGTAAGCTTGCGCATGAATAAAGGCAAATACAAATCTTTTCAAGATGCCAGATGGCATTATAAAAATCCTTCCAATGAACTAATGGATGCGCTGAATTGTCTAAATATTAAATATTGTGTGATCAATTATTCAACGGACTAAAACCATTATATTTCTGAATCTTAAACAGTAGGCGCTATACGAGAAATTCCACTGGTGACCCTTTATAAAACCGGCAAGAAACATGAGTGTCCCATTTTTAAAGTGGACTTTATATATAGCCATCCAGACCTGCTGTCTAAAAGCCTTGCCAGTACTCTGAAAATGCATTGAGGACAAGTGTATGGCTTAATACATAATTCCACAGTATCACATTAAAGTTATATCCTATCACCATTCTCGTTATTAAATGTTTATAAGCGAGGTTGCCAGTTGTCTCGGACTACCTTAAGAGCTCTGTATTCATTATTAAGGATCTGACTATATAATGCTGTTTTCAGTCTTCAACTTCATTGCAACCAGTGATATGACGCTCATCTGACAGTATATGAAGTACTGGGCAAAAATACACCGTAGACATGTTGAAAGTTCCTAGCTACACCCAATGGAAATCTCTGGAACTTTCATGTCTAGCTGAGCTGAGCAGTGTCTGTGAAGCCAAAGCGACTGTATTTCTCCGGAAATATTGATGTATTGTGGAAATAAAAACATCTTAAGTGGTTGAAATTAAAAACAATTAGTGGAAGGACAATATATGGACATTATATGACCCAAATAAATAAATTAAAAACACTGATTAAAATTAAAAATCCTGACCAGTTTTGGACAAATTGAACTAATCGGAGCTATATGCAATAACACTCTTTCTGAATAAACACAAGGAATTTGTTCTGGCCCATTAGTGCAAAAATATTTAAGTAAAAAAATACAAATAAGAGCAGTTACACACTTTCTGATTCTGATTTCCACAATGCAGCACACGTCTGATAATTCTCAATTGTATTGAATTGAAACTGGCACATTTTTATTGTACTTAGTTATAATATTTTCTTTCATAACACTGATCCTCATAATAAACTAATGTTCTTAAAATCAAATGTTCTTCTCACACAATTATTCATGGGGGAGTAACACAAATAATTTGGTTTCAAAATTCATTCAAACAGGTCAAAAAGCAGACGTTGTGTTGAAACAAGACACAAGCAAGCAATACATCAAATCACATCTGGACAACAGAATGTTCAGAATAAACGTATTTGAACACATGGTTCTTGCTGTAAACCCTACAGCATAGTACAATTATACAATTTCCTTGAGTTACAAACCACATGGTCATATAAAACACAAAGCCCCTAATTCATTCATGAAACTATATATTTACACATCTTACTTGTTGTTGACTTCCTTGGTTCTTTAGTCCTCTTAATCACTGCTGTCGGACTCTGGCCGCCATATCTGTCCTGGGAATCTTTTGCGTCGCAACCCATCAGGCTTTTAAAACTGTATACAATCTCATTTGGGACCATCCAATTATATGGTTCCCATGCGGCTCAACTGGGTCCTGTGTAGCGCAGTTGGTAGAGCGTGATGCTTACAACACCACAGCTGTTGCTTTGATTCCTACTGGGGTCAGTGCAAACATGTACGCAATTACTACTGTAAATCACCCTGGGTAACCGCCAGAGGGAGATAAATAAAACGTCTGGCCGATTGGTGTGATTCGAAACCTGTGGTCTTGGCATTGTGTAGCTGACATCACACCGAATTGAAATCTCATATTCCCTCGACTGGAAAAAGGATAGGATGGAGTAGCATATAGCCTGTCTATCCAGCCGTTGTTAAATGTTAAAGGCGATGACTCTCATGTGGTCTGCCAAATGACAGTCATTTTCCCACTGCTGCTACTACTTTAGTGCGTGGTCCACTTAACTACAAAGCTTTTGTCTAAAGTGGTCATCCTTGATCGTGATTGTTGCAATGAGTTTGAAGCCAGGATCATTTTTAGGCAGAAAACCCATCCACTGTTGGTTCTGGAGCAAGCGGAGGTGACTAATGATGATGATCAAGTAGCGAGCTAATATTCTCAAAACATATAGATTTAATAATCTGCTTTCTTGACACCTCAGTTAACAGATAGTCTTATATGCCTTTGTTTTGAAGCACCTGGACTACTGCCCTACTTTTGGTCTGATGCAACAAACACAAGGTAAATTGTGGTTTTCCTTGAACAAAGCAGCGTATATAGATATCAGTCGAATGTCATTGGAGTGCAAAGGTCCATAATATGCATGCATTTTGGGGGGTCTTTCTGCGGGTGTAGCTGTCTGCTGTGGCAATTTGATACCCAGTTCAGAAACTCATATCCACCATACACGGCAACTACAGATCTCTTCACAGCCCTTATGTCAGGGAAAGAAGCTGAGAGGCGCACAGTACTAAATAGAGCCCTAACCACATGGAACTCCATGCGCCCAAGGTAAGTCGAGCTTGTAATAAAACCCGGTTTCAAATACTGGTAAAGGGATAGTGAAGACACGTTATTGTGTTCATATTGGCCAGTTAAGCTTTATCATTTATTATTGTATAAATGACCATGTAGCGCCCTGTGTTTTCACCGTAGAAGAGGAGCTAGTGTCTAGGCAGAGGCTAATGTATAGGCTAATAAAATGAGTACAGGTTACAGCCAGCTGCATTCAGAGTTTAGAAAGCGAGGGGGACAATGTACCTGAGTTCGACCAAGTCACCTCGCTCCTTTACACACTCCACTGGCTTCCAATTAAAGCTCCCATTAACTACATGACCATGGTACTAGCCGTTGGGCCTTGAGACTATGCTTAAACCGCGCATCACTACCTGGTCAATTTGTTCTGCCGTCGCACGGCAATGTTATGGTAGGCAGCTTCAGCTCGGCCTGTTCGAAGCTCTTCTCCGTTCTTACCACCCAATGGTGCGACCGTCCTCCACCTAGAAAAGGTGAAAAAAAGCGTATTTAAATTAACTCCACCCCCTGCCCGGCTAATGTGTTGGACATGTATTCTATGGCTTTGCTGTAATATTTTTAGCAACAATACATGATTTTAAAAGTCATTCTCAAACGCAGACACATATAATCCGGACAGATAGAGGACCCCAACTGTAATTCACTAGGTTAGATCGGTATTGGCTACGGCAGCCAGGTGTCATCGTTCGCAGCGTAGCTTTTGTTGCTAGGGACGCGCGGTTTAAATTATGAATTCTGGCAACAGTCATAATGCTAATTTCAGCCTGGGACACACAGTATATGAATAATGGCATGTTGTGAAAAATGACTCTATTGGCTTTCAAGAACAACTCAAGATAAGTGTAATTTCACTTACATGAATCGAAGACGAACTACCCCTTTAATAGTTAAAGGTAGCCTATATATAATAACAAAAATATAAATATTTGTAAAACAAGGACTGGATGAAAAGCATGTGTATGAATGAAATCATAGAAAAAAAAAAACACTTAATATTGACAGTTGTGCATTGTGTCACGATCTGCCTTTTGGCAGATGGCAAGGAACAGACACAATTGCAGAGAATCCTTTCCAAAACAGGGTTTTTATTTTCATCCAGGCAGAACAGGCACTGAACATCAGAACTGAAACACTGAAACAAAACCAAAACATCAAACCAAGGAGTAAACTCAAAACAGGAATACCACAAACTAAAACACAAGAAATCATGGACTAGAACCGAACTAAACACAAACGGACTAACAGACAGGACACAGTATGAAACACAAAGACTCTAACAGGACTGACAGTGAATGAAACCTCAAGGACTACTAAACGGGTACAGTAACTAGAAACAAAGACAGGACTCATAAACATATAGACACAGACTATGCACCACAACCAGACAAACCCAACAGAGACAACAAATACACAGACTGACAGGAATACAGTACTAAGCACAAAACCTCCATACAAACGAACCAACATACCTTAAAGCCCGACACTCACACAGTGACACAGGGAAGACTAAATACTTGAACGAACAAGGAAATACATCTAACAAACATCAAAGTAACATGCATACCGACATGGAACGCAGACATGACACAGACCTAGACCTAGACCTAGACCTAGACCTAGACCTAGACCTAGACCTAGACCTAGACCTAGACCTAGACCTAGACCTAGACCTAGACCTAGACCTAGACCTAGACCTAGACCTAGACCCCAACGTACCTGAAACAATGACCGACACAGACAAACTGACACAGACCAAGCTAAATGCAGACACTAACGAACTTAACACAGAACAGGTGAGAAACAAACACAGGTGTAAGACATTGTCCTTGAATAATTCTCACTGCTGGCAAGGGGAGTGGCCACACTGGCATAGAGGGGAACAGAGGCAGTCTCTTACACATTGGGAAGCCAATTGTCCAAATGTTTTTTCTTCTAAATTTAGCAAACATGTAGAAAACATGCTGTACATTTTAAATGGTTTAAATAGGCATACAAATATTAAAACTGACAAGCCTGAATATAAACCTTAAAGTCATCGTATCATTTCAAGGTTTAAGATAACCAAACATGTGTCACTGTCCAATGCCTTGATAATGTATGTATGTGCAGCATTTGTATGCAATCGTGTTAGGTCGTTTTATGTAGAGTGTGTTTGCTCCAAGTCTTGTGTGTGTCTGTGTGCGTGCACATCTTTTCAACCCTGGAGGAATGAGTGCGAAAACTGACAATAGATAATCAATTCACATTGGCAATCTTTATTTCGGTCCAGCCTTGTTCAGCAGTCTTATGGCCTTGTGTAAAATCTATTCACGGTTCTGATAGTTAAAGATTTAAAGCACAGGTAAACTACACCTTTTTCAGGGATTAATATTAACATGAGTTTATGACTTTGATTGTTTAAGTTTGCACAGAGGATTTGGATACAAAGAGTTTTTTTTGTATTCAGCCAGAATATATAATGTATATGTTTTCTAAAATGTAGAAGGTATTGAATTAATGCTGATATTAAAAAGCTGTCAAACAATAACTAGTAGTGATAGTTAATGTTGTGCTGTCGTGTATTGAATAAAGCATTATCTGCAAAATGTCTTACTGAGATGATGTGAGAATATCTTTGTGTCAAATAATGACATTTTTGCTACATATACAGAGCTCTGCACTAAAATTCAAACCGTTAGTTACTATGAGCAAAACATTCACCATACCATTCATAATATTTACACATATTTTGTTAATATTTGCCAAGATAACCGCTTTGAGTTTTCTTCTATAATGCGCAATGACGTTTGAGAACAGATGGCAAAGGATCTTCTACCATTCCTCCACGCAGAATCTCTCCAGATGCTCCAGGCTCCGAGGTCCGCGCTTATAGATTCTCCTATTTAGCTCATCCTGCATATTGTTTATATGGTTTGGTTAAGGGACTGTGATGGCCATGGCAAAACCTTCTGTGGTCAGTCATCCAATTCTGTGTTGATGTTGAGGTTTGCTTTGCATCATTGTTTTGCTGTAGGATGATTACATACTTGTACTGTTGGGATAAGGCCGTTTTCTGCATTGCAATCTTTATTTCTACGCCAAACCCGGTAGTGTTCGTTTCCAAAAACCACTATTTTGGTCTCATCTCAAAATTGATGTCAACAAATAACATTTGAAGAAAGACCTCTAACAAAACAAGGAATATAGGTGTACTAGAAGGAAACTGAAGAAGAAGGCAATAGAAAGCAACGGAAACATGTCACATGTGCATGCTAGAGAATAAGATGTTGAATAATCAACCAGAGACAAACGGGAATGGGACCCCTATATACTCCCGTGAATACAGCATCCATATTAGGAACTCTATCCGTTCTCCCCAGAAACTCCGTCCTCCCTCCTCCTCAGACATCATCCCTCCCCCAGTCAAACCTCACCCCTTGCTTGGTCAAGTGTCAGCTCTCCCTTTCTCAAACATCACCTGTTGAAGCTTTAAGTCCTCCTCTAGTCATTCCTCACTACTCCTCTAGTCAATCGTCACTCCTCCTCTAGTCATTCCTCACTACTCCTCTAGTCAATCGTCACTCCTCCTCTAGTCATTCCTCACTCCTCCTCTAGTCATTCCTCACTCCTCCTCTAGTCATTCCTCACTCCTCCTCTAGTCATTCGTCACTACTCCTCTAGTCATTCCTCACTCCTCCTCTAGTCATTCCTCACTCCTCCTCTAGTCATTCCTCACTCCTCCTCTAGTCATTCCTCACTCCTCCTCTAGTCATTCTAGTCATTCGTGACGATTTATGCCTTAAGCTTATCACATTTTGGTCTCATCAGACCATAGGATCTTCTTCCATTTGGTGTGAGAGTCTCCCAAATGTCTTCTGGCACTTCTCTAACCGAGATCAACTGTATATTGTTTTTTAACAGAATCAGGTTAATTGCTAAATCTGTCCACACTTTCCAAAAAAAGAGCAGTATGTAGAGTAATATGTAATTGTATATATTGATTGATTGTATTTACCGATTGATGGTGCAGAGAGTTCTAAGTAGTCAGTTTCCCTGATGGGAGGGGTTTGCCTTAATCTTTGCTGCTTTCCTCAGTTACCTGGCTTTGAACAGGTCCTTAAGAGACGTCTGCTTACATCCTATTGTCCACTCTGCAGAGCGGATGATGCGCTGCAGTCAGCCTTGGTCCTTGACATGACAGTGGGTGCAGCGTACCAGATGGTGATGGAGGAGGTCAGGATGGACTTGATGATGGCTGTGTAGGCGTTTATAATCATGGACGTTGGTAGTATGCACTTTTTTGAGCTGCTGCAGGCAGTACAGTCTATGCTGTGCTTCCTTAGTGAGGGAGGTGATGTTCAGCTCTCACTTGCAGTCCTGGGCGATTGTGTTGGCCAGGAAGCGAAAGCAAAAAGACTCTACTAAGATGACAGGGGAGCCCAACAAGGACAATGGGACAAAGGTTAGCCGGGATTCTCCTAAAGTCAACTCTCATTTCCACTGTCTTTAGAGCATTGAGTTCCAAGTTGATAAGACTGCACCAGCTCACTAGTCGCTCAATTTCCGCCCAGTAGGCGGGTCTCGTCCCCATCAGAGATGAGACCAATAATGGTGGTGTGCGAATCTCAGGAGTTTGACAAAGTGGTGACTGGAGGTGCAGTTGTTTGTGTACAGGCAGAAGAGTAGGGGGGACAGGACACAACCTTGAGGGGAACCAATCAGATCTGTTCAAAGCCAGGTCACTGAGGCGGGCAGCAAAGATTGAGGCAGACCCCTCCCATCCAGGTAACGGACTATTCTGAACTCTCCCCTTTGGCAGACGACTGAGGTCTATCAAGACCAAAACATCTTGCCACAAGAACAGCTTCCTCCCCACGGCGATAAGTATAAGAGGATGAGAACCAGATGTGTACGTTAAGAAGACAAACAAGACAACAAAAACAAGACAAAACATATGGAAAGTAGAATGAATGGGGATGACTAGAAGGCCGGTAACAAGGAGAACAATACTTTGCCGGAAGACAAGCATTGGGTGGGATCGGGTGGGAGTAGTGACACAAACATTAGGTTCTAGTTTTGTGTTTGTTTAGAAAGAAAGAGATTGACCAAACTCCTTTTTATTCGTTTTCCCCAAATTAATTCATACATTAAATGTAAGGTAATGAACGTAGTGCCTGTCAGCTGTAAAAGACTAAAATAATGGAAAAATTTGAATTTTGTAAAAGCTGGTTGAACCTTAGCAATGTGGGAAATTGTGCCAGACTGGCCATTGAGAAAAGGTATCAGGCGAACATTGTAGACCAATCTTGAAGCATTGTTTCAGTAGGCGTGTGGTCATCATATGGTTAATCAAGAATGGATTTACAACCCACATGGGTATCTTAGACATTTTGCATTGCACTTGAAAAAGCGTTCTTTCATTCCATATGCAATACAGCACATCTCTCTATCATTTACACAAAATGTTTGTGAAAAGGCCTCATGTCATCCATTGTGCTCAAATTAAATACACAGAACGAGTTTGAACCAATTAAGGAGAGTACATCACAGAGCAATAGTTCTAATGACTGCTGGGTAAATGAGTAAATACACACATTTAAAATAAGATTGGGTTCACATCCAGCTTTCTTTTTCACCACACTTCCATGCGCTAGGCAGCCTGCCAATGAACACTCATGAGGCTCTGTCATTAACAAAAAGCCCCACACAGCTCCATTCTCTGCCTCCTACAATTTAAAACACAAGACGGGAGAGTGTGCCAATGTCAGAACGGGGAGCTTTGCCAGCTAGCTAGAACCAACTACAGACAACAACACACAGGAGGTGAAGTATTAAAGATCATCAAGAACTCATACTGACAACATCTGTGGCAGTCATAGCAGGAACATGAGAAAAAAACGTACAGCTATTATTCCTATTCATGAATAATTAACACCATTAAGAAACTATTAAACTGTACTAGGTGTACATGTATCTTCCATAATAAAATGTGCTTTCCTCCATACAAAAAAAAGACCTTGCTTCCATTATTGATAGTTAATAAACGATGGCTACTGTAGCAAGCCAAAACAAACTACATCCCAGATGTTAAACTAGTCAGCATACACTGTGTCAATGGACATTGAGGTAAACACAACACATACATATGATGTATTTTTTTTGTCTGGAATACATTTGCCGTGAGCAGACAATTTGCCATTGAATCTTGTATAACATATCTCCCCAGTAAAATACATAATAATAATAATTGCATTAATAACTGTTCCTTTTGTATGTATCTCTGAAAGGACTAAACACATATAAGCAGTTACATTAGTTGTGAAGCAATGGAAGTAAGCACATATTTCTATCTTTTCCCAAGCTGTTTCCCTGCAGTGTTTTATCTTTCCATTTGCATTCATCCCACATTGCAGTGGAACAATATATTTGTGCTTTCAACAATAGCTGCTATCTTTCCGAGACAATTTTCAAAGACAAAACACAAATTGTCAGTGCAAAAAAATAAAACATAATGCAACTTGATGGAATTCCACAGAATGGCATCTGCTATACCTGCAGCAGACAAAGCTTAACACAATATCAATGTGCCTACTGAGACAATGTGTTTTGTGCATGTTTAATGTAATTCACCAAGTCCTTATCTTATCTAAATTGATATGTACAATATGTAAATATTTCATCTGTATTTAAATATTACAACATTGTACATGTAGAATTTAATTATATAAAAGTCATTGACTTATCACATTTTGTACATGTGAAAGTAATGTTGGATGGACTTTGTTTGTCTTGGTTTGAAATAGTTTTTCCTTTAAACATTCTTTATATTCACTCACCGGGGCATTGCATCTCTGAGTATAGTTAACCAGGGCTAATTTCTAAAACTAACTGACTTGTCAACATTTAACTTTAAAAAAAATATATATACAGTGGTTATAAAAAGTCTACACACCCCTCCAAGATATATCACGTCAAAACTTTTTCCACCTTTATTGTGGAAAACCTATGACGTAAACATTTCAATTGAAAACAAACAGAAATCTTTGAGGAAAAAAAAAAAAAAATAGCCTTACAATAACCTGGTTGCAAGTGTGCACACAATAACTGGGGATTTTGGTGTGTTCAGAATTAACCAATAACATTCAATTTCATGATAAATAAAAGTCACTACACACCTGCCATCATTTAAAGTGACTCTGATTAATCACAAATAAAGGTCAGCTATTCCAGTAGGATTTTCCTGACATTTTCTTAGTTGCATCTTAGAGCAAAAGCCATGGTGCTCAGAGAGCTTCCAAAGCATCTGAGGGATCTCATTGTTAAAAGATATCAGTCAGGAGAAGGGTACAAAATAATTTCCCAAGCATTAGATATCCATGGAACACGTTAAAGGTGGAAAAAGTTCCAACATGATTTATCTATCTCTGTGTCGACTCTTTATATCCGCTCTATATATATGTTATGTTTTCATGGAAAACAAGGCCATTTCTAAGTGATCCCAAACTTTTGATGATTCGTGTATATACAGTATATGATACTAAAATGGAAATCGGAGTCATCATGAAAACATAGATTCCCAATTTTGACTCCCTATGTCAGGCTAAATGCATTACCTTAACAAAGTTCTCCAGTTACACACAAAATGATCTTGAAAAATCTATGTGGTGTTTTAGTGAATCAATTATCCGTCATTAAAAAAATCACTCATCTTGTTACTTTCAAATACCTCCTGATATTGCATTTTAATAGTCAATTACACGATCAATAAGGGGAAGATTTCTTTAACAGGATATTAAGAAAGATAAGATCTCTGCCTGTCGATATCATTATTGGCAATTTCAGCACTGTCTCCATGGACTCTGTGTTAAACACATAGACAAGTAAGTCTCTGCAAATCTAAATGAACTGCAGCTGGGAACTCATACCTGAACACATTATTCATCTCCCACTTAACAAAGTAGGAATAAAGAATACCTCATTATGACTGCATTTCTACCTGTCTTTCCTCTAGTGTTTCCAAGAACGAATCTGGTCTTAAGTTTAATTAGTTGACTAGAAGTACAGGATGAACTTGTGTTTAATTGTGTCACGCTTCCTGATCTCTGGGCCTGACCTCAGCCGGGCCCTCTCTAAGACACTGTAGGAGAGAGTCTTGTGATTGCCCTCCAGAGGATCATAGGCTCTTTCACCTTGGGGACCTTGACATCTTGTTATGGACTGTGGCTCGCAGTGAAGACGACTGGCCCACTTGACTCAGAATGTTCAGGATGGGACCTGGACTATCTAACAAGACAATCACGAAAGCCAATTAGGATAGAGGAAGAGCTTTGGGAATATAAAGATTCCAGTGAGGGCTTTCGGGAAGTAATTCTGGCCTGGGTAGGTGTGGGCGAACCTATAACGAGAGATTTCTTAAGTGTCTGTTGGTGGGAAAGGAGAACAAACTCTAATATTGGATCAATTTTACCAGTGGACCGAATCAGATTTCCCTTGGTTCAGTGTACATGGACTGAATGCAACATTACTTGACTAAACTTGTGTTTTGACAACTTTCCTGGATATGATTTGACATCGCTGTGTATATGTGGAGGGTGTAATACTGCATTTGTCTAGCTTCACCAAGGTATTGGTTCCAGCTCAAAACATCCTGCATGTTTAGTATATTAGTAAATTTACAAGCTTACACTTCTGTGACCAGAAATGAAAACTATAAATTGTTAGGGCTGTGACCACAAATCACCAGTATGACGAGGTATGATAACTCACAACAGTCAGAACATTGCACACAGTTCACAGTCACTAAACAACCATGTGTAAATGTCTTCAAAATAATTAAGATGCTAGGTCTAAAAGCTTTAATTAGAACAAAAAACAACACATTTCAAATTGTAGTGCCACCGAGTTATGCGTGACAGACTGAAGAACAAGCTACGTTCTGTGGTACAGACTAAGCAATGGACCCTAAAAAATGTTTACCTGAAAGTACGTTGATCAAATAAATGATCTTAGTGGGTTGGATTGTCCTGAACGTGGACAACGGGTGATTACACATTGATAGATAGCTCATCAGGGTTTGGATTTGGATAGGAGTCACACATGACGTTGCGTGTGGCCACAGCCTAGGCAGGAACCCAGGTTGAAATGATGCAGCAGTATACGGCGGCGCGGTGCCTTAAGAACGGCGTCCGGGAGGACCGAGGCTCCTTTCTGCTGATGACACACCAGATTACCATAACCCCTCTGAGTGGATTATCAAAAAAACTCTCGGCGAACATGAAAGCAACTCAATCTTATCGCTTATGCACCAACATTTACTCAACAAAGAGACTTGCTCAAAGCCTTTAACATGGTTCGATTCTAATAGACTTAGCAGTATTAGGCTAAGGAGAACTACAAAAGCAGGATAACCGCACCCACCCCGACAATTAAAACAAGATTATAGGCACACACGACACAGAAGCAAATTTGCTTTATGTTTACAACAGGTGTCTGTCGAAGCATTTACTCTTCTATTCCCTAGCTAATTGAACGTTGGGATTTCCCTGAAAAGATAATTTGGACACATGTTGCCTAGTTTCAACAAGAAGCTGCTGGATACCAATGTAAGTACTGTATTGCCTTCCACAAATGATTTAATTAGTCATTCAAATCCTACTGATCATATTTCATCATCTTAACAAGTAGATAATCTCTTGTTGAAAACAGAACTGCTTCACTTAAATAATGACTGTACATGCAAACAGAATAACACATATCTTACTCTATCACTATTGTATATACGTTTAGGAGGAAACAGGAATGTAATCTAAATTGTTAAAAGCTATGCTTTTCGTCATGGTAAACTGTGGAAATAAAATATATAATTTATTTAATTTTAAATGTCTTTAACACAATTTTATGAATGAGGTTAGTTTTATTTCATAATTAGCATTAATTTGAGTTCATATTTCCATTTCAGTAATTGTAGAAATCAGTAATTTGACAGGTTCAAGGTCAATGAAAAATGTCTTTGGACCAGCTTGTATGGGAAGAAACATTTAGAGAGAGAATTTCAGGTTTTTGTTTTTTGTTTATCGTTGAATACATGTCATATTTGTGATAACATGTGCACACAAACACACTCTTACACACACTCACTCACACACACACACACACACGAATAGACAAATCAACACAAACACTCTTGCAACAGCAGAACCAGATTTGATCAAAACTATTGATCCAATCTTCTCTCTGACTGCGGTTAATGCGATGAGCCATGGTGCCAATTTACCTTCAGTCCAAATTGCAGAATGAAGGATTACTCAAACTAGATGTTCTTATCTGTCTCCTAGTCTGGAGTCACGGGGATAGAGTCCCTACATTATGGTCTGATTTGTAAACCACTGGGACATGTTTTACTTGAAATCACATAATCCAATTGCCTAATTTATACGGCACGTCTAAAACCAATACCTTTCGGAAATCTTCACAGTGATTAAACAACAGTTTTTGTCAGCAATATCGTTTATTTAACGATCTTTATTCTTAATGACTTAACATACAATTAACATTCAAGTATAGATAATATTTCATAGAACATTTAGACGCTAATCAAGTATTTTTACTCTACCGTTTGTGTTTGGTTGTATTTTCACTCACAGAAGCATTTTAAAAATGTATCACAATTCCACCGTGTGACAAATGCCCTTGGAGCGTGTCAGTGTGGAGCCCAGTAGTATGCAATTTGAGAAAACGCCCAATGTTCTGATGTGTACTGACTTTGGTGAACATACAATCAATCTCCTCAGAGGAGGCATCGACAGGCTTTGTGATCTAGTCAGTCGCCACCGTCAGCTGCTATATTCTGTCTGTGGCTTTGTCCGGAGCCATCAGTGATGCCTCATGAAATAACGCAGGCTGTGCAAGCAAGAGGAAAACTGGCTCCCGTCCTTTACCTCTCCGTTTGATCGATGCTAATCCCACGTCTCCCTTGTTTGTGAAGCCGACCAACACTGAGGCACAGTGAGAATCTGCTCTGATAATCACAGCGCGTCGCAACCACCCAACCGTAGATTAATTTGATTAAAATAAGAAGTAGTTTCAAAGTATACAATGGTACATCTGTCCACATATTCATGATTGTGTAAAGCGTTACGCCACAAGCGAACTGGGCAGATATAACAATTTGTCAAATAAAATGTGTATTATCAGATTTTTTTTACGATGGTACAGACTGCGTTTGAGCTGGTAGAGGAGAATATTTCTGCCGAAACGTATTTCATGATTTATGGAGGTCAGAGTTGAAATGCATCATTTGGCTTTCAATGCTAATGTGCATACATGCTCTGATTGGCTAAATGAAGGTGTAGGATTATGTTATGGGCCTGTGTCCCAAATTGCCAATGTTTTCCTAATAAAGTGTATATGAACGATGATGATGGGCTGGTTCAAAACGAGTGCACTTCATAGGGACTAGGGTGTCATTTGAAATGAAGACCCCTGGATGATCGGAACTGAAGGGGACTCCTTTGTAGCGCTCATAGCACAGACAGATAATGTGTGACTATCACAACCCCACAGCCCTATTGCCATCAGCAGAGCCATTAGAATGTGGTTATTATCTCTACTTTTAACAATGTTATCTAATGGGCTTGTAGCCCGCTGCTCAGTGCTCAACTCAAACCCCACGGGACCCAGCGGAAACTCATCTATTTTTCAATATCGTCGCAAAAATCACATTTTGCCGTTTGCACGGGAACCTTTTTAAAACGATACAAACATTTAAATATGCTAATTGCACATAATTTCAAGGAAGTAATAATCACTCCGTCTCACAATATCTTTTATATGCTGTGATACTGTGACTTAGGACGAGCTTGATAAGGGAACCCTGAAAGGGATTTCAGAACATGCAATATATTGTGTTATGGTGGAGCTCTTTAAATGCCATTCTTTTCAAAGCAATCAGGATGCTTGTTCTTTCTGCCTCAGCACCTCTGCTTTGGATGATGAACCATCCCTTAGAGAGGACCAATGCCTCTGGTGCGGCCAGCCTGTCTGTGAATCAGAGTTCACAATTCACATGCTATACAACAAGGTGATATTGACTACTTCTGCTTCACTTGAGGTGGGAGAAATTGACATTTAATGATGAAAGGGGAGGGCGATACGAGACACAATGGAATTTGTGAGTATAAGAAAAAACAACGGATACGATAATAGCATTACTGCCTTGTTTTAGCCGTCGTCATCAACATCATCATCTCTATCAACATCATCAACAGTAGCATTGACTGACAACATTTTGAGTTATTGTCACATTTTTCAAAGCGATAGCTAGTAGACAGTGCAGTCATTAAGTCTGTGGTAAGTGACAAACATTTTTCGGGGGGTTCTGTACTCTATTAATTTATATTTTAAATTTGTCACGATTGGTGTGGTGGCGTTGCTACACGGACATATTTCGGTGATGCACTTCCTTGTTTCACTTCCGTGTTTATGTTTGTCTCACGGCTGTTTGCACTTATAATCAATGGGATATAAGAGGGTCGCGAGCAGTGCACTCGTTGCTTCGCATTGTTACATGTCACATTGTTTGTAGAGGTGAGTGTTTTTGTAACACGTTAGAATTGTTGTTTGAAGGTGCTTGTTTTAAGTCGCTATATGCGCATTTTCCTTTCATTCGACCAAGTACGTGTTTTTGTCGCCGTTTACGGTTTGTTTTGAGTTTGTCCTGTAATAAACCTGATCGAAACGGATATACGGCTCCTGCCCATGGCTTCATCCACACTACACCCGACGAGTCGTGACAAAATTGTTAATTCATGAGAAGACTTAAGGAGGGTTTGGTTGTTTGTTTAGAAGTAACAAGAGTTTTTGGATCTCTCTGTTATGGGTTTTTATGTTTGCTTTATACGCACATGACCAAAGGAGCTGTCAATATCTAGTCTTTATTCTAGGCATTGCTTTTGCATTTGGAGTGCTGGCGTTTGACCAGGAGTGCTGGCGTTTGACCAAAAAGGTGCTAATGTAGACAAAGCAAAGACATTAAGCATGGCCAATTGTTCGTACAATTAGAAAAGTAGCAAAGATCTCTAAAGTCGATGACCAAATAATTCTCATCATAATGGAAATAAGAACTGTCGACAGATCAGGAGTACTCCCAAGGAATTAGGCGTGGATGTGTCACTACCTTCACTGGCCCTACAAAACTATAGAGGCTGGACTGTGTAGACTGCAAGGTACAAAAACACTAGTTTATCAATCAATGGCATACAAAATCACAATAATACTTTTTTTTAAGTGGGCTGCAGGGCAGGGCGGGCATAACATTACCAGGAAGGATAGATCTGGTTATGAGAATGCTTTCATACTTCAAGCTATCTTTAAATGCATCAAAACCATGTACCGACAAAACTACGACTTTATTTCTGATTATGTTAATATCTCCAATTACTTGGTCTACTAAAATACAAAAAATATATACAAGAAGGACTTAAATTTATTCACAGTTCACTCACTATTTGTGGATCTAAATCCCCTCGAATTAAAGCTTACAGGCATTGACCATTTCAAATCCAATGTGCTATTGAACAGAGGAAAACAACAAAACCTGTGTCAGTCCTATAACTAGATTAATCTCCATTTGATGAGACTGATTGGTGCTAACCTCACAGCAATGTGATACGCTAATCAACAGGTGTATCAAGACTACGTGCATGTTGCATTAATGATTTAACTCCTTTATCAGCAAGCCGACCTGCTGTCTCAAATTACTGCACACGATACAGTCTCGAGTATAATTAAAAATCAATTAGGGAAATGTGCTGGACTGGAGAGCACCTTTACCACCTCCTGAGCTGCCGCAACCTGAGAGGAGGTTGTAAAAGAAATATATGGGGGCTGCTATCAATGTAGCACTTGATAAACACAGTGTCTGTGTTTCAGGAAAGCAGCATATTCCCTGAACATTGGACTTGTTTTGACCAGATGGGGTAATGCACTGAAGAAAATGTCATCTTCAATGCCTAACCATGTCACAGAGCTAGTTCTAAATCATCAAGGTCAGATTTTTCAACGACGGCAGGCTGAGGTCAGAACTGCATGATGATAATCTGCGTTTGATGTTTTACGTCTTGGCTCTAATTAGGTATAAAACTGAGAGCTAGTTGGGACGTTAAGTCTACTGTTAAGCATGCAGGTGTAGAATTTGGCAATTGTTATTTTCACTGATGAGCTAAAACAGTATAAATTCGCTTCACTGTCACGCCGCGGGTGGGATCCGGCTATGTCACGCCGTGGGCGGGGTCCGTCACTAGCTCCCTTCTTAGGCGGGGCCGGCTTTAGTATGCCGTCGTCTAGGCCCGGCAGCGCCAGCCAAATCCTCCACCACATCCAAAGCTTGGTACTCCAATCCTTTAAGGGGGCCTTTGGGTTCTGGAGGTTGGTGGCTGGAAGTGGTCTTGGCATGGCTGGAGATGGGGTTGTGACTGCAGCTCCAGGGCTTTTTCTGGCTCTGGCTGCAGCCCCGGAGCTGTGGGTTGCTGCTGTCGCTGCTCCAGGGCCGTGGGTGTTCTCCCCGCGGTTCTCCCTGAACACCCCGCTAGCTCCGAGCTTCCGGGGTGCCCTCATGCCCTCTCTATAGGAGGACCGGTGTAATCGACTCTGATAGCCGCATCGGTGGCTCATATCCAAAATGAGCGCGGAGACACCTGCTCTCCCTCTCATTTCAAAGTAAAACAAACCGTGAACTGCGAAAAACACTGTGAAAATAAAACTAAAAGTGCGCTTAAAAAAGCATCAACTTGTCAGAACTCCCTCCGAAGCCATTCTACCACAATCTGCGGGCAGGCTTCGGCATTCATCATCACCGACGTCCTGTCAGTTGCACACAACCTGGTGTTCTATCCATCATTAGTAATGTTATATATGCATCTTGCGTTTGGTCATGTCTTTGTGTGGTATTGTTACATGTTATGTGTCTTGCAAAGAGGTGGATTTAATTTGCTGTTCTCCTAGTTAGAGACACATGAAACATTCAGGTCTGGTCATCAAAACTCCCCAGCATCATCTTCTCTGGCCAGGATATTCAAATCCTACCGACAATCACACACCTGGGTGTTAAAATTGACTCTCATCTAACCTTTGAGGCTCACATTAAACAGCTGTCCAAAACGTCATTTTTCCACCTTAGGAACATTGCCAAACTCCGTCCCCATCTCACCTCTACTGACGCAGAAAAACTTGTCCATGCCTTTGTCTCCTCCAGACTGGATTACTGCAACGCTCTCCTCATCGGGGTCACGGCCAAAAGCATCCAGAAACTGCAGTACATTCAGAACAGTGCTTCTAGGATCCTGATGAAGGTGCGAAAATATGAACATCTAACCCCCATCCTCCGGTCACTTCACTGGCTCCCAGTTTCACTCAGGTTTGAGTTTAAGGTCTCCCTCCTTACCCATCAATGCCTCCACGGTGCGTTCCCCCCCCCATACCTCAAAGAACTTCTCACATCACAAACACCGTCAAGAACACTCCGATCCGCTGGAACTTACCGCCTAAATCCCCCGAAGACCAAGTTTGCACGTTGGGAGATTAAAAAAAATATAAAGTGCATTAAAAAGAAAATTATTCTTATTATTTATTCCAATGCGACGCATTCTTTATTATTTTTAGAAACGTTTACCAGTACATGTGTGTTACTTGGTGTGGGAGCAGACGTCAATAAATAGGCACTACTCCTCTGCATTTCCTGGCTCTGGATTCCTCCTTTCCTCCCAACCTCACGGCACCGTTACACGACTAAGTAATTAGAACAGCGATATACCAAACACTCACCTCTACTGAATCGTGGCATAGAAACAATAACCAACATCGTGCACCGAGACTCAGTGACTTTTATTACAAACAACTTTTATTAAATCACCAAAACCCATCTGGCAGTGACACTTTCATTTAACACAAATGCTAAACAGGTGCAATTATTTTTTTTTAAGTGCAATAGTATTCCCAGTGCTCTGAGTAAACAAAGTGTTCCAACACCCTCCTAGCCCAGAAAATGTCCCTTGTAGACTAGGAATTGTGACGTTGGTGTGTGAGGGTTTGAATTGACAAAGTCAACTGTGGCACAAGTCCAGAATGATGGGGATGGGATTGCGTGGCCTCAGAACGGTCAGAGTGCTCATGATGAACTCTTGTCCACTATTCACTGCAAATGAAAAGCTTGCGATCGTCAAAACTGGAACTTATATCAGCTAAGTTAACTGCTGCTAATGTCTATCTGCTGCTAATATCCAGTGCCAGATACCCGAGGAGACCCACAGGTGTCTTGTAGAGTACAGGCCTCTGTAGGATGGTGCTGTAATGGCGGCACACAGGATGCGTCAGAACAAATTCCTTTGGTGAATAAACCTGATTCTGAAGACCAACAGCAGATCAGGCAGGCGGTGATAATGTTTTGTCTCATCAGTGTAAGTAAGACTTGTCGGGCCAATAGCATTTGAGCCATATCTCCTGTTTCTGGAATGCAAAGCAGCTTGATCTTTAACTAATGGAAGAGAATAGTGACCTTCACAGTTCACCCTTGGGAAAGATTAGCAAAAAGGGCTATATGAAAAAAATGTGTTGTTTCTTTCAACTTGACATTACACTGAAATCTAACATTACATTTAAGTAAAACTCATTAGTGGTATTTCATTACTTCTTTTTAACTGTAATATTAATATAAATATGAAAAAATGGCTAAAGCAGCTGCCCAATCAGCGGGTTTTTAACAGCTAAGCCCTTGCTCTTGCCCCACAGGGAAATCCACAACAAACCCGAAAGCAATTTTGAATATCACATCAGTAGAATTCACAAGATCTGCCCATTTGGCCATTGAAGACCACTCCAGTTAACGCGAACAAATATGGACAAAGATATTAACAAACCATTAAATTGATAACCTTTCTTAACCTTTCTTTATTTACGATTTACCAATGCAATAACTAACTGTGCATACTTTCTTTTTTGCATGTTGACATAAGGACAATCCCAGGTACATTTTTGCAGGAGCACACATTATGTAATGCAACGAGTTAACATTGAGTAGCAGAGTAAATTATGGGCGTACTCTGCCCATGGCCGAAAATCCAAACACTCCCAAGGCTGGTCCTGGCAGTACAACCTCAGCAGTTTTCCCAAATCCTGAATAACTCTCTCCACCTGCTGATTAGCCTCGGGTGATATCCAGAGGTGAGGCTTACCGAGATCACCAGGCGTCCAATAAACGGCCACCAGACCGTAGATGTAAAATGGGGACTCCGGTCAGACACAATGTCCTCTGGTACCCCAGTGTAAACAGGCCCTCCGCAGTCTGCAGGACCGTCGGGAGATGCAGCAGGGGGAAGAAGCTGCAGTCCGAAAAGCGGTCCACAACAACCAGGACCGGGGTGTTGCCTTGAGAGAGGTAGGTCAGTCAAAAAGTCTACAGACAGGTGTGACTATGGTTGTTGTTGAACAGGCAAAGGATGTAACTTACCTGCCGGAAGGTGTCTAGGTGCCTTGCTTTGGGCGCACATCGAACACAAGGAGATGTACAGCCTCACATCTTTGGACAGACTAGGCCACCAAATTGTTTTGGTAAGACAACGCACGTCAGACCAATGCCAGGGTGACCTGATGACACCATTGTGTGGGCCCAGCACAAGAGGCGATCACGAACATCCAACGGCACGTATACATGCCCCTTGGGACACTGTGGGGGAGATGGCACTGTGTGTAACGCATGCTGTATGCCCGCATCTACCTCCCACACCACTGGTGCTACCATGCAGGAATCAGGAAGAATAGGTGAGTTATCAACCTGCCTCTCATCTGTTTCAAACAGCAACTGCCTTGACGTTCTTGGTACCCGAAATGTACAATAAAGTAAACTCAAATCAGGTAAAGAACTACGCCCACCTGGCCTGGCAAAGGTTTAGCATCCTCCTCCTTGCATGCAAGTAATATAAACTATTAACAAGATAAAATCATGAAAATCTGATTACATTGGCCTAGGAAATTTTGTTTAAAACATTTATTTATATTAACTATTGTGAATTATTGAGAATCATTATTTCCTTAGATGTACATGAAAATAATAAACAACCGGGAGTATCAGTTGTAAATAGCTACAGATGGGTCATTGGTAATGTAGAGTAAGCATCACTTAAGGTAACACATACATTCTTAACTAATGGTGAAGTATAAGTAATTAATAGTTCATAGCCACTGTACCATTGGGTCATTAGTTAATCATTGTTAATGTAGGATAATTCATCACAATACTTGAGGGGACACAACATGATTAACTAATGGTGAGGTGTCAGCTATTAATGCTTTATTCCAGCTCAGTGATTACTCAGCGTGCCAACACAGACTGAACTAATGAGTTGGTGTTGTGTTTTAATGCTGAATGAGTAGTTAGAATACAAGCGATGATAGTACATTATCCTTTCAAGAATGACAACTAAGTGCATGAAAACAACATTTAGAAGACAACCACTCTGGGCACATGGATGTCTCCTTATGTTGGAAGATGAAGTATGTTAATTCAGTAGAAGTGGAAATGCATGAAACGAACAGTCCCATCAATCAATGCCATTTGATTTTGTCACGCCCTTTATACAAAGTTGCCTATTTAGCAATTATTATTAGAGGTCCAATTTGGGAACTTGTGTTGCAAGTTATGGTTTCTAAAAAACGGATAAAGAGTAAGATACAAAATGTGTCTTTTCCATCAAGATGTCACAATTATATTTATTACTCTTAGTGTGCATTATCTTTTTCTCTGTTTATTTTATTTTAAGTATATTCAATCGGTTAAATAAATTCCTGAGTCTATATCTCAACATATCAAAAAAAATCCATCCACCAATCAAAATTACAGTCCCAAAGCAATGCATCATCACTCTGTCTCCTATTGGCCAACACTAGTGTCTCATACAACCTTCAAGAATTGACATAATTGAAATAATAGCCATTCTTCTGATTTCAACATGAACAAATGACAGTAAACACTGTTAGTTAATGCACTTGTAAATCATTCGTAAAGTAATGTGCATCATTCGTTCAAGTACTGTATTGGTTAATGCTAGTTGATGTATCCTAATCGGATTTAGCTAGCGGGGTTGGGAAGCTTATCTCACATGCAGGGTTCATGTCAACTGCAATTCTACAGTCTATAGCGGATGGCATCGAAGTGCCAAATATATTCAACATGACTATATCTTTTTTAGACTTAAACCTTAGACCCCTTATCATACTCCTTAGCGAGTTAGCTAACTTTGATCATCGCTCTCCGTTGCGTAAGCTTGTACACTCGCAAGTGTGCTCGAATATGACAATGTGAAACGTTATTGAAGGGCACAGCTTGTAGAGCCAAGGACCTGTCTACTTTGTGTTTGGAGTGCAGCCTTAGTAATCTGTCAAATAAGAGAAGGTCAGAGAACACAGAAATGACAAGAAACAAACAGTTTCTGACCTTTATAGATTTGTCAATCACCATAAAAAGTAGATTTCCCCCCTACACAAGGTAAGGAGGATCTTGAACACGTCGCCAAGTCTCCAAAAATATTATATAAAGTATTTTGCCATCTTGATGTCAGCCCCTGCACTCTATAATTGATAAACAATATTATAGTTACTTGTTAGATGATTTAACTGCTGCTGTTCCCATATCATAATCTAGTCTCTGAACCACTTCTGTCCACAATGGAACTTTTTAATAATACTTTTCTTATCAGCTACTTCAGAGACCTATACTTCTCCCAAAATTGCACAATATTACCAATATAACACATGCTGCAGAAAGCGGTACAACAACCTGATATTGTTGGGAATACTGGTGAACATATGTGATGGTTGATATGAGATGGTTGTTTCCTGCAAATTTAAAGCTTGTCGTCGTAAATGCATTCAGTAGAAATAAATCAAATCTCTCAAGTATAACTTTTCACATCAAAGTCTCACTGCTCTCACATTTGTGTTGGTGGGTCTTGGCTTTTGGTAATTGTGGGAAAAAGCGGAAAACGACATCATATAGAGAGTAAAAAAGCTGATTTAAAAACACCAACGTTATTTGAATCGTTGTCTTGGATGGTAGTCCCTTGGGAGACACAGACAAACCTGTGTCTTTTTGTTTTGTGGTTATGCCACGTTTTTGCCCTCTAGCTCCTACAAGGTTCATAATTTCCTTGGTGTATTAGACAAACCCTCTCTGTTTACTTGCAAGTTTTTAAATTAAAAGTCACAATCTGGTTGTCAAGCAATTGGCACTGCAGTGTGTCTGTCTGCCTTGTGGCAATAAAGTCGTCAACTGAATATTTTAAGTTAAGATGCAAGCCTTCTCTCCCGTTGGTGCTTTTTTGTCTGATTAAATGGCAATCGTCTGCCAATATCACTTTGCATTAATTAAGACTGCAGCCAGAAAATTGCAAGACAAAACATATGTGTCCTAAATTTCACCCTACTCTGTTAATTGAGCACTACATTTGACTGGGAGGTCAAATGGCTTTGGTCAAAAGCAGTGTGCCCTATTTAGAGAATGGGTTACAGTTTGGGACTCTGAGGCTTCATCAGACAAGAAAAAAAACAATACTTCATGGTGAAAAGGCCAAGTCTCAAGGGGGTATTAGTGAGTCCTGAACAGCAGTTATGTAGCCAGTTTTTTGAGGCAGACTAGGCAGCGCGGAATGGTAACAGTGACTTTATTGTTAAAGTCTAGCCATTTTATAATCTGTGAAAAAGCCTAATAAATTAATGTTGTGGGTTGTTTTTTGGCTGAAAATAAGGTTCTATGTCGTAATCCTAAATCAGCAAGTCGTTTATTGTAAATTCCGAAGCATAAAGTGAAATAGTGTAAAAAGATAATCATGTTGAAAAATACAACTACAATAAGAGAAAACACCCCTTCGAATTCAGACAACTCTGTTTAGGAACCAATGAAATGAGCTCCTTCCTACTAAATAGATACTGTGTCTTCAAAAAATATTACTCTCTACAACATTTTTTCTCACATTTTATGTTAGAGAAAATGATTCTCCAATCTACACACAATATCCGATAATGTCAAGTTGATTGTTGCTTTTTTTACTAATCTAATCTATGTCTTTAGCCAACGAGTTTTTTTATATCTTTGCAATGACAAACCTAAATAAGTGCAGTAGTAAACATTTGAATAATCGAGTACGTAATCACTGTCACGGTTGTGGTGAGTTGTGTTCCACACAGGGTATTTATTGGGGAGCACTGTATGTGTCCTGGGTATTGTTTTGATTAGTAGCACAGCTGGTTTGTATTAGCTTATCACCGGGGTGTAGTTGGTAATTTGCAGTGGGTACAGAAGTTCCCTGTTTAGTATCACACCTTATTGGATATTATTTCAATGTTTTGTGTCAATAGAGGTGTTTATTGTTAGTTTTATACCACTGTTGAGATGCATTTTATAAGTGTCCATGCTTTAGCGCACCTTTTGTTTCATTCAGTGCATAGTTTTTACGTTCGGTGTTGCTTTATTTTATTTATTCAATAAAACCCCACGAACGGGATACTTCGGCTCTGAGCTTTGCTATATTTTCCCTGCACCCTGCTAAGTTTGTGACAGACATACTCGGTATGCAATAATACTGGTTATGTTTGTTTAATGACTTTGATTGTAGAACTATAGAATTCAAAACAATAACACACATTATTTTGGACATTAAAAAGCCTACTCTAGTGAACTTCGGTCAACAAACATTTTAAACACCAGCTAGCTATGGCTCAATGCCTGTAACTACAATGAATAAAAATATGAAAGACATTATGGTTTTGAGTAACAGCCCGTATAAACATTCTTTAGCTCTAATATGATCATTTCACAATAATGAAAGAAGCTTTCTAAAAAAGTGGTTTAAAGTCAATCTAAATTATGGCATTGGCTGAACAATTAAACAGAAGAATGTCTGGGATCTTTAACTAATTCTCTTGTTACCACTTTACAGAAATTAAAAAGATGTCAAAAGTGTTTCAATCTATAAAGTAAATCGATGTCTGTGTTGTTGCATTGAGCAAATGAGCATTGCCAGATGCTATCAAAATACTACTCTGACAACCAGGTTTTTGTAGAAAAACTAAGAGATTTAGACAGGGCATTGTACATGCATTGCAAGATAACTTACATTTGAGTTTTAATGATCTTACAATTGTATCTAACATGTTAAACCTATCAAATTAATACAAAGAAACTTGCTCTTTGAGCGATTGTATACATTGGCTAAACTCAGGACTGCATTATTCTAGTATGCATCTATTGTGGACACAGCCATAACTAGTTAACAAAGTAAACAAATAGCATAACATAATGCTAGAATGTAATTATTATTTACTGTGAGAAGTTGAATGACAACACTATTAACAAAAGGTTCTCCAAGAACGTTTTTTAAAACTCTGAAAGAAAAAAGTAAGTCATAATATTCTACATTATTTTATTACACCAGGTAGGTCACCAATACTACAGTATCAGCCATTCATGTTCAGTGTTAGATTAAAACTGGCTAGGCAACAGGTCACCAATAATATCCCCACGCACCATTAAAATAATATAGTATCAGACTGTGTTCTTGGTTTTCCAGCTAGGGAATAGTCATCTGTATAATACATAAAGGTTCACACGGATGGTGCTTTTGAAAAGAATTCAAACCTTGTAATCTCTACAAATGTGTTTTACAGTAATTATATTTCTGACTGACACATTACTACAGATGTGTGGTGTTTGAAATGTCATTGAGAATGTACTTTTAACAATACAAACAATTTTGTACACAAATTAGTTGCGACAGATTTGTGTAGTTTGTGACACACGTTGTCATTTCAGATTTATTTTAAATGAAAGAAATGATGATTGCACACGAAGTGGCCCATATTGGTTTACAGTATGTTAGAAGGGGGAAAATACATAAATAAACCCTGGCAGAAGGCCGTTATAGAACTGGTGGTGTCACTGTAGTCAAAACCCGTTCAGACTGGCTAATATATTTTCAAGACTTTTCACATTCTTCTGAAAAAGACGCTTTGCTCCAAACCTGCCTTCCTGCAGCTTTGTTAGAATGCACATTCCTAAGCTCTAGTTTGCTTGTTTTGTAGCATTTATAATAACATTAGCTATCTAAAATAAACTCAGTTTTAGTATCATAGACTTGAAAAATTGAAATAATTGGTGTACTATTTTGCTTACCCGAAACAGAAGATGTATGTGCTGTATTCAATGTTGTCTCACATATGTTACACTTTACTAATTATCATCTGTCTTTCTTTCATTTTGTTGTATTTTCTTCCGTTTCCATTTAATAATGGACAATATAACATACATACCCACTCTCTCTCGGGTGCCCACTCAATTCTTCAGTTCTCCGTTTGCATGGCAACTACTGCATGGCAACAAGTGTTCTGCTTTGCTACTCTTGATTCCAATGCCTCAAGTTATAACTAAAGTATAGTTTCAAAGACAACTGTGATGTTGTGTAATTGAATGCTGTTTGATTCTTTGCTTTTATTGTTTTAGGGTAAAATCGATCAATCTTTGATTGTCTTGGAAATTTTGTCCTAATGCTTAGTAATATGTAGGTAACTGACACATGTCAGTATGACATGTCAGTATAACACCAATATATGTCATATTATATATTTTTGCTATGATAGTTGCCGTCGGACGGACTTTTATGTGTCTCAGACAGATTCGCTGTCATATGATATCATATGTGTCTTTACAACATGGAGAGATATATGGTCTCTGCAAATGGACTGTGTATTTTTGTCTGTTTTGAACAGGTACATGTGACATATACATTCAAAACATGGCATATGTTCTGTCATCTTGCATGTTAAGGGGTGTAAACATAGCCATTACACTCTTTAGTATGAATGAATATGTATTTTGGAGATGTTCTGCACCTGTTATTCATGCCCATGTTTAAGATGTTATGACGAAACTAGGACAGATGGTTCAAATACCAAGCAATGAATACAAATGTATTCTTTTTGAAATGTCAAAATATAGCTATGGCACTCAAGTGTATAGGGAATGTATGGTATTGAATTAAGTTGCTAAGGCCTTTTGACCTATTCTTAATTGATAGACAAGGTGCACACTAGGATAAACCCAGCAGCCTAGCAACAGTTGAAGACTTCTGTAGGTCTACTAATGGTGTGCCCGTGTTTTCACGAAAACATTGATTTGAACAGTTGTTTTCAAACTGAGACTAAGCATTCTACTCAGTATATCCTGTTCGTACTGATAAACATCTGGTTTAACGTGCATTACTGTGGCAAAAACACAATTACAAAAGAATGGAGCACTGCTTGTAACACGTTGTCTTCATTACGAAGTCGTGAGGCTGGGCATTAGTCACCTTCTAACCACAGATGGAACCTACCATATGGTTCAAGGGATGTACAATAGAAATAAATGCATCAAAATCAGGAATAGAGGAAGTTTCAGGCGGTGGGAGAAGTTGGAGTTGGACCCAGGCCCCGGATCTGCTGATCAGCTAATGGAATCATGCTAGCCCGTGTTTGACTCGGCTCATTTGGCCCCTTCAGCCTTGCCTCTGCTCTCCCGTGGTATACATTTTGGTGTTAATGCAAAATATTTGTCAGCTAGCTTGTGAGGGTGATGAGGGACCACCAGATTCCAGCTAGTTAACTTTAGCATCTTCTGCTTCTTGGAATGCACTTGACAGCTAATGACAACCTCATGTTCTTTCCTTCAAATATGTGCCTACTTAAACTTTGTCCTTTTTATTAGCATACAGTTATAGTGTCTTTTAAAGTAATTATCTACTGTTCTACTTATGGACATGAATATAGCTGCAGCGTCTGTGAAACGTTGATAACAATTGCAAAAACGACTGAGTGAGGTGCAACCCGTATATATGATTTTTGCTGTGTCTGCTTTCTCCAGGCTGCCAGATATACTGTAGGGTAAGTCTTAACATTAAAAGGCACAAATTGGCTTATTCGTCTTTCAAGGACTCTTTCTTGAATTAATATGACATCCTGGCAAAGGGACCAAAATGGCTTTTATAATAATTTAATAAAAAGCAACTGTGATGAAATTAGCTAATGCCCATTGACATTTATCCTGGGTATTATTAAAATAACTGGGTTGAGTTATCATATTTTTTCCAAGCATTGTGTTCATACTCCTTCAGTGATTCCACATTACCTTTTGAGGGGTTGAGGGTGAGATATAATGAATGATCTGAGTTCAAGTACACGGCCAACTGCTTAACTACACAACATATGTATACCGTCCCAACAAGCCCTATGTATATTAGTATAGGTTAAGTAAGAAATACTCATTTCCAAAAATGCCTGTTGCTAACTCGTTTGCCACTGCAGAATTATTAAACAGATAATCATAAGTCAGTCTAGATAGCATGTTTCATCATTTGTTCTAAACAACACAGGATTTGTTTTCAACAGACATTCAGGACAACCTAGAACCGGCAAGATGTAGGTTTCATGTTTGTCAACCGCCAATACAATACATCCGTGCAATATCAAGCACAGTCTTATATAATAAGTCAGTACTTCCATCATCAGAGAGAATTGCTATCACGTTTTCATATTGAAGTGGATGGAGCAAAATATTTGTGAAAATACTGCACGAGAATCTGCTTTAGTACACTAACAAATCTAAACTTGTAAGGATTTTTAGCAGGACCATGACACCAAGCACAAGGACAAAAAGGTAAAAGTATATCGGTGGCAAAGTCAAAGATCTGATTTCAGTCCTGTTGTGAGTCCGTGGCAGTTTCAGAAAATTGACTCCCCGTAAACCTTGTAAAATCAAACTGAACCTAGAGTAGCTCTGCCAAGAGGAACGGGACATAATCATGTCAGACACGGTGTGCAAAGCAGGAACATACTGACCAAAATAATTAAACCTATAATTGCAGCAAAAGGCGACTCTGCCAAATATAAATGTATAGCAGTTGAATACTTATGTAATTTTTCTTATAGGATTTTCCAACACAAAGACAATGTCACCTCACAATGATCAATTTTGAGCCTCAATGATTTAAAATAAAACACTCAACAGAATGAAATGTCAATGAACCATTTATTATTCAGTAAAATTAGAGTATTGGTCTGATGCTTTCATTATTTTTGCAGGCAATGTATCTAAATGAATGTCACCAGAAGACAGAGTAAACAACTTAAATGCAGCTACTTTTCTTTTATTCAAGCTGCAAAGGTTAAGGGGACTCTGTAAGCCATTGTTGGTTTGTTATGAAGCAACGGAAAATAACGTTTCCCTCCACTGGTATTTGTATTTTTTTATATCTTTTTTTATTTAACCTTTAGTTAACCAGGTAGGCTGATCGAGAACACATTCTTATTCAGACTCATCTTCCACTTCATTAGGTAAACCTTGCTAGCACTGGGTTGGACCCCGTTTTTCTGCCTTAATTCTTTGCGGCATAGAAATTGCTGGAAACATTCCTCAAGGATGTTGGTCCATATTGACGTTATAGCATCACACAGTTGCGGCAGATTGCCTGGCAACTCCGTAGGGTGAATTTTGGTGACTGTAAAGTGAACTCCTTGTCATGTTCAAGAAACCAGTTGGAGATGATGTGAGCTTTGTAACTTGGCACGTGATCGGCTGGAATTAGCCATTAGATGATGGGTCCAATGTGGCCATAAAGGGATAAACATGGTCGGCTGCGACATTTAAATGATGCACAATTACTGTTAAGGGGCCCAAAGCGTGCCAAGAAAATAACCCCCCATCTTTACACCAACATTTACACTCTTTTTGCATTGTAGAGCTGTTAAAAAAGGTGTACTATACTGTGCATCTTTCAATAGCACCAGTGACCAGATTTATTGGAAAGATTTCAAAGTAAAAATTTACTTTTAAATAAAAATATATATTTTTCCGGTTCTAAAAACAGATTACTAAACTTCCAATTGTATTTCCAAATTACTTACCTTGATAATTAGTTACGCTAAAGATAATAATAAATCATTAAATAATGTTTAACAGTCTTGTCCCTATGTAACATCACCTTTGAGGGATATAGAATGTTAACAAATGTTACATAACTGAATGTTTACACACAAATGGCTGAAATATGCAAGTATTTGTTGTATTTGTATAATAATATAGCAATAATAAAATAACACTCCAATTCCAGTACAAAAGCAAATAATTAACAATAACCTGAAAACACTAACCAGATTTGATGAAATTCGTTTACTACAACAAACACAGAATTTGTAATTTAACGAAATGTCTTTCACAATATCCAACCTATCCAATCATGGACAGTCAGATTATCTAGCGCTTAAAGAATCAAGCAGTTGTGAACTTGATAACTTGCCATTCAGTAAGTGAATGCATTTCAATCTTACATACTTCTGCAAACTGGAAAGACAGTGGAGCAAATCATTTGCTTGTATTACATCGCATCACATGTCGACTATAATGATGGAGGCCCACGCAGGATTCCAGCAGACAGACAAAAGCAGCAACCGTATGCCTCGGTAAACCCACCAGATCACCAGCCTGTGAAGCAAAACAGCTTTCACTTTCATGATTTTTTTAACTACACAGTCACAAGTACATTTTCCATTAGAATGGAAGCATGAGGCATAGTTTTGTGTGTCTTGAGCTGTCTGCTTGTGTTTGCGTGCTTTATGTTAGAAATGCATTCCTTTCACATGCAATGTTGGTGTACATATATGAATGAAAGTTCTAGGTTTTCTAACATCATAGACATATTTGACAAGCCATTTTCTTTTAATGTGTAGTTAAATTATGCTGCATAACGTTTAATCTTCTATATTAACCTGCATTAAACCCTAAATATGATAGCATAAAGGGCCCTAGGCAGATGCCTGTGGAAAATGCATATAGGTGCTACCAAGGGTTCAAATTCCGGCCTACTACTTTTCTGGCTCTGCATTTTCTCCACTCTCCTACCATGTGTAGCTTTTGAACCAAGTGAAAAATAACAATACAAAAAGTAATAAATAAAGTGGGTCTCCCCACTCCAAGCAATGTAATCAATCCAAATAATTGCTTGTTGTTGAATTGCAGCAGAGGGTAGTTTACCAAAAGCAGCCGTATAACCTAGCAGAGCACCACATTTGAGCAGGTCTGGTCAAATGTATTACACTGTAATAGGGAATTTAATGTTGTTTGGAAAACCCCCATCATCATTAAATAATAACCATCAACATATGGATGGTCACGACTCTGAAAACTGATCTGTCTCACATTATGTTACAATACAACAGTCACCCTTCAGTTTTCCAGTGGCACTCATGCGACAGTGAAAACACAAATAAAGCACATAACCAGTCCTTGAGTCAAACGTAATATCTCCTACAGCAGCTTTGCAACGTTGCCTTGCTTCATTAGTTCAATTCAGACCGTGTTACGTTAACTAAACAACAAAGCAACGCTGACGTTTTTGCAGTCCACATGGAGGAAAATCAACGGAGCAGCTTCTGTCTCTCTGCAGACCTCTATGAGTTTGGGTTCATTAAATTAGATCGTTTTAGTTGTACGCTTAGCTGACTTTGTGCCAACAATGTATCTAAGTCTTGACAAGTTCCAAAAAGGCCCTCATCAGAATCTAATTCAATCCAAGCACATTTTCTCTTGAAGTCCAATTAACAGAGAGACATGCATTCTATGTGAAAGATCACAAGCATTCTGAATCTGGATGTGATTTTTGAAATCCTGGTCTGTCACAACTTGCAATACAATTATAAAGATGTGCTTAATATCCAAAAATTCATTCAGGCTAGTAAATGTGAAAAACCCATGATATACACAGATTGTACGTGTTAGAATGCTGGATTCTGGAAGTATTCTCTAATAAATGCCCTTGCATCCAAACTAATAATTAAAAAAAAATTATAACCATAATAAACATACAGAAACATAAAACGGATAAAAGTATAATCAAATTGTGATCAGGATCCCAGTGCATTTCACTTTCATATAAGAGCAAACAAAACCAAAACCTGGAGACATATATCAAAGGTTATCATTTTTGTCCGGGCAGCAACAAAACAACTCTGTAGTTAATTTCCAACAGGTGTATTCTCTGATGTTCGCCATCGCTGCTAGTGCAGAACTTTGTTGTTGTCTTTACGTGCCCTTGGGGCAACAGACATTATAAAACAACACTTAATTAATCAGAAAAGTGATTAAGTTATGCAATAATACAATTAAGCACAACATAATTGATGTAGGAGTCTTACAGTCAGCATGATTCTTAGCTAGCACTTTTCGAGCTGTGCGCTTGGAGAAAACTGAAATGTGCAGTCGAGTATAAGATACGAAAACGTCTTCGCGTACAATTCAAGCCGCCGCATTTCTGATAATGTGCAAAAGAAATGACCAGGAAGAAATATAACTGATTAATGGCAGTAATAGTACAAATGTAATCCCCTGTCATAAGGGAATGGCCTCTGACCAGTGGCCTGGATCAGAAGACCCTGGGGGTAGTGGTCTGTACAGCCTGGCTCCGTTCTCCATCTAGGTGCAGGTGAAGTCATGTGGCTTTGGAGGAGGTTAATGTGACATGGCACTGGGAATGTAGGTGTAAACAGACTGTAAACCGAGGTCACACAAGGACACAAAACCAATACAACATGTGGTACAGCTTATACAATATTGTACGCCTTGGACAATCACATGCTAAGATGTCACTTGGACCTTACTTTTTTCTACATTGTGGAAGTTTGTGAGAAATTCAATCGACACATTTTCACCATAAATGCTTGCGTAGACGACAGCTAAAGTATCCTAAACAATGCTTAGGACATACAGTATTAGATGTATTCTAGTTAGTAGTACTATCATATACTGGACAGCATGCTTTAACATGTACAGCTTATCTTGAGAAACAGTTTGTACGTCCACTAGTATTGTGCATTTTCTATTAAGTTCTCCATTAACTGCAGCATTGGATCATTTAAAGCATGAAAAATGACATAATAAAAAGATCACACTAAAATCACACTAAACATCACAACAATACAAAAGTGAGTGTGATGCATAAATGTGATATCCAATGCCCTCTCCCTCATCTGGATCATGGACATCAGTTTCTTGTCATTATTCCCGCCTGTGTTTGTGAACACTGTCTCCATTTAAGTTCCTCATTTTTCCATGGGCCTTGTCGGCCATTGATTGGTTTGAGTCATATGTGAGGCTGATCCGTCTTGTTTAGTTGTCTAGTGTTTGTTTCGTTACCTTCAGGTTCTTTCATTAAATGTCCTCTGTTCACCCAGTGCATGTGTCATGCCTACGCTTCATCGTAACAGTGAGATATACAAAAACGATAATCTCATTGGTAACAAAACAATTCATGATATTTGATAAAATTATTACTTCAAGCTTGTGTTGTGTTTCAATGGTCGGTGATTTAATTGTTCCGCTAGGTACCTTGGGTAATTTTTTTATTTGGTAGGAATTGTGCACTTTTCACACTCAACACAGTTCAACCACATGCATTTAAGTAGTCATCAAATTTAGACATTGGGATTGAAGAGTTCAACTTCAAACTCATTATAGCATTGAAAGAGATCAGAATAGGCTTTGGAGGAGATTTGCTTGGCATCAGGCCTTGGCTATAGTAGTGCCCAATTGGAAAATCACCCAAAGCCAAATCTACCTGGAAGCTAGCCCAGAGAGCACGTCTGTGTAAGCATTATTACTAACCTAAAATAATGCTGACATTTTTCATATGGGAACTTTAACTTATCATCATATGGTGGTCTGGGGTCGACGCCAACGGGGAAAAGTGTCTTGTCCTCCTTTTCAATATCTTCTGTACCCAATATGAGGTTGCCTGTTAAGTGGCAAAGAAAATCATTATGTATTTTGTATTTTTGCTCTGACAAAAACAGAATACACAGTGTTTGCCCTTCAATCTAGGAAGGACATGTATGTTAATTGGCATACTTGCTTTGCGCAGAGATGTTTTATATGGAGTGTGGTCAAATTCCCTGCTGTGCAAACACACACAGGCTACCTAGACTCAGTATTACTCAGAACAAGTCAGTTAAATTCAAGGGTTCACTTAATATACTGATCATAATCATCATAATCTCTCTACCACATCCTCATTTCTCAGGTGTCCTTAAAGAAACTCATGAATGCTAGGCACCTTAATTAGCAAGAATTTGTTCGACTTCTGCCAGGTTTTAGGCAAAATCCCGGTGGGATTGGCTCAGCTTTCGTGCGACGTTACAGCTTTACTGTTCTTCCACTGTTTCAAAGAGGATTACATGGGCAAGTCATTTATGCCACATAAATGCATTTCTGGCATAAAGGTGACTTTTCTAAAGTTTGTTTTCTTAGGTAAGCCCAAACTTTTTATCTAGTAATATAATTATATTCTACCATATATAAAACATATTATTAACTGTATTTTAGCTATATATACACCATTCTAGGTGAGGAATACTACATTTTAAGTAGACCATGCTAACTGTAGAATTCAGTATTTATCAAGAAGGGAATACACTTAACATGGACGACAACATGGATAGGATGAGAGCACGCGGTCACAGTTTCAGGTTGGTAATATAAGGCTGTAGGACACCTATCTGGAAGTGTCTACTAGACTCCAACCACCAAAATAACAAACCTTAAATCTCGTACTTTAACAGAAAGGCAGACAAATCCTATAACACTGAGATGTTCAACATCATAACATGACATAGATTGATATGTGGGAACTCTTTACTGGGGCCCCTTATTTTCCATTCCAGTGAGTGGCGTGTGGAGAGCTAACTTGGTAAGCTCATGCCTCCAGAGGTTAGCTATCTATCTATTTATTTATGCTCTCTTTCATGAATAGCAAAAAGAATGTGACAGTCTAAAATGACCAATCCTCTCTCCCTATCCCATGGAATATTTCTGTTTGAGTGATGGGTGAAACTGAAATGCCAGCATTCTGACAGCTAGGGAAGAATCTCTCTCACAAAATGTGCTATGAATCAGAGACATTGTACAGTATGTGTTTTTCCTGTAGCAATTAGAGCCGTTGACAGCCGCACATAAGAAAATGTTTACATTCAAGTTTTTTTTTATACCACATGCAGATTTTGTCAAGAGTCATCACAAAAAAACCTCGCATGCATCCACACATGCAAGCATACGCACGCACAACCACGCGCACACACACGTACACACATCCCTGAGTGGAATATTAATAATAAAATCACAATAAAAAAATGACCTGTCTGATACGGTGTACACTATGTGCAGCATCAGCACTTACTAAACATACTTGATGACTGAAGGCTTTCTATTGTCCTCGTGCAACTGCTTTTAGTTTAATCAGACAACATAAGCAGCGTTAAAATGTGTTGCAGATAATTTCCCAGGTGATAAACTATTGATGTTTGTCAAGACTTGATGAACAAACAGCACAATTATTTATTTCCTCCAACGCAAAGTGCTGACGCCTATAAGTTATCTGCTCTAAGAGTTTGTCATGTGTCTTGTAATTCATAGCCTACTTAGCGTTATTATTTTTTCATCTTTAAGGGGTTTTAATTCATGGGCTCGGGTCGGATCGTGACTAGATTGTGTTATTCAAATGGGCGGAGTGTTCCGGAGGGTTGCAGAATGTTCCGAAGCACAACCCTGTTTGAAACTAGATTATTTTCAGAGAAACAAATGACAATAATCACAGAGCGCATCCCAATTGGCACACCCGTTCCTATAATAAGCAACTCCTACACTTATCTGACAATTATCGTAAATACAGTGTCATTCCAGACGCATCCATGGCACATCAGTAGTATTTTACTATCTTGGGATAAGCAACAAAGTCTTCCCAGGTCACCTCTCTTCTTGCTGACCTCCATTGAGGTCCCTTCCTCATCCTCAAATAATTCAATTACTTCTTTTGAAATTAATTCACAGTATAGAAACCCCTCAATGGCATCAGAACTGCCTCCCAATTAAATGCACTTTTCACTTTGTACGGCCACGCCCCCTACGGGAAAGCCATGGCAAACTGCTCAATGAACCGAGAACCTAGAACATTTTGAAGCGGTTCCTTTTCCTTCAGTGGACCACGCCTTTGGGGCTCACTACCTGACTGTCTCAGGGCTGTTTATACTCTACGGCTCTTATTACATGTTTCAAACATACATACGGTTGTGTTGTTGTATATTGTGTAACTGTTGCAGACATAGGATACGGACGAGAGGATGCGTTTAGGTCACTGGAGGGCATTTTATTAACCCAAACAGAAGGGTAGAAGGGGAAATTAAAAGTAAAGGGCAAATCTCTTTTATGGGGCGGCGGCTACAACTCTGAGGTGGCCCCCCTGGTGTAGGCCTGGTAGAACTGGTTGCTGCCGTCGTAATTACGGGGACTTCCACACCTTCCTCTTCCTTGCTGTCTTCATCCACTGTCATGGATGAAGACAGCCCCTTCCTCGCCTGAGGAAACATTGCTTGCCTCTTTACTGCTGGTCTAGGCCTCAGGCTGATCCCTTGGAGCACACACAGAAGGCAGGTGTGTACAGTGCATTCGGAAAGTATTCACAGTGCTTCTCTCTTTCAACGTTTTGTTATGTTATAGCCTTGTTTTAAATTTTAACACACAATACCCCATAATGACTTTTTTTTTTGATTTCCAAAACGAAAATATAACATGTACATAAGAATGCACAGCCTTTGCTCAATACTTTGCTCTTTCGTCAGCAATTACAGTCTCAAGTCTTTTTGAGTATGATGTTACAAGCTTGGCACTCCTATTTCTGGACAGTTTCTCTTATTCTTTTTTGCAGGACTTCTCAAGAACCATCAGGTTGGATGCGGAGCGTCAATGAATAGCCATTTTTAGATCTCTCCAGAGATGTTCAATCGGGTTCAAGTCTGGGATTTGGCTGGGCCACTCAAGGAAATTCACAGAGTTGTCCCGAAGCCACTCCTTTGTTATCATCGCTGTGTGCTTAAGTTTGTTGCCCTGCTGAAAGTTTAACCTACTCCCCAGAAAGGTCCGGAGCAAGTTTTCATCAAGGATTTCTCTGCATTCATCTTTCCCTCAATTCTGAGTAGTCTCCCAGTTCCTGCAGCAGAAAAAACATCCCCACAGCATGATGCTGCCACCACCATGCTTCACTCTAGGGATGGTATTGGCTAGGTGATGAGCAGTGCCTGGTTTCCAATAAACACAGCGCTTGGCATTCAGGCCAGAGAATCTTGTTTCTAATGGTCTGAGAGTTCTTCAGGTGCCTTTTGACAAATTCAAGAACTGTCATGTGCCTTTCACTGAGTAATTGCTTCCGTCTGGCCATTCTACCATACAGGCCTGATTGGTGTGCTGCAAAAATGTTTGTCGTTCTGGAAGGTTCTCTGCACAGAGCAAATGATGGAGCAAAGGCTGACAAAGGCCCTTCTCCTCCGATCACTCGGTTTGACCTGGTGGTTCCAAACAAATGCTGCAGACGTTTTTTTTCCAGATCTGTGCCTCCATACAATTCCTTGGAATTCATGGCTTGTCTTGTGCTCTTACAGGCACTGTATATTTCTAAGTTATTTTTCATGCTATTTTTTGTAAAAGTGTTTACAAAGGACTTAAAGTTTTGTTATAATAATTATAATGTTGGTTTAACAAAGTAAAGTAGACTGTTATTGCAATATCCCGATAGTTAGGGTAGAGGGTCTGTTGTAACTCATACCATTACGACATTTAGAAATTCTGGTCAGATAGAAAATAATGTTCTTCTGATTCTTGTTCATAAAGGTTTTAATCAAGTGTTGCTGACTCCACATTGGTAAGCTACTAATTGTAAACACAATTAAAAAGTGGCGATCAAGCAAAGAGCAACAAATGCTATAGCTTGCTAATTTAAAAGTTGTCGGTCCCAAATGTTTAGGATTAAAAACGTATTACTGTTTTAAGGGCGAGCCGAGTTGCTTTTCTAATGATTATCAAGTCACACATTTTAAGTTATCATCTGTTTCTCCTTTGCACATTAAGCAGCCAAGCTGACGAGGTACAGGGAAGAAATTAAAGGCGTGAAAGGAACAGAAGAGTGAAATGTATCAAAAGTGCTGCAGACGTGTCTTTGTGGCAAGTATAGTGATCTCTCCTAGCATTGTAAGTGCTTGATTTACCTTTTCCTTTCATGATGTGAGTTCCTATAATGAACCTGATGTCTGCCAGCACTTGCGAGTGCCTCGTGTGTGTGTGTGTGTGTGTGTGTTATTGCCTGGACCCAATTGCCCCCACAGTCCCTATACCTCTGTGGTTCTGAACCCTTGTTATTGCATCACCAGCATATGTGTAGCCCTCCGCAACAGGTCAACTGATATTATATGTTGCCTTTAGTCAGTACTTAACTAAATCTGTCCAACAACTGGCCTTTATTATGCGTCCCATCTGAAAGCTGTCAGGGATACATATTCATCAGCCGCAGACCGAGCCCGTTCATTGAGGTCGGAGAGAGCAGGAAAGTAAAGAGGCGAGCACTCACTTTGTGCCCGATTGTCCACACTTGACACCCACCTCAGTGATTGATGAGGAATATTAGGGCCGGCAGGTAAAGATGAATGAGTTTGATGCCGCAACTCTCGTCACTTCTAAGGACCACATCTCTTTATTAATATTTCTCCAGGCCGGGTGACTATCCATCTCTATAGATGTTATACGCGTAAGATTGGATCTGTCATTTCAGTTATTTACCAGCATTTGTCTCTCGGCTCTCCTGTGTGCTCTCTATTGGCGTATTTAGAACGGGTTTGATATCAGGTGTCGTCTCTTCATCCTTGGCTGCACAGGTACAGTGAGAAATGTCTTCGCAGCTGCATTGCGAAACGATGTGTTACTTGTCTTTTGTTGCTGCGCGAGTGAAACGGAATACATTAATTCCAGGTTGATATATTCATAAAGCATATTTTAAACACCAACACTTGTTATGCAGTCGTTTATAAATAAAGCATGCGATGTATACGGTGAAGTAGTTGTCATCTTCTAAAACGGTGTCTCTGATGGTTTTCAACTGATTACTGGCTAGATGTTAACATATTCAGTGTTTCATCACTCTGTCTGGACAACAAGAAAAGGTATGTTTGAGATATTCATTATGATTGATACCAATCAGCCCTGGCATACGTTGTACTTAGAATGGAAACAGGCAGAGTTCAAGAAACAAAACGTATCCCAAATTACACCAAGTATCCTGTGTGACGCAATACTTTTGACTACAGACCTACGGGACTTAGTGCACTACATGCGTATAGGGTGCAATTTGGGATAAAAAAAGAGCATGTTTTTTTTTTAAATCACTATGATTCAGCTGTCAGGAGACGAAACAAAATGATGCTTATTTCCACGCTGTAAGTATCTGAATGGGCTTTACCTCTGATTAGCGCTCTAGAAATTCATGAGACATTATGATTACATCAATATTTAATGTTTTACCCCGAAATGCCTCGTGTTAAAAGGGCCCCAACTGACACTTTCATCAGTGTTGTCAATTACCACGTGTCTATCGTACACGGTGAAATGATTCTGGAACATCCGTTGCTTTGCCTTTTCATACACATGATTTCTGTATGCTTACTGACAATGGTTCTGGCCTCACGCATAAATAAATCCCCCAAATAAAGCTCACAACTAATTAGGGCTCTTAGACTTTTCATTCTTTTAGTTCCTTGGTTCTTTGAGTAGAATGTGACTGATAGATTTTCCTGCTGCTCTGATTGTGCCAATATTTAACCTATTGACACGGTTTGGTTGATAAGTGTCCGGATTATTGACACTCAGGTCATATTGATAAACCTGTTTGTTGACGATTGATTATCTGTCTAATCTATTCTATTCGTTTTTTCCAGACACTAGTCCACGTTTTACCCGTTTGAAGAGCTGGGTTACATTTTGGCAGATTATTGAGCGCAATAATATTTTAAGAATGTTCTTCACTTAACAGGTTTTCTTACAATGAATGAACCAAAGCTATCAATTACCCTTTGCCCTTATTAGAACAGGCAGAGTCTGTGCTTTCCTCTGTTGTGCATATATAGCAGTATAAATCTAGATGTTCTGAAATGCCTGAAAGCAGATACAGTATATTTTCAGGCCAGACCACGAGCTGTAAATCTAAACACAGCAACAGGACAGCGCCAGCAGGTATAGTGAGATGAATGGTATCAATAAAGGTCAAGGGTCAGGGTCCTGGTACTTTGGTATAACATAGCGTATGTCTGTGTCAGCCATAAGGATCTCATGTCATTATAATGTACCTCTGTTTCAATGGACTTCGCTCATTGGTCGGGGGAGGGAGTCACATTGAAAACTGAGTCTTTGCTGAATACGCACATTAAATACCAGATGCAATGGATACATTGAAAATAGACGACAGGCACACAGGGACGAATGCAACAGTTCTTATTTTAAGATGTCTTTGCGCGATATGCCATTGTTGGTACGCCCTATGTATCTATTTTTACGCTTGAGAGAGCTTTTTCTGCGAAATTGTCTGTCCCTATAATGTCATTATTCATTTGAATAGTCAAGGTGTGCCGCAGATTTCCGTATTTGTCTCATGCATGAACTTGTAATAATAATGACTCTCTATGTGTACAGTGGCAGAATGGAGATGGAGAAGTGGATTTCATCAACGTGTTCTAGTACAAATCCTGGATCAGTGATGCTACAGTTTATCACAAGCACACATCTTCCCACCCCCCCACTTTTTCTTGATCCATTCGCTGATTGGCAAAGGAATTCAATCAGCCTTAGCTTACCAACATAAAAAAAGTGTTTTCACTGCAACGGCTGAATAGAATTCAATAGCCTGTCGTACCTTTAAGGGATGTTCTTTAGTTGCACAACATTAGAGGTGCCATTTGCCTTAATTCCAGTGATTTTGAGTGTGACTTATACTCATCACTGGACAGAATGGAAGGATTGCCTTGGCAACATCTTGCTGCACTAAGAACAAAATGGGTTACAACCTCTAATTTTCCCAGTGGTGGCGGTGTGTGGGCCTTGGGCAAGTCCCCATTGTTTTTTCTTCCATGATTCCGATGTGCGCTGTTCCAGAGAAATCAACCTGCATGCTTCTATCGTGGAGAAAAAACACGTTTTATACACAGTCGAAGCATTTTTCGTTTCATTTTTAGAATCAAGACTTTCACATGCATGTGCCTTCATTGTTTTCTTAGATTGGATCACGGCATATGACCTAATCAGTGTTATCATATTTAATCACTTATCTGCAAGTCTATCCACTGTGCTACATGATCAAAAGACATTGTTCTGGAATCGAAGACTCTCATTTCGATCCATTGGATTGATTTAAACCCGGAGTCAATTCGATAGCAGTTTATAGGCACCGCTACAGCCAGACAGACCGCTTATAGAGAGTGACTTGGCAACATGGTGCCGGGACAACAACTCGCTCAACGTCAATGCAAGACTAAGGAAATGATCGTGGACTTTAGGAAGCGGCCCAGGGGGGTGAGAGGGGTCGTGCCCCCATACACATCGATGGAGCTGAAGTGGAGAAAGGCTTCAACTTCAAATTCCGCTGTGTGTTCTTCAAAGATGACCTTATATGGTCCAGGAGAGGCAGACTTTGTGATAAAAACTTCCCAAAAGTGTCTATACTTCCTGAGAAGTTTGGGATGTTTGCAAACTCTCACCTTTTTTTACCCGTGCACCAATGAGAGTAATTCTATGTTATTGTCATGCTCTGGCCACTTTCATGTACAGTCAATGCACATTAGTATATTTCAATGTATTTATATAAACCACAACACTTATATGTGTAAATCTCATGCTCCCATTTCTAAATGTACGACAATTGCTACTAGTTTCTATTGTATCCTTATTTTTGGGTCGTGCTTTATCTGTTTATATACGATTAATGTGTAGATGTCCCCTGTGATGCACAAGAATGTCATTGTTCTGTACACAATAACACTATGTTATTAAGTTCAGTTGACAAATAAAACACTTTGACTTTTAAAGGCAATTTTCACCGGACTACCATTCACAGTAAATGCTGCATAAGTTGACGAAATGTGAAATCACCTTTAAAAGCTGCCATCACCATAACCTGCTTTTGATTCCAAGTTTAAGACAAGGTATTGAGCGGATGTGAATATCCTGCTGTGTTGTCAGCAGCACGGCTTCAGTCAACAGGACACGGTTTGAAAAACACTTGCATTAACTACAGTCAACAGAAAGGTATTTCTGTCATGTCTGCCACATGCTCGGAGCTTAGTTCTGGCACTGTAATTTACTTGCGCCTGACAGCACAAATAAAAAATGAATACATTAATGATATGCATTGTAAAGTATTGTGTTAGGTATCTGTATCTGTTAGGCATTCACCAAGCACAGCGATACATACAAAAGAAATACATGGTGGAAGAACCATAAACAAACTGACAAAACACTGTATCAGTATTCAATCATACAATTCTCAAAACATAGTCCCTCGTGTTGTTACTCAAAGTTCCAGTCATATTCACCAAAAACCCATTCTTACTCGAACTTCAGATTATTAGATGTAAAGCACAGTGGCATCAGCCTACAGTAATGCACCATTATATTGAATTTGTGACCCTGACATATTTCTAGCTATTCTATTTCCAGGAGGTCATATGGATGACTATAGATATATCACAACAAAAACCTGTTGGTGACGTCACCTTGAGTTGCACTTACTGTATGTACGCCTCTCTATCAATATGAATCAACTTAACAGGCATTTATAACCACTTTCAATGCATTCATAATGGCATAGCGGAGCGATCGCCGAGGCAGTCCACTGTAGAATGGGAAGTGAACCTTTAAATGTAATCAATGTCACAATACTTGAAAACATGTTTACAGCCATATTGATTCTTTCTGTGGAGCAGAATTCAAAAAATACAATTGAACACCGAGGCAAGGCGGGCGACCATATGTACAAGGAAAACCTTGGCAGTCCGGCTAATGGAGACGGAGTATGAAAATGTAGAGAAAAGTGAAAAATCTGCAGGACTTGCACTACGGTGCGTGGAAGCTTCATGAATTCGAGAGGGAGTTAGATGACAAAATCTAATGCTTTCGACTCTGTGTCATAAAGCTTCCTTGCAGTTTTACCCATCTAACAATCATTACATTTTAATGCAACCACCCCTATAGGAAGGAATGTGCTGTGGTGGTTTTGGTGCATTTCTTGTTTCTCGTCTAATAAAGTGCTACAAGAAGATTAGTTTACTTCAGGGCAAAAGGATGTAGCCTTGAGTGAAATCAAAATAAAAATGCAGCATTAAGATTGGCCTGGGGGCTCGCAAGACTTTCTGACTTCCCCCATAGTTTTAAATGAAACATTTCCCTGGAACAAAATTGAATTGCTTTCATTCCATGGTTCTTATTTGCAAACCCTATTGCAAACCCTCCTATCTGGATGAAAGTCTTACAATTCACACCATTACTGATTTGTCTGGTCAGAATAAAGAAGAGGAGTTCATCTCCTGTTCTGTGCAAATAGCAAGTTTCCATTTTTCATACCCTCCTGGCAGAGGAAAATATACTGTGAATGTATGGGCCCTTTTCAGGGATCTATTACACTGGTACTAGGCCTTTTAAAAGTGTTCTGGAACCAAAGCCTGCACACCCTGCAGTTCTGTTCAACCCGTTTAATTTGAAGATCATTTTGGTTTCATTTTGTGGTGATAATCATAAGGGGACAACGAAAAAGATAACCAAACACAGAAACTAACACGCATTGACATTAGGGTTGGAAAAACACTACACCACTTTATTAGAAGTGTCTTAACATATACATTCATCAGTCAATCAAGCAATGTTATACAGTTATTCCTCAAGGCATTCAATATATGAAACTAGATTAAAATGAACGAATTGTCACACATCTCTTGGTGAAGAGCAGGGAAAAAGCAAAATGCAGAGCCGGATTACTGTCGGTGGTATTTATTTCACACACAAGGAAAACAAACACGGAATAACAAACAGAAAAAATTGTTACTGTAATGAAAATGAAAGGGTGCTATGAAGCGGCTTACTAAATAACATTTAAACGGCACACTAGATAGCACACAATACTCACCCACCTGGCCACGAAACATAAGAAACAACGCGAGGAAACTAACATACCATCCAAATGTAATAGCCCTACCAATAACTAAACAGAAACTGGTGTGCGTAATCAAAACAAACCAACCTGAAAGAAATGAGTGGGCAACAAAAACAACACACAGAGTGAGGTAAAGTCCAGGCATACGGTGGTGTGAAGGGAGGGAGGGCGTTAGCCGCGAGGGAGGAGGTTCTGCAGGTGGGCGGTTCCACAGGGGGGGTGCTTCAGTAGTTCCAGAGCCGGCGGCTGCTCTGGCAGTCTCTGCTGGCTGGTAAGGAGTATCTGCCGCTCCTTGGCAGCATGGTGTGATGACCGCTGCTCCTTGGCAGCCTGGTGTAATGGTTGCTGCTCCTTGGTTTCAAAGGGTGATAGAGTCCAGACCTCTGCGGGCTCAGGCAGAGGAGTCCAGACCACTGCGGGCTCAGGCAGAGGAGGCTAGACCTCTGCAAGCTTAGGCCTCCAGAGGGATTATGTAACCAGCCCCCAGAGGTGGCTGGGAGGTGGTGGTGTGCATGGCTGAAACTGCCAGGACGGGCCCCTGCTTAGTGCGTTCCAGAGCTGGCTGAGGCCGAGGAGAATTGTGGCCTATGCCATTACCCACCTACAGCGAACCAGAGTCCCAGGAAAAGAGTCCCCGGAGGAGTGGCCTCTACCTCCTCCTCCAGTGTCCCCGGAGGAGTGGCCTCTACCTCCTCGGCCAGTGTCCCCGGAGGAGTGGTCTCTACCTCCTCTGCCAGAGTCCCCGGAGGAGTGGCCCCTAACAGAGCCGGCGTTACATAGCCAGTTCCTGCCAGAGAACTAAAGCTGTTTTTGCCTGTCTGGGAGCCAGGCCTTTTAGGGTTAAATAAATAAGTAAACGTGATTACTGTTCTGCCTGGCTCATTCCTGCAAAACAACTAAAAGGTTTGTGACAGTAAAGCTGTATCACACTGTGAGAACCGAAGGTCTGTCCCTCTCTATGCCGGAGTTGGCACTGTCAGCGGAGAGAGGGAGAAAATCAAGTCACCTGTGTTTGTCCGCACCTGTTTTCTGTTTTGCTCATTATTTTTGGTATTTAGTTTAGTTCTTGTCTGTCAGCCAGTGTCAGGTCATTGTTTGCATGTTTGCATGTTACGTGTTCAAGTAAGGAGGCTACCTGCATAAAGGTACGGTGTATATAAACGGTGTGTTTGTTATTTTTTAGTTTGAAGTTCTGTTAAAGTCCTGTCTGCCTGACAATTAATAAAGACTCTGCAATCGGACACTCTGCGCTTGTGTCCACTACCTGCTACCGAGCGAAAACGATACAGAATGACCCGACCTAACGAGAAAGGGACGCAGCAGAGTCCAACACCTTGGTCACCTGCATCCTACCTTCCTACACGACCGCCTGTCTCTCCATGCACTACTCCCAGTCTGGCGCTACTGAAAGCGTCCACCTCCAGCTCGGACGATCAGCAGTAATCCTTCCAGGGAATTTACCCAATTTCTTTTGGGGGGGGGGCTATTAACTTCCAAACCGGAGCCGGTTCTGTCCGAGGCACCGGAACTTCTGCTGCTAGATTGGTTCACCACAAGATTTCTAGTATCACCCCCGGAGGGGTTGGGAGATGAACCACGCCCGCCACCTCTGCAATCGGAAACTCTGCGCCTACTACCGAGCGAAAACGATACACACATGACGTTGTTTTGCCTGAAACACCAGCTATATGAGAGTTTTGAAACCATATATTATTACATTATGTTATTATTTCTAGTGTCATTTAACATACCATCGGTGTCAAAATATGACTTACCATTTCAGACTGCCACTATGGAACGTGTACAGGTGTTTTCACCATGTGATTTACAGAGAGAGCAAGAGAGAGAAATGGAGTACGTAAAGACACTTTAACTATTAAAATAAAAATACATAAACAACTGTATCAAATACATTTTACTTATAAGATCAATTTGATTTATGCTTTAATATAAAGGACTGGTAAATAAAATATACCGTATATTCAAGATGCAGTGTTTGGTTTTAATCACCGGATTGAATAGGACCTAAGTCATCCTAAAAGCCTACTGTAGCTTTCGACTCTTCTGTCAATAGGAAATTTCCATAGAGTTATGAAAACAAGAATTGGCTTTTGGAACCACAAAGGTCCTGTTATGTTTTGACAAAAACTCTGCAATTCACATTCTTGACCGGTCAACAATATTTTGAAGGGGCTTTGATGCCTCAGGACCTTAAAAGTTTCTATCATTGAAGAAACCATGAAATATGCTTTATATTAAGGAGGTCTATGGAAGAATCTCAGGTCAGCTGTCAGAGTTTTGAAACTGAAGTGTACCGTAGTCTTACAGTCATGCAAGACAAGGATCGCATACACTTTTACATAAGAATATCAGAACAGCAAAACAAATATATACTGTATTTCGGTTTGGCAAAGTCAATATTTAAACCAAGCACAATTGAGATGTTATTATTAAGATTTATGAAGAGCAGTTTTTACTCAATATCTTTAATATTGCTGAGTTGATACAGTTTTACATTGAAAGTGGGCTAAAATTCCTTCTAAGCGCTGTGATCAACAACTGAACGAATTCTTTGGTTGCTGTTAATGAAGCTTAATGTGGCTAAACATGTTTTTGAATGTGAAGGGGAAACAGCATTTTTGTGTTTATTAAATATATTTGAGTATTGTCTATTGGAAAGTGTCCATGGGGAAATTGGAGGAGATCGGTTAAACACGCCTACTTATTTTAAACATGTTATTTTGCAGCAACGTTTTACTTCAACTGGTGAATGTGTGTTACTATTATTGTTTTTGGTTTAAAATATAAGCAGGATAATGTGTCTGTTAACCAATGAGATCTATTGTAGTTATCTACTGGCTCTGTACAGCCATACACATTCCTCCACATTGGTGCTTCAAAATTAACTATTGGTTCAGCATTTTGTTAAGGATCTTTGCCACAAGTTCTGGAACTGGAAATTTGGAGAAAAAAAAACTATTCAAAGGTTATTGACTCAACAGCGACATTCTAATTTGCTAATTGTAAATTGTGTTTCAGGAGCTAATTGCGTATCATTGCTGACATTAGTAATTAGTACGTTAAGTTGTTGTGCGATGGTGAAATGTCTTGTTAAATATTTTCTTTTAGCATTTGCTTTTACTCCAAACTTTTAATGCAACATACCTATTCATATTAATACACCGTATGCTATTTATCTTAATCAAATGCTCGTCAGAAACATTTATCCATGTGCTGTGACTAACTCAATTGTGTTATTGTTTAAAAGATAATTTGTGTTACGTGGTGTGACTAAATATGCCAAATAAAATCTGTCTTCTTCGGTCTGATACTTCCCAGTTCTTTAGACTTTAATAGACATCTTTTTCAACAGACATATATGTGTATATATATATTTATATATAAAACAAATACACCAATTTCATATATTTGTTTTCATGTTGTCCATTATTTAAGACAACAGAGCATGGTTTGAATGGCAGTGAGACTCTATAATATTGTCAGTATCACTTCCTTAAAATGCTAGGAATAAGATGACACCTCCAGCGATCTGTAGAAAAAGACAATGCCATTTTTGCTGAAGAGGCAGTTTCACATCGAAATAAAGGTGTTCAGTGCAGTAATTGGACATTTGTTATGGAAAGCGTCAGAGCCAATGGGCATGTCGCTCGCTGTCTGAGAAGTTTTGAGCAACTACTGTAACCGTTCATCCATTGTTAGTGGGCAAATGGACATTACGGTCTAACACTCATATACCTTGCTTGTTAAAATTCATCAACAAACAAAATATGATCTTACTTATATTTTGTGTAGTCGGTTTTTCTGTTTGATACTGAGGCAACAGCTAGCCTGCTCTCTTCACACACGCTGTGTATCTCATTTGAGGCCTGTGTTATACAGGTTTGTTTTGTGTTTGAAGTGCTTTGCATATCCATAAACAATTTGCTGATGCGTTATCTTGCCAATATCTAAAGAGCAGTGATGTCCTAATATATACATACGGTTCCTGATCACCAACTGCCAGGTTATATGGTTAATGTATCTTAAGCCTACCAGTTTTAGTATTTTGGGACATGTGCATCAGAATTAGGACATCATTCCTTTAATTTGTTATACTTCTTTTTCTCCTCACATTTTGTAGTGGGATTTTTTTTGTAGAATATAGTGTTTTTACATTGTGTTATAACGCTTAATTGAAACCTGAGGAAAAGTTAACTTAAGGTTAAACTGTGTTTGTGTTGTTGTGCACAGCATGTTAGTGCATGTTAACGAAACACTCCAAAATATTTCCATAAAATGTACCTTGTTACTTTAAGCAATATTTGAATTATTTGAACAATTTTGAATGTTGTCATCTTAATGTTAGAAACATGTTAGCTAATATGAATCCTAATAGAAATCTTACCTAATATTCTTGGAATGCTCCCAGTTTTCTTGGTATTTTCTTTCAACTATATGTCCTACTAAAACATAGACATGCTTTGAACTGGACCATGTCATTGAGCTCAGCTGTGAGATTGGTCATTAGAGGAACAGCAAGACAAGTTGAGACATAATTTATGTAAGCATGCCAGCAAAAATACAATGATAATGATGTAATGTTGTTGTGTGTGTTTACGAACCCCATGAAGATTAGCTGTTGTCATGGTGTCAGCTAATAGGGATCGAAACAACGCCAGAGATGTCGATGTTCACTTTCATCTCTCAACTTTTACTTTGCATAACTCATTTCAGGATATGCTCCTACTTCCCGTTGTGATTGTACTTGTTAAGCTTGATAACAATTGGTAGGTTTAATACAAACACCAAGACCGTCCGTGTCCTTGAGAGTTTTCAGTGCCTGAAGCATGCCTCTCGACCAGTCTCAGGGTGACATTATCGGTCACAGCCTTTAATGCTGTCTCACTTTGGCCCAGGGCTAAATCCCATTTTGTCTACCCATAATGATAATTGAATATGTTAATATATCAGCATAGCAATGATTAGCTTGATATTATTCTCCGTAGTGGTTCTATCACAATGCTAAGTTTTGATGCTACCTTGTGTGTTTATTGGATAGTTCACTCTCTAATCCATCAGAGATTAAAATGTATGACTTCTGTCACGTTAATCCCAGGTGCAGTGTGAAAGGAGAACCAGAAGCATGAACTCGTTCAAGACGCATAATAGCATCATTGCTAATTAATATAGATGGCCTAAACAATCTGCAAATGATAATAGTTGATTTATAAACAATACTACGTAAAAATTTATATAATGCATTTCTGTGTGTACAAAGATGTATGTTGTGTGTGGCCTATTGGAGTGCTGAAAATAGCCCGAACTGACATAAATACGTAAGGATAATATATTGTGATTTTTCAAACTTCATTGTGTAAGGTACCAGTAAACATCCCAGGTACCGGTAAACAACGAACAGCGCCTGTCACGAAGCCCGTCTGAATGGGTGCAGTTAGAGACCTTCCCGGTGACATATCTCAGTGATTCTCGAACCTACGGACTTGTGAATTGTTGTCTTTTGGCCGGGGTCTCAGTCTGAATATAGTAAAATAATCCTAGCCGGAGCAGTCGCCAATTGAAAGGCACAGCATTAGCATAAGGAAATTGCTCTAAGCGTTAGAATGCTTGGTTATATTACATTGATTAGATTAAAGCAGATTAATTTCAATGTATTGTAGACTAGAGACAGAGCAACGCCCCACTGTTGAAATAAGTGTTCTATTTTTTTCCAAAATGTATGTTATACTTACGCACATTGCACAGGTAAACCAATTGGGTTTAAATTTAAATAATTAACGTGCTTATAAGTTACATGTTTCATTTACATGCGCAGAGGCAAACCTTAATTGCTGTTAGAGTTCATTTGGCACAAACAAGTCTACATGTTTGGCAGCCACAACCAGTCCCGCCACCCCTACACGCCTCCAACCTGCCGGTTGGGAAGCGGGGAGCCCTCATATCACACAAACTGTGCCCTCCCACCCCCACACAAAAGCGACACTGATCGACTGACGAACAGTTTTACCTAAGTTCTGCCAATGGTAATCCAAACAAAACAAAAAGTTACTACATAGTATTTTGTTAATTCAATTCCTCCTATAAAAAATCATATTGTGACATGTAAATTGTGTAGTCAAGCTGAGAATATATATGTATTTAGGCCTATTACGAGCAAACAGCCACACAACCGATCAGACTCAGAAAGATAGCAATTGATATGCACAACCGAATCAAAAGTCAGCCCAGCCCATCACACTGAAAGGCACCGAATGAATGAGTGAATTAGGCCGACAGCTCAAACGAACAAAATGTATTAAATTGAATAAATCCAAAGCAACCGAGTTTAACGAGTCATTCAGCCGTACTGAAAAAAACAAATGAACGACTCTCTTTCTTTGCTAAAGTATTTCATTCATGTGACCTACACATGGTGGAAGATCTATGTTATACTTACACACATAGTATTTGTAAATCAATTAGGTTCAATTTAAAATAATTAGTGTGATTCAAGTTTCATAGTTCTATAAATATGTGAAGTGGCGATCCAGCCACCCATTAGGGAATCGAATTATGCCAGACCCATCCCACAAACCAAGATTGCTTACGAGTGGCAAGTAGGTGAAGATAACATCAGTGGGTACATGCCTTCCTCTCCCCAAGAAAGGTTTCAGTTCTTGGGGCTTTGTAAGGGAATAGATAGCTAGATATCGGTGGCATCATATTTCAAAGCTAAAAACTTGGTTTGGTTTAACAGTGAATATTCTCTATACAGTTTTAAACAGTATGGAAACTATATGCCAGACCCTACTCAGTAATGATTAACACTTACTTTATTCGTTGACATCCAGTGCTAATAATGACTGCAGCCAAATCAAGTTGGACACTTTTCATCACACTTTCATTACACCACCTGTTTTTTCTACCGGATCACTAGACCTGCTAAGCACCTTATCCAGCTGAATACATGTGTCTCATTTGGTGTGCATTTATGCACCTTATGCGCCTGTATATGCTCTATGCATGTATCGCTTTAAATGTTGTAATTTAAATATTTTTGCGTAGCTTATTCATTTATAACTGAGTGTTGCACGGCAGCCTTGGTGCCGTTGGACAAGTCGTCATTGTAAATTAGAATCGGTCCGCAATTAGCTGACTTGTTTCCGTAAAACACAACCACTTTTCCAGATGGCACACATCCTTGGTGCTAGTGTCAACATTGAGTGAATATTTTAAAGACTCCATTCTTTGATAATGAGAGCCTGTTTGAGCATCCAACTGTCAAAGCCTCAGACGTCTGGCACATCTGTCAATTAGAGAAACCTCGGGACAGTTGCGGGTAACGGAGAAGATCAATATTTTTGTAATAACACTGCGGTTGTTGTTACATTGCGCCTACTCTAAACCTGACATCACCTCCAGCGACATGTTTATCTTACAGGGTGATTAAAAAAACACAAGAGAAGGCTGGAACGTTTACTGATTTGGATGTCACAATAATTACCTACACTATTCAGTGTTTGTAACCTTGTCCTCATTCAGGTAGAGATGATCACGTGTTTCAAAGATGATGATGAAACACACGGTGTGCGATTGTCGTAAAACACTCCGTCCACAACACGCAAAAACTGTTAAGTGAGACTTCCTGTAACGCACGCGCATGTGTCGATCCATTCTGCTGGTTCCCCACTGCTTATCCAGACAAGAACTCTCATAGATCAATGTGTGAGGGCACACTCACCTGATCTCAGTTAGCCGTGTGAAGGAGTAGCTGGAAAACGACAAGAACAGGAAGTCTCTCCTGACAATGTCTTTTCCAGTAAAGGGTGACCAATTTGCATCCACCATTTGTCAGTCTGTGGCACAGCAAAGATCCAAACCGAGACTGAGTATGTTAGCTTGGAGATACAATACTGCACATTAGAGGTCCATTAAAAAAAATAATAATAATAATTACGTTTACTACTACAATTTATTACTTAACAGTCTTGCATACCTGGTCATGCTCTAAAATAAGGTATCTCCATATCTGTTAAGAGATGACATCATAGACAGAACAAAAGTTCCAACCTTTTTCTTGAAATGACGAGCCAAATCTCTCCCTCTGACTAAAAAAATGCAAATACTTCCAAACACTGTATTTTTCCGTATTTTGCCAATTATCTTATCTTATCGTCTAATTTTCATGACGCCTCGAAAGTAACATTATTGGCTACGCTGACTCCACAAGAGATCAGATGGTAAATAGTTTGTTGTCCACGAGCAACCACTTACAATATACATGCTGCAGTTATACGTCCAACACTGCCATAACGTAGTTACAAGTTGGTCTGATTGAATCCAAGGCTACACAATGTATTATATTACAGTCCACTAGTTCCTATGGGCAGGATATATATGAGGCCCGGTGAACATCTGATACCATAAGTCCAACCTACATGGGAAGACAGGGCCTACCATTTACAATTACAGACGCCAGCAGCACATGAAACACACCTCTGTCTGGTTCTTGAAGGTTCCCACAAGGAACCACGTCTGCCGTGGAGTGCCCATCGTGTTGCTTTTATTAGCGTAGCCTAGCAGAACTCTATCCACATTCGCTTATGTTCATGCGTGGGCACGTGTGTGTGTGTGCGCGTTTCAGAACACTGTGATTATCCCTCTCACTGCTAGATGTGCCTATTCACCAGGAAATTAAACGCACATGGCAGCATGCGCAACTCACAAAGTAATAGCCTGCGAGAGCAGAAAAAAAAACATTAAACACAGGTATATATGCCCATATATTTATGCCCGTATATATATGCACGTATATATTTATATATATATATGCCCGTATATATATGCACGTATATATTTATATATATATATGCCCGTATATATATGCACGTATATATTTATATATATATGCCCGTATGTATATGCACGTATATATTTATATATATATATATGCCCGTATATATATGCACGTATATATTTATATATATATATGCCCGTATATATATGCATGTATATATTTATATATATATATGCCCGTATATATATGCACGTATATATTTATATATATATGCACGTATATATTTATATATATATGCCCGTATATATATGCACGTACATATTTATATATATATGCCCGTATATATATGCCCGTATATATATGCCAGTATATATGCCCGTATATATATGCCCGTATATATATGCCCGTATATTTATGCCCGTACATATATGCCGGTATATATATGCCCATATATGCAGGCCAACAATCCGAGGGACGCGAGGGCATGTCCGTCTCACTTCCTGTAACACTTTTAGATTAATAGAGCCCCTTTAATTTGAATTGAATGCCGACTTCACATTATTTGTGGTTTCGTTCCCTACCAGACCTCGCAAGCTTCCCGAACGGCAACTAATTCAAAGGAAAATGTGTTACCTTTGACCAAAGCCCAGTGGGACCTGATCCGTAGTGCACTAATTAGAGCATAAAGGGAGCCGTTGGGAACGCAGACCATTCTAGTAATCATTTCCTGAGTTAAAGCCTTGCAAGAGACATGGTACAACTCCCTGGGCATAAGCATCTAATAAGGAGAAAGAGGATAGGTGTTGCAAAATTGAACAGCTGCGCTAGTAAATAAGGTTTATGTGGCAGGGGAAATGCAGTCGCTCATCTGTCAACAGGGTAAGCACGGAGGTTGTTGATTCCTTAGGGAGAGTAGGCACCAGTGGCTCGTCTTTTTTACACCGTCCCCGAGTCCGTGTATCAAATGGCGCACTATATACTCTGCAGTGCCACAGGGAGCAGGTCAAAGGAAGCACACTTCGCAGGGACTAGAGTAGCAGATGGGAACGCGGGGATCTCGTTCCACTTCACGGCACCGGCTGGATGCTTTAACCCCTTAGGATTGTGGGTGTGAACTACGCTTTGAGTAAAGAAAACTTAGATCTCATGGATGTTCTCTCTGACCAAGACCTGACTGTTTTTAACACAGGATGATACTCTAAACCCAGTCATGGGTTGTTTTTGATATGATAGCAGGTACTTTAAATAAAAGATAAAATAGTATGTAATAATATGAAATTGACTTAAACAAAATGTATAATTTAGAACCACTATAGAACCTCTTTAGTTAGTAAAGTGGTTAGTTAGTACTTAGTTAATATATTTATGCAACAGGAACGGACCATTGGTTGTAAGCTGCCGTCCCCCAACAACCTGTTCAAAACCAGGTCACTGAGGCGGGCAGCAAATATTGTGTCAGTCCCCTCCCTCAGAACTCTCCCCTCTGGCAGACGGCTACGGTCTATCAAGACCAACACCTATTGTACAAGACCGCTCTTAGTCCCCACGCACAGTGGACACTGCACTATAACTGGACATTGCCCTTCTCTTGCACAACTGCATCATAACTAGATATTTCTCTTTTGCACAATGTGTCACTTGAACTTGGACACTGCTCCTTTGCACAATTCAGATACATACTACATATTCTATACTGACCCAGTACATATGGCAACTAACTGGGTCTCTTGACTGTTGGTGCTGTGTACATCTTAAAATGTCTTAAAATGTGTGTTCTAAAGTCCATAGCCAAATCATTACATCAGGAATTTGAGTGTTTTCTCTCATAATATCATGTCGATAAAATCTCCACCCTAATTTACGTTAGATATATGACTTAAGAAGTTGTCCTTACATTTTAACAGTATCGGAAGCCCTTGACTTTCAAATCAACGTAAAAGCTATGGATGCCTGACGTTCAACTCCCTGGGGCAGAACATGAATGGTCCCTTGTTTTCTTGTTGAACTCTCGCTGTTTGACAAGCCTGCCTCTTTTACCTCGTATAAAGGGATAGAACCGAGCAGGCTCATTTGAGCCATTGCTTCAGGGAGACACAAATGTACTCACATGGATGAGCTGGTTAGACATGAGTCAGGGTGGCACGTTTTTCCTTCCATTCAGACCAAACCACAGTGCTCACACAGTACTCTGAACAGTTTGCTACATTGCCCAAATCATCCATTCAAAGAATGTGCCCCTTTCAAGTTGAAGTTATATTTTACGACAAAAAGGTTTTACAATTTGTTGATTAGTCCACTGATTATTCAATCCCCCAATATGGCTCATGTTAGTGCCCAGGTTTTAACATGGAGCAGCTTGGGAAAAATAACAATGAGATACGTTTTAATGCTGTTAGGGAATTCTATTTTGAAATCTGACTTCTGACTTCATGTATTATTTCGTTTCCCTTTAAAATTCAGAATTTAGGCAGAGCCGGCTATAATATAAAAGCTAGCTAAGACAAAAAACGATAATACTATTATAATACAATTTTCATGTGACTACATGTTGTTATTTAACAGCTGCCCAGACAAAAACGTTGTATTTCCTTTTTCAAGCAGACTAGGAGACAAATGCTGTTTAAAATGCGTGTTCGGGTTGACACTGTCTGATTTAAAAATGTGTAAATCAAGTTGTATATGTCTTTATATGGTAAGTAAGCTCTCAAAGATTACGCAATTCAGGTTATACATCATGTTTTCTTTGCTTCAATCCAATCTCGTTTTAGCTGTTATGCCTGAGGAGTACGTAAAGTCCATCGCGTGGCTAACTGCCGCTACACGACTTAAAACATTGTCACTGTTATTTCTCTGCATTTCATCATCCCAGCAGAGCCAGATTGTTTTTTTAAGCTATGGAAAACCTGGATTTATACTTTTATTCATAGTTACATTCGATTTCATGATGGAACACAATCATGAAAAAAACAAGAGCAGAGCTTGGACAACTGAAACATGTTGCCCCAGACCTCGTTTTGGACATATAGGCTCTTCTGATGTGAAGGGTGCAGTAGAATATATATTTATATGTTTCTTTATTTATTATTATCTGTGAAGCACCATAGTCTAACTCCCAATGGCACAGAGAGTAATCTTACAGTATCAACGTTCCAAATGATAATTACTGACGCTAAACGAACTTGTAGTTCTAATGGACTAGAGTGGCTTTAACAAATTAGTCAGCGGCGCTTAATGGCGTCAATTACTAATTGACAAATCCGAGCAACAGTCTGTTCAGACGGTAGCCTAAAGTATGTGGATGAGAGTGATGCATTGCTGGCATATAATTAGTTAATTTTAGAATCCCGAGCGTTTATTCAAGTGGTGAATTCAGTGGATTCTGTCGATTATAAACCTCTACCTGCTACGCGTGCAAAAACAACCCAAAGAACATGGATAAACACTTTCACTTTCTGCTCTGATTGTTATCCGGCTCATGCCTGCCTACGTGCACTGTTGACAATATCCGCCTCTTGTGTACCACACCGTGAACGTAGCTCCACTTTACAAGGACAAAACTCAGCACAACAGGATACAATACACCTGCGTGATTTTGGCCCGTGCTCGCGGCCTTATGTCACCTAATTAATCACCTTAATGATTCCTCTGAGATAACGAGCGGGCATTGATACATTATTTATTATTAGCAATAAAAAACAGGCAGTAAAAAGCAGAAATCTATAAATACCTGCTCTGATTAGTTTGGTGTTATTTGGTTGAGGAACATAAAACAAAGCATCTGTTTAGGGTCTTTTTTTGAGACGTGTGCGAATGGTAGTCCTGACATTTGAAATTCACTTTATTGTGTGGAAAGTGCAAATCGCTTTGTGACATTTAGGTGGGGTGTCTTTCTGATCTCCACATGGCATGCACATACGCGTATAGACCTAATAGTAAACATTCATTTCATAGCGTCTTTCCAGAAACAATTTCAACCCGAGAGACTGCAACGCTAGTTTCCATTTCAAACTTTTCTTTCTTTGAAACGACCCTTTTTAGGGATTTTTCTAGAATGTCTTATTTGTTTTAGTAGTTTTCTGACAGATTAATTATCCAGTAGGATGAATACCTGCTCCTCCGGCGCAGTACTGCAGAGGGCGGGCTGCAAACAACGATATGACGCTTACAGACAGTACGCAGAGGGCAAGTTGGCCCATTCATTTTCAATAAACCCTAGGCATGACTTTTTTCAGGTGGTGCAGTAAGCGGTTGTCTCGCATATAAAGGCTATGCTCAAGCAGAGTAGAGAAAATATGAATCACTTATATTTCTGAACCTGTGGCTTCATTGTTCGCCATATGCTGTACAACATGCATTTCACTTTTCACTATTTTTATGTCACCATGTATTTCACCGCAGCTAATCTTCATATTCCTGTGGGCTTGTCAAGGCGCCTAGTGTGTAAAGACAGTGTTTACAAAAATTTCAAGCTAAACAAAGAAGTGAACGTTTTTTTAAATTATAAAGTATAATCTGCCATGGTGTTACTCTATAAATATTAAATAAAACATTTTTTTAAACATGTTTTCTTGTTTGTTCTATAGAAACATCAAGCTATTGACAAGGCACAACAACACTTTTTTTTAACGATTTTCTTAATAGTTAAGTGATGCATTCAATTTACCAGAGGGCAAATAAAGTCTGTAGAGATAATACACATGCAGTTTTGACAAGAACCTGTCTCCCCCAGGACAGGGGTGGCCAACCAGCCAGAGACTAAGAGCCGCATTGTTTACTGTGTTACCGCAAAGAGCCACAACATGGGCAAAAAAATACATCTGGTGGGGGGAATCGAACCAGGGTCCTCTGGCTCTGCAGCTGAGCGCTCTAATCACTACACCGAGCGCTCTAAACTCTACACCAAACAGCAGCTATTTGTTATAACTCACCACTGCGCAATTAGATTTAATTATTATTACGATGAATTATGAAGTAAAGCATTTTAATGAAATAGTAAGTATTTATTGTCTTATGTAGGACTAACCATAGAATACTAATATAAAACCATGATTTTAAAATGCACAAGCTATGACATTTACATTTCTAAACATCGAATAAATGAAAATCCATCAATCTGTATGTCCTATTTTGATGTAGTAAATGCTGAAACATTTTAGATCACAAGCGATGTGCAATCAAATGATTTGCGCATGATTGGCCGTAGCTATAGACATATTGCAACACAGACTCTTGAAATAAAAACATTAGGCTACTGTGTATAATTCGATCGTTTTTATTTGTAAAATGTATTATAGTAATTACAGTCCAGTAACTAAGGCACTGTAGACAATAAAACACGTATTTTAGAACACAGTTTGTATATTGGTCACGGTCGGGCTGTATATGAATGGGCTGTATATATGAATGGGCTCTATACATGTGATTGGATGAATTCGTTCTGTTTATTTCTTTGCAGTCTTTTGTCTGCCTGAGCATGGACACGCAAACTAACCGGTTGCACCGCACACAGTGTTCATTAGTGTTGTTGCGAGTGCACATGAGACAGCAGCAAACTAATCCGTTATATATATCCAGTTTCATATAGATCAGACCAAACGAGTCCCGTTTCATATAGATTGGACCAAACGAGTCCAGTTTCATGCTCTTTCTGCCGTATGCGTCCCGGACTTATGTATGTCCCACGTCCTTCTCTGTGTGCAAGAAACTCTGTGAGTAACTTTATTTATCGCTCATATGTAGTAAGCCCCTCCCCGGGAATCATCACCTTAACGTGGTGGAGAGGTTTGTGTGCCCCTATGAACCTGAGGGCTGGGTTGTCTGGAGCTTCATGCTCCTGGTAGGGTTTCCCAAGGCAAAGTGGTCTCAGGCGAGGGGCCAGACTAAGAATGGTTCACCAAGACCCCATGAAAGATAGAGGGAAAAGGAGCGAGACCCTGCCTGGAGGAAGCCCAGGGCCCTCGTCTGGAGCCAGGCCCAGACGGCGGGCTCGAAAGCGAGCGTCTGGTGGCCGGGTTTGCCACGGAGCCCGGCCGGGCACAGCCCGAACGAGATACGTGGCATCTCTCTCCTCTCCATCCTGTGGGCCCACCACTCACAGGAACAACCGCAGGGGTCGGGTGCGCTGTCATATGGGTGACAGTGAAGGTGGGGGGTCTCGACGGATCAGACCCGGGCGGCAGAAGCTTGCTTTGGGGACGTGGAACGTCACCTCACTGGGGGGGAAGGAGCCAGAACTTGTGCGTGAGGTGGAGCGATACCAGTTGGATCTGGTGGGACTTACCTCTACGCACAACCGTGGCTCTGGAACCTTACCCCTGGATAGGGGTTGGACTCTGTTCTTCTCTGGAGTTGCCCAGGGTGAGAGGCGGCGGGCTGGTGTGGGGATACTCACGAGCCCACGTCTGAGCACGGCGGTGTTGGAGTTTACCCCGGTGGATGAGAGGTTTGCCTCCCTACGCCTAAGGGTGGTGGGGGAAAACTCTGACTGTTGTTTGTGCTTATGCACCAAACAGCAGTTCGGAGTATTCAGCCTTCTTGGAGACCCTGAAGGGAGTCCTATATAGGGCTCCAGTAGGGGACTCCATCATTCTGCTGGGAGACTTCAACGCACATGTGGGCAACGATGGAGACACCTGGAGAGGCGTGATTGGGAGGAACGGCCTCCTGATCTAAACCCGAGCGGTCGTTTGTTATTGGACTTCTGTGCTAGTCATGGATTGTCTATAACAAACACCATGTTCGAACATAAGGAGGCGCATAAGTGTACATGGTACCAGAGCACCCTAGGCCGAAGGTCAATGATCGATTTTGTGATCGTATCGGCTGATCTAAGGCCGCATGTTTTGGACACTCGGGTGAAGAGAGGGGCAGAGCTGTCAACTGATCACCATCTGGTAGTGAGTTGGATCAGAGGGTGGGGAAAGACTTTGGACAGACCAGGTAAGCCCAAACGGGTGGTGCGGGTGAACTGGGAACGTCTGGAGGAGGCCCCTGTCCGAAAGATCTTCAACTCACACCTCCGGCGGAGCTTTTCAGGCATCCCTGTGGAGGTTGGGGGCATTGAACCTGAGTGGGCAATGTTCAAAGCTTCTATTGCTGAAGCTGCGGCGGTGAGCTGTGGTCTCAAGGTCCTAGGTGCCTCAAGGGGTGGTAACCCTAGAACACCGTGGTGGACCACGGTGGTCAGGGAAGCTGTCCGACTGAAGAAGGAGGCCTTCAGGGATATGCTAGCCCTGGGGACTCCGGAGGCAGTTGCAGGGTACCGACAGGCCCGAAGGGCTGCAGCCGCTGCCGTGTCAGAGGCAAAGCAGCGGGTGTGGGAGAAGTTTGGAGAAGCTATGGAGAAGGACTTTCGGTCGGCACCAAAATGCTTCTGGAAAACCGTTCGGCACCTCAGAAGGGGAAAACGGGGAACCATCCAAGCTGTGTACAGTAAGGATGGGACACTGTTGACCTCAACTGATGATGTAATCGGGCGCTGGAAAGAGCATTTTGAGGAGCTCCTGAATCCGACCTACACGCCCTCTAGTACAGAGGCAGAGCTGGAGGCTGATGGAGGGTCATCGTCAGTTTCCCTGGGGGAAGTCGCTGAGGTAGTCAAACAACTCCACAGTGGCAAAGCCCCAGGGACTGATGAGATTCGTCCAGAAATGCTAAAAGCTTTGGGTGGGGAAGGGCTGTCTTGGTTGACACGCCTCTTCAACATTGCATGGAAGTCTGGGACAGTGCCAGAGGAGTGGCAGACCGGGGTGGTGGTTCCCCTCTTTAAAAAGGGGGACCAGAGAGTGTGTGCCAATTACAGAGGTATCACACTCCTCAGCCTCCCTGGTAAAGTGTACTCCAAAGTGCTGGAAAGGAGGGTTCGGCCAATAGTCGAACCTCAGATTGAAGAGGAACAATGCGGTTTTCGTCCTGGCCGGGAACCACGGACCAGCTCTTTACTCTCGCAAGGATCCTGGAGGGGGCCTGGGAGTATGCCCATCCAGTCTACATGTGTTTTGTGGATCTGGAGAAGGCGTATGACCGGGTACCCGGGATCTTTTGTGGGAGGTGCTGCGGAGTATGGGGTGAGGGGGTCTCTTCTCAGGGCCATCCAATCTCTGTACGCTCAAAGCATGAGCTGTGTCCGTGTCCTCGGCAGTAAGTCGGATTCGTTCCCGGTGGGGGTTGGCCTCCGCCAGGGCTGCGCTTTGTCACCAATCCTGTTTGTAATATTCATGGACAGGATATCAAGGCGTAGTCATGGGGGGAGGGGTTCCCGTTCGGTGGGCTGATGGTCACATCACTGCTTTTTGCGGATGATGTGGTCCTGATGGCCTCATCGGTCGGTGACCTTCAGCACTCACTGGATCGGTTCGCAGCCGAGTGTGAAGCGGCTGGGATGAGGGTTAGCACCTCTAAATCTGAGGCCATGACTCTCAGCAGGAAACCGGTGGAGTGCCTACTCCGGGTAGGGAATGAGTCCTTACTCCAAGTGAAGGAGTTCAAGTACCTCGGGGTCCTGTTCGCGAGTGAGGGAACAATGGAGCGGGAGTTTGGTCGGAGGATCGGAGCAGCGGGGGCGGTGTTGCATTCGCTTCACCGCACCGTTGTGACGAAAAGAGAGCTGAGCCGAAAGGCAAAGCTCTCGATCTACCGGTCAATCTTTGTTCCTACCCTCACCTATGGTCATGAAAGCTGGGTCATGACCGAAAGAACGAGATCGCGGGTACAAGCGGCCGAAATGGGTTTTCTCAGAAAGGTGGCTGGCCTCTCCCTTAGGGATAGGGTGAGAAGCTCAGTCATCCGAGAGGAACTCGGAGTAGAGCCGCTGCTCCTTTGCATAGAAAGGAGCCAGTTGAGGTGGTTCGGGCATCTTGTAAGAATGCCACCTGGGCGCCTCCCTAGAGAGGTGTTCCAGGCACGTCCAGCTGGGAGGAGACCTCGGGGAAGACCCAGGACTAGGTGGAGAGATTATATCTCCACACTGGCCTGGGAACGCCTCGGGATTCCCCAGTCAGAGCTGGCTAATGTTGCCCGGGAAAGGGAAGTTTGGGGTCCCCTGCTAGAGCTGCTACCCCCGCGACCCGACCCCGGATAAGCGGTTGAAGATGAGATGAGATGAGATGTAGTAAGCCTAATAATAATTGGCGTTTATATTCGTTAATTTCGATACAAAACGATATTTTGTTGATGTCTTTTGTAGGCTATATGAATACATTGAGGTTTATTCGTTAATTATTGAGTGCAATGGGCGCATGACACATGGAACTAATAAATAATTACAAATTAAATGAATGGGCTGTATACTGTTCGTTCTGTTTATTTAGTGAAACATATTTCTTTATAAACGTACCTATTTTTTCTAGTTCATTCAAATTCAACCATGCCAATCTACCTGTTGTCTATGTGTATCTCGGAGTCTTTTGTCTGCGTATCGCCCATTCAACCATTGGCGTCATAAGCCCAGTGAGGTGTGATCGGTGTCTGGGTACCGCAATTAGCCCCTCTTGGGTACCAACGCCCAGCGGCGTGGGCTTTTGGCGACAGGAGAGCAGTTTAGGTATGAAAAAACATGTAAATAGTAGTTTTATATAGTGTTCGGTTTGTGATTTTGCAATTCTGAAAACGGGACAAGGTAAAATGCACTTATTTAGGAAAAGTCATGGAAGGACGAGACTGTAGCTTTTCAACATTATATATTTATTTCAATTACTAACTGCAACGCCCGCGGGCGTGGGCTGTTGGCGCTTCTAGTGTTAAAGGGCATTAAATTGCAATATTAAATTAGATGTGTGTTTTTCTTTGCAACTCCTAGAAACTCTGCCAACGAGTCTAAGGAAGGACAGTTTCATTGCTTCATTAGTTAGCGCAGAAGTTTTCAATTGAGCTGGGACAACTGCAAAAGGGTTTTCTAATTATCAATTTATCTTTTAAATTTAAAATTAATTGGATTAGCAAACTCAACGTGCCATTGGAACAAATAAACTGATGGTTGCTGTAGATATTCCATTTGTAGATATTCCAAAAAATCTGCTGGTTTTTCGATTCAATTTGATATCATTGTAATTGTCAAGGTATGGTGAGGAACTCATGTCTTTATCCCGGGTTTTTAGGTTTCCAATATTCATGAACGCATCTCTGGACTCATTTGTGTTGGTGAGGCCTACGTGTTAGTGAGGCCTTTGTGTTGGTGAGGCCCACGTGTTGTTGAGGCCCACATGTTGGTGAGGCCCTCGTGTTGGCGAGGCCTACCTGTTAGTGAGGCCTTCATGTTGGTGAGGCCCACGTGTTGTTGAGGCCCACGTGTCGGTGAGGCCCACGTGTTGGTGAGGCCCTCGTGTTGGTGAGGCCCACGTGTTGGTGAGGCCCACGTGTTGGTGAGGGCCTCGTGTTGGTGAGGCCCTCGTGTCGGTGAGGCCCTCGTGTCGGTGAGGCCCACGTGTCGGTGAGACCCACGTGTTGGTCTCTATACGAAGTGAAGGAAATAAATACGTCAGACCAGGGTCAAATAAGTCAGCTCCTGTAACTTTCCTATAGCGTTAATAGCTAGCACGGCATCATGGACTTTTTTCTAAATAGCCATGCACAATCTTACGCCACAATGTTCATACAAAGCTCCATTACAGATTTGTTTGAAAGAATCCAATCTGTTAGTTATTTTACATAGAGTAATATATACTCAGTGTACATTGGCAGTCATGCTGAGTACAGGTTGCAGCAAAATAAAAATGAATGCTGTGAGATTTCCAAACTCAGACTGGACTACAACAGAAATCACACATTATTGTGCATGCAGCATAAAGTTACTTGCTTATATTGTTTTTAACCTTTATTTTAACTGGCAGGTTATTAACACAGTTTTACGTTAACTGCCTATACATCAACAACAAGCCATAACTTACTTTTTGTTGTTAGACTTTAATTAATTGCTTTAACTTCCATGCGGTTCTGGGAATGTCTCCAATAGTGCATTGTAAGTTAACTAAACGGATGCCTCGTTAAGAGTCTTACGTAGGGAAGCCCATATGAAATCCAGAATTTAATTTTGCAATTCAATTTTAAGGCTTAATGTTGCCTGTAAACCTAGACTTTCAGGAAACACGGTTAAACAAAAATCTTGTTCAAATATAATGCATGATACAGTATATCAATAACATTCGTATTAAGCAGTACTACACCAAAACATATTTGGAATTCTACTGTGCATACAGTCATTATACCTGGTAAAAGAAATGTTTTAAAGCTGATTTTTCCCTTATTTTATTTCTGGTTTGGGTCATTCTTTTCTGTTTTTCAATCTCACAAACAACAGAACTTGAGGTTATGTCATGTCCTTTAAATAATGCATTTAACCCTTTAATTGTCTAGCTTTTATCTAGCTAGGGAGACTTCAGCACGTTGAGCGAATATTCTGTATAGCTGCAGCTCATTTCATGATAAAGTCGGCAATAATAACAGACACAAATAATGTACGTACTCATAATATACATCTGCCAAGTATTTCTGTCAGACCACAAGACTGTTATCATTAAACTGGCTACCCATGGGGCGAACCACCAACGTGTGCATCACACAGAGGAACTATTTCTGGGAACTAATTGGCAGATACAACTTTAGGTTTAGCTATTTAAGCCAATGATGGTTAAACAGGGGTGTGAAAATGTCAACGTTCACTTCACTATGAAGCTGGGAGCAGATATTTGTGAGATTTGTTTCAAATTTGCTTAATACAAACAGTGGATATGATTTCCCTTCCGTGTTCCAGCAGTTCTGTGGCTGACAACGTTTCAAAACAGAATATGCAAAATGTGCCTAGGAAATGGACAATTTGACCAGTACAATACACTAAATAATGTCCATATAAAATAAAGGTATACTAGCAAAAATACAATAAGTTATAGGCAACATTCAGTTAACGTTAATCTGTGAATTCACAGTTCCATCTAGATCGTGAGTACGCTTATGTGAATGTGTACACAGTCTCTGGGTCCCTAGCAAAGAGAAGCATCCTAACATGGTACTCCAACCAACATGCTTCAGCGTAGGGAATATTGTATTATGTTTGTCCAGACATCGCATCTGGAATTTAAGTCTATTACTCAGGTATGGCTTCTGTTGAGCCATTCTACCATGAAAATCTCTTTTGATCGAGTTCAATCTCTAAAGCTCTGTATTCGAGTGAGTTTTCGGTCACCTCACTGGTTCTTCTTGCCTGGTTATGTAGTTATGTTCCAAACTTCTTCCGGTTCTCAATGACGGAACCCACTATTGATCATGGGAACTTCAACTTCAATACTGCAGCATTTTTTATAATGTATTTTATAAAGTCTACCGGCATGCTTGACTTTGACATGACTTGGTTTTTGCTCTGACATTCATTGTGATTTGTGAGACCTTATATAGACAGGTGTGTTCCTTTCTAAATCATGTTAAATCAATTGAATTTGACTGACGTGTTCTCCAGGTTTCAGAGACCTCTCAAGGATTAATAAAGGACAAAGAATGCATCTGATCTGAATTTGCAGTGTCATGGCTAAGGTTTTTGAATACCTATGTTTGTATGTAAGACATAATTTTTTCAAATAAATTGGCAAAGATTTATAAAAACATGTTTTTAATTTTTTTTTATGGATAATTGTGGGTTATTGCCAATTTACTTTTAATTTGATCAATTCAAATGTAGGTCAATATCCCAATGAAATGTGGAGAAGGTGAAGAGTTCTGAATACTTTATGAAGGCACGGTTAATGAGTATAATAAATTCAGCACTTTCAGTGAAAATTAGCGGCGTATGTTGAAGATGACGGAACCCAGAATGCTGCTGTTGTAAAATAATCACGTATCTATAAATGAATGTAATAGTTTTTGTTCATTTGCATATCTATTCGTTCAAAATTGAATGATCATTATATGAATAAACAGAATTCAGTTAGATTTTTTGTGGTCCCATACTGTAAACTAACATAAGGATTTAAAAAAAACATATGCAATTTGTGTAATGTCTATCACCTATGGTGCTGATTGGTTAGCCAATCCCCCAAATCATGCCATTATGCATGATTACATTATGAATGTTACATAATACATTTGGTATATAAACCTATGAATTGAAATCAAGCGAATAATGTTGAAAATGTCCTAACGGGGACATCCCAGAGTTTGGGTAGATTCGATGGTAATCTCAGTTCTCAAATCATATGGGAAGACTCTTCCAATTACATTGAATGGCACACAACAATGTTGTTTGTTTATTGTAAAATAAATTGATTCCAATTTTAAGAAACACAAATAATTTGCATATGATTCGAACCAGGAAAATGTCATGGAATGAGATATTGAACTATGGATATTCCAATTATGCCAATTATACTGGATTCTCCACCGGATTATTTAGCGGGTTATCCTTTGTCTTTCCTGTTTTATTAACGCCAATTTAAGTTTAAAAGACAAATTCGTCAAGCTTTATCTTATTAACTTATGTATTATACATCTAGCACATTTGATAAAGCATGCTACAGCATTCATTACTAGCCTAATGCAGTCATGTGCATTTCTCACACAAGGCTACATGTAAGAAAACCTGTTTTTTCAGAGCATACATCATCAGTGGCAGATGGTGAAAAATATTCTCGGTGGGGCTGTGCCATACTTTTTTGTTTCTGTTACCATCGCAATACAATTTAACACAAACTGCAGGACAGCAGTGGTCAATCAATTAATCATTGAAATTATTTCGGATTGTTGGCCATTTTCAATATTTTCATATTGGGGCCTATACTGGGTACTGTTGATTTTAGCCAATTATGTTTTGCTCCAATTTGTCTTGAACTTAACGGTTGTTTTCGTCAGGCCTTTGTTTAATTTGCAAGTCACATTGATGAAAATGTCATTCCATAGTATTAAACCCTGCATGTACCATCATTGAAGAGATAATTGTTGAGCTGTTACAACAACTGACCTATGTACTTCTTGGCATTTATAAAGTCTTTAAGCAACACAGGAATAAAACGTGTTAAACGTCTCATTAATGTGTGGGTTTACAATGCTCCTGTCCTGTTGGGCAGCCGTTAAATGCACAATATTTATGTTGCTTCATATGCGTTGTATTAAACAGGTCACAAATGTTGTCTTTTTACCAAGCCAATGCATGTTCCAATGTATGTGGCTATGTGTGTTAAACATAAAACCAATAGACTAGAAAGCCTTGCCACTCTGATATGTAATCATATTTTTATGACTTAACTTCCGAACCAATCATTTAAATGTTTTTCAACATGTCAATACAATTCCCCATGGCTTTTTTGTTACTTGTGTGTATAATTTAGTTTTGTGCAGTTCACCATGTTAAATGCAATGTTCATGACACAAGAAGCACAGCAGATTAAAACTTCACCTCCTATTCACCATCAAAAGAAAAGAAAAGAGCTGACCTGATCTACATGCAAATTCAAGGCAAGGTCACAATAGTGACTCCAAACGCATGCTGGATTAACAGAGAATGAGTGTTCAAACCTAGCAATCCTATTTTTTGTGCTCACATTAGCATGGCCAAGGAGGGCTTGGTAGGGTGCCACTTGTACAGTGAATATAATTTCAGTGTTATTATTACATCTCATTTGTTTTTAGAGGTATCTGGTCCAAGACACCAGCAGGGTGTTATAGTGTTTCAGAAATATTTCAGATCGAACATCACTCACACAGACACACCATAAACACAGTATAGTTGTAGTCATCTACATTACAATAACATAATTACAGATTTTTCTTTCAGGAGAAACATATTGATGCGATCACGGTTGTACAAAGAGCATTCTATGATGGATACTGGTCTTTTTTCTGCTCTCTGCACACTGCACTCTCAGAATATTGTGAAATCTGCTGCTGATGTACCTGACACACTCACAGTCATTCATTGTGTATTGTATTCAGTCTAACAGCTGTGATACCGGAATAAATGGCTCACAGACGAATTGTTCACAGACACAGCTCAAACCGCATAGCGATAATGTCTGTTGGTCTGTGTGCCTGCACGGCAACACGCTACACAGTGGACAGTTGCAGTGTATACTAGAAAACATCAACATCGAGAATTCTACTTTGTTCCAACCCGGAGAGTGAACCACTGCTGCCAGGCTTGGGTTACATCCCAAATGGCGCTCCATTCCCTACATGGTGCCAGGTTTTTGTCCAAAGCCCAAAATCGATCTAGAAAATAGGGTGTCATTTTGGATGCAGAACAGGTCTGCCTAGACGCTTCACATGAGCTAATGTCACAGTCACATCAGTGTGGGCAGGAGGACCACAGAACTGCCGGAAGCTAATTGGTGGTGTGGGAAATGAGTCCTTCGATGACCCTCTACACAACGATTGGCCTAACTGAAGTGATGATGCCGTCCCTCTTTCAACCTTCTGAGAGATCTTGGAGATTTCCTGTAATCACAGTCACTCTGCAATGATCCAATTTCCTTTCAATTCAACAATCCATTATTTAATAGCTGTCATTATTCTGACAGAATGACCATTTGGATACACCCACATTTTCATTTGCAATATTTCTATATATATATCATAAGTCAATTTGGTCCAGCCCTATTTAGCTATTAGAACATATCTCGATTGTATGGATTTCAGTAATCTGGACTACAGTATTTAATATACATCATATAAAACTGTTTGAATTTCCAGGGCTAACTTCCTATGTATAAAAAAACAAAATAAACCGTAAAATTCATCAACTCAGCAGCATTCATTCATGGGCGTTCCCCAAACAGTATTCAGATAAAGTATACCTCGAATCTAACGTAGGAAAGGATTTTTTATTTCAAAGATTCAGTCTGCAGTCGGTCTATATATAACGACGCAGCGAAGCACCATCCTCCCAAGCATCTTTCTTCAGACCGAACCTAATGTTTTGTCGAGACTTTCTGTAGCCTAAAGTACCTTGTCTGATTGTTTTCATTTTCCACCAGGGTGAAAGCAACAGAGTAAGTATCCTGACAGCAATGCATTAAATTTAAATCACCTTTCCCTATCCCAGCGGAATTTCATGTGATCCTTTTCCTGTCACATTACGCTTTCCTCGTGCAATGGTTGAACTAAGTGATATTATTTATGAAATGCGATCGCGCGCGCAGCCTCGCGTCCAGTCAGGTCTGTCATCAAATCAACACGACAACACGAAATGCTCACCGGACGGGGAAATGCATTGTCTCTGTCATGCAGTCGGCTGGGCGGCTCTGTCTGCCAGCTCGCTCCGGGGTCTCCCAGCCCTGCCAGCATTAGACCTGTCATTGGCCCGGCGTGATCGCGGCACTCGGCGTTGAGAGGGGTGACCCCGAGTGTGTGATAGTACCCACCCGCCCCCCGCCAACCCCCGACGCTCCCAGACCTAATCTGTGAGCAGCGTCGCAGCGGTCGCTTGGCTCCTCCAGAGGCCAGTGGGAGAGGACAGGTCATTACTAGAGCGTCCTTCAAAGGGAGGCCGCGAGGACTCCTCAGAGTGCTGTGTCTCTCCAGCCCCTTTCCTCCTCTCCAGCCTCTCCTCGATCACTCTTGGCACCGACCTAGCTCGGGTCTTCTGCCTGCTGTGTATTTTTACCATCACTTTACACTCCTCAGGGGAGGCGCAGGCCTGGGGAGAGCCGGAGTCGTGTTCTAAAAAGAGCTAGGGGAGAAAAAAAGTGTTGGCGGTAGGACTTAATAAATGTGCTCCAGACACTGTCAGCCACCACTAATTACTGTAGTTGAGAACAATCTGTTACGGCCTTTAGTGTGGCGGTGTCACACAAAACAAACAGAGATCATGACGTCGTTCATCACTGTCTTACTTATATTGTCCTTGGGTGCTTTTGTGGGTTAATACATGCCAACGCGGAACAGTGTATATCTCGGGAGAAGAAGTTAATTGAGTACATGCGGCGACGGCTGTGTCTGTCGTTTCCTATTCTGTGCGTTTCAAAAGGGATAAGTAAGTCAGATGAGTTCGCCGGTAATGGTTGATAAGTAATTCATTTGGGCCCCTTCAATTTATTAGTGCCCCATGGTTTTTATCAGATGTCTAGTCTAAAAGTTTCACTTCCTACACTCTTTTGATTTTCCTGGCTACGGTTGTACAATATTTAAGTTAGCGGCGTACAATGTCTGGCAATACAATACGTTCACGCTAAACCTCAATTTCCTAACATCAGAGACAATTATAATTATGGGCTAAAGACTGATGAAGCACCTGAGGGCAATATTTCTTTGGACTTCGGGCTATAGCGTGTATATAACAAAATCAAACGCTTTTTATGCATATATGTGCTGACTGATTCTTTTAGAAATAGTAGCTACGGCAAATTCACATCAGGAACGATTCCCCGGAATATGAAGTCAGCCTAGTGAGTGAAGCATACGTAATTAAGTACGAGACGCACTTCAATCAGTAGAGTTCAAACATTCAGTACTAGTTTTAAAGTAAGTTAATAAGGTGACATTCAAAGTTCCAGAAACCGTTTGGCACTGTACGTTTGATGGCAACAGCGATAGAATAAGAAAAGACAAAAACATTGTTCTTGACTAACTCCTACCATCTAGCCTAGAATAAGTTGACTTCTAGATGCAGTCAAGCGGGACCTGTGAAGAACAAGTGAGAATGTGAAAATGTTGCCCGGCTAATGCATAACCGGGCACTGGTTGCGGACACGGACTGTGTACCAAATGGCACCCTATTCAGTTTGCAGCGCACTTAGTTTAAACAGGACACACAGGGAAGTGACCAAAAGTAGTGAATTATACAGCATCGAGAGTGTATACTGTGTGGTTTAAATGGATAAGGCACATGGTACTCTGCATTGTGTGGTACATCAAATCGCTTTCCCTCTAATGTAAGGTGTGCTTCCATTTTTAGAAGCCTTGTTTTACTTTCTGTATCTCGTATATGCACTCAGGGTTGATTGTTTTCGTCATATTTTTTTATATTGCAGCACGTGACATCTTTAAAATGTGTCTGAAACGCTGAATGCTTTTACTGGCTACTTTTTCATTCCCTCTAAAATAATGCATAAAGGGAAAGAGATATATATAATATTATATAATTCCGATGCATAGGATACAGTCTGACTATTTTAAAAGGAATGTAAGAACCAAAACAAAGACGCCCATGATAAAAGTAAATATGTTTCCAAAGTTGAAAGGCTGAAATTGCCACCAACTTCCAAATGTGGGATTGACTTAGAAATGCTTTGCAGTATGTAATAAACTATTGCCCTCTATTGGAGAGAAGAGCTATCTACATTGGTACTTGATGTAATGGTTTTCACGATATACTATCAGTGCCAGCATTATTTCACATTTTAAACATACCTGTTAACTTTACAAAAGATACAATAATATATATATATATATATATATGACATAGATATATGACATAGATATAACATACAATGTTGTGTGTATAAAAACAAACATGAACTTTGATATAACCAAAACAGTTTATGCCTGTAAATGTGTTTTCACTCAGCGTAACAAGGTTGGCTGGACTTTCCTCAACAGCTTTTTTTAATGTAGTTTCGCACTGTAATTGGATAACATAGGTTTATCCTCAGCAAGCACTTTGTATGAGCAATCCAATTTCACATCCTCCTGAAAGGGAAGCTATTATTCCGTACCAAAGGTTGATACTGTAGTCACCCTCCCGTACGAAATGAAGCACAAGGCTCTCTCTAAATCACATCAGCGTTTAACCTTGTTACCAAGCAATCTGTATTATTGTCCTATAATTTCATATTTTCCCCTGTCCTCACTGTGGCACCCATTGGTCGATTGAAAGATGAATCAACAGTCTCTTTGTGGACGACAATGCCTCAGCAGAATCAGAACACTTCACTATTAATGGGTTTTAAGCATTTGACATCGTGGTCCGTCTCACCATCAATATGTGTTTTTCGGTTTGAAGAATAGTAATGTTAGTAATGTTTCGTCCAATAACATCTGGGCTTGATAGCTAGATGGAGTGCGTTTTTACTACTAAGATCCATTATGCCTTGCAAACAGCATTAGTCAATAACTACACATCAGATATTCACTTCATGAGGATCTTTACGGTCCAGTGCAGTCAATAACACAATTTATCTATGAAGCCAACATAACACTGACATTGTAAAAATTATGGTAATACAATTTCCTAAGAGCTGTTTGGAAATATCATAATTGAATGTCAGTCTGTTAAGATAATCTGGTGGTCAGGATGTCAGTCTCTTTAGCAAAAATGTCAAATGTTGCCACTTATTGTCATTGGCAGATGACATTAAACACTGAACTCGAAAGTGAAGAAAATGACTCCCAGGCAAGTGGAATTGGACATGTGGCCTACATTGGCCTACATTGGCCTACATTGGCCTACATTGGCTTACATTGGTCTATATTGGCCTACATTGGCCTATATTGGCTTACATTGTATGGCTGGAGTTACTCAAAGCAACTTCGATTCACCTTTGTTTGAGTGCTGCACGAGCTGTGATCACAACAGACACAAAATATTTGACAAATGGCAGTTGTACAAATACATTGGCATCACGACTGGAACAGGTTTGTTCTTGGTTTGGCAATGCAAATAAATACAAGTACACTTTGAAGAGTTCCCAGACCTTCCTCTGACCCGTTTGCTACTGAAACCTTACAACCGAAACTGTTCGGCAATGTATTTTAGTTCGTTTAAACTGATCATCGGAAAATGTATGAAAAAATCACAATATAACACAATGTACTACTTTAAAATGCTCATCTAATATTCAAATGTCTGTCGCATGCATATCAGCGATGTTCGAGTTGCTTTGTGTATTGGTAAGGCTGTTTGAAATGATATCACTTGCGACCATGTGGGTAAAGGATGGGCTCTATATCAGCCAATCAGAGGTGTGTATGCAAATCCACGCTTATTTGTTTGTGTTTGCTCTAATTTATTAAATGTGCACAACTAATTCATCAGACATGTCTCACACACTTATTGGACAAACACACGAGGCCCGAATGGAAACTTGTTCTCCAACCATCGAGCCAATCAAATCGACTTCCCAGCAGGTGACAAACATTCTCTCTGTGCCTACAGGCAAAACATGGTTTGAATTACATGTGGGGCATAGGTGTAGGGTGTTATGGGCACCCCCATAACAAATCATGGTTCACCATGAGATTATAAATATTAATAAGGCTATATGATTACCACCACCAGCGACCCCGAGAACCCTGCATGAGTCAATGTGTAAATAAACCACCTCAAGTGACTAGGAGCAAGGGAAAGGCTACACCCCAAAATGTTGAGCTCGCTTAGGAGTCACTGGTCAATAAATCAATAACAGCCCACATGGATTTTCCCAACTAATCCCATGAGGTGGTACCATTGCTTTTCTCAAATGGAAAATTATGTTAAAAAATAGGCTCCCTTAAAATAAACACCAACGAATTAAGTCCGTTGTTTGCAAATGAATCAAGTTATTTTATCCGCCCGATAAAAATGAGAGGTCACCTCCTTCTTTTAGTCCAATTCATTACAGCTGTTTTTATTGTTTATCATTTGCATATCAAGATCTAGCCATTTGTCTAATATTTAACCAATGTTAAATTGGTAAATACATTTTTTCAAGTTTTAAGTCAGTCACCCAGAATAGAAACTGAAATCCATCAGCTCTAAGAAAATAGTGAAAAAATGTGCATAAGTAAATTACCTTCATGCCATCATCGTCTTTTGGTCAATGTGTAGTGAGACTCTGAGCTGAGTTTTATATTGACATACAGTGCAGTCAAATTCTCTCTAGGTTTTCTTGCGGCCCATCAAATCTTTTGTATACCTTTTCTTATTGTTGCTATTTCTTAATGTCCAGCTTTACCCTTGGTAAATCTGTCTGTGTACCATTATAATCTTCACACTATTAGAGGACGGAACACCTGCCCTTTGATCTGAGGAAGGCAGTGACATTTTGCTTCAATAGAAGATTGATTTCATTTTCGCTAGGTACCACCACTGGTTTGGTAGTGTGGATAGGCTTTGTATAGCTGAGGTTGTGGTGCCAGAACTTATAAATGAAACATGTAGACACCCATCATTGTTTATACAACCTGGCTAATATGTCACAATTAGCTCTCCTGCCCTACAAAGTGTGAACTTGAGCTTTCACTAATTTGAATGGATATTACTGAATATTTTATTATATCATGGTGGATACTCCCCTGAAGCCAAGCCAAAAACAATCCAATACTTTTAGATTTGTAGAAAAACATAAAAATAGTGCAGTACGAACCCCGTACAACACCTGGCTCACCACCTCGGCCATGTGTGGAAAGTATGTTACTGACATTCTCAGGTATTGTTTTGGTGTTAGCATTTCATTTGGGAACATTGAGTGGTGAAAGGATTTTGGTTATAGGCCAGCTCTGCAGGGAGATGAAATGGGACAGGGACTTCTTTCAGAATACGTTCTAGAAAAACTAGCCGAGACATTTTGTCCACTTGCCAGGTGTTAGTGTAACTACATTTAATGTAACCACGGCCAGACTATCGGACGGGAATTAGGAGCTGCTCTGCTTTTCACGCGAGAGTTCAACTTGTCACATGATCGGCATCTTCCTCTTTAGCGCTTCGTTCGTTCACCGAGGCTCACTGTCTTCAAAGGTAAGAAAGTCACAGCCGGGATATACAGCACTGTAATCAGTTTTATATCAACTGGCTTCTAAAAGACAACACAGAATGAAGTAAATGCATTTGAACTTACGTACTTCTGAAGAAGATGTAACTAGAACCTAGAAGAGTTCAACAGAGACTCAAGACATCTGTGTACACTGGGGAATAAACCGAGTGTTGTTAGGCCTTTTATTTATAGAGGCTTTGGTCCCTGTGGGGTTGTAAGCGTGTAATGGTGTGTTTGTGTGTACCTGCAGCGAAATAACTCACTGTCAACCACAACTACATAAGTTCCACTTTTGCTTGAATAATCTGTGCACCTATTTTACATTTTCCTATTTCAATAGGGCAGGCAGAGGAACTCTTCTCGGGGGACTTATTATTACTCGGCTGGATTAAAGGGAACCGTTCAGAGAATGAAGAAATTACTAAGTGAATCTAGGAATGCAATTTGTTTACAAGTAGCGATGCTCCACCATCGTTTTTCTCCCCGAGGTATCACGTGAAACGTTACATTTTGCTCAATGTGTGTACCTGTGTTGGAAGCGAGGTCATCTGTATGCAGCAAGACTGAGTTGGCCCAATGAGATAAAAAAAATCACATTTATTTATGTTTGGGTACTCAATGCAAATCCTTAGATCCCAGACGCGATCCCTTCAGGTGCGTGTGGTTGCGGGGCTGCTCTGCATTCAGTTATTCTGGGGCAAACTAAGAAATTCTAGTGTTAGAAAACTGTCACAGTGTAATATAGAGATAAGCCTTATCAGCTGAAAAATCTCTATGTAATCTTGGACGTACATCAATAGTTTGAGTCTGCCACCATATTGCTATTTAGAAAACACTCTAAATGAACGATAACATAGTGTGGCTTGCCAGGGAAAAGTACCACTATTCTACTTAACACATTTCAGTCTGGAACATATGCTGTGGTGCGAGTAGTTTAATGTTTGTTTTCAGGTATGCCTTTTTGCAGCGCATTACTTTGCTAATACTAGAAGATTAACGCCATGCGATCAGATGCTGAATATGTTTTATGGACATTTTTATTCAAGGAATATTAAACAAAGCTCCAGTCTTATTTCATATCGGATGAAAACTCGGGGTGGGTACCAATTAGTCGACTGTTAATTATCTCGCTCTCCTTTGATCTAGACTATGAATGCTCCGTCAGACGTTCCCAGTTATTCATCATTCTAGTTGGGAGATGGACTTTGGAGATTGCAAATGATGCACATTAAAAAATGTCTTTAGAAGCGAGGCAGATTGAGAGAAGCAGGAGCCAGATTCATTTTAGCAGCAACTGCAGCTAGCACACTAGCTGTTGCTAGTCTTTGTGTTTCTAGTCAGTTGCCCTGCTGTGAGACCATTTAAGTGTCATGTACACTTTCATTTTCCATGTGGCCTCTCACAGGGAGTTCATACCAAACAGCATGCATTCTGTCTTCTAGCTATTGTGTTAACAACAAGCTTGAACTTGATCAATTGCTAACATTTTGGAATCAATTATCCCACTTTGTTGACATGTTCATTTCTATGCAAAAAATGACAGTTTTTTTCTTGTTTATATGACATTAAGCGCCTATGTTGGGGATGTAAATATTAAACCAGCCTCCCTGCGTGAAGGCAAAGGCGTGAATATTTAAATACTCTGATGAGCTGAATATCACAGCACCTCCATTTGTGTTATGAGATAATATTCTCATTTCCTTTTTTGTGATGTGGACAGTAAGTTGAATTCACTTGACACCAAGGATTAGCATTACTGTCAGAACCGGAGACAACCTAGACAACTGCAACAAGCCTGTGTAAACTCCTGCTAGGAAATATATAGTAGAAAAACAAGTGTATCCTGCATTTTACTTATATATTTTGGCTGATTTAACTACTCAAGAGTTTTTTGGAATTCTTAGTATTGTTAGTGATGCTCTTTGTTTCGTATGCGCAAAAGCTGTCAATCTTGAAATCGCAACTAGCAGAGACGAAGTTGTCCCTTTACTGGTGACACTATAGGTAAACAAAATGTGTGTGCCTGAAGGAACGGTTTTCAGGAAAAGTCCTATTGAGGATCTCACATATTGTTAAAAGATCATTGCCAACTATGAGAGAAGCGTCTCTCAGTCATGTGTTAGCTTGAACTCATTTTGTCAGCCCTGAATACATTACAGCACATTTCAAATGACAGGGAGAGAAATAGAGAGAGAGAGAGCGACTGGGAAACAGCAAAGTGAGATCGAGATAAAGGTAGAGAAAGATTGAGGGAAGAAAAAGAGAGTAAAATCTAGGCAGAGATATCAAGAGACGGGAGCACCTGCAGATAATTACATTGTGTTATTGTCCATTAAAAAAATATACAAATAATCGTAAATCCTAAAGGGATCATCAAGAGGCCAAGTCGTTCCGGACAGGTATCTGTTGATCTGTACATTGTCATAAAGCCCATCATTTTAATTAAACAGATGGTTTTGTGGAATACATTAATGAATACATAATCATTATAGTTTACATGCTAATCTGCATTTTTTTTTACGTGTTCAAGAAGTGGAACAATTACTGTTTGATTGCTTTTTAGAATGAGCCATATCTCTGAGGTAAGCTTTGTATCGGACCTGTGCCAATGATTTAATTTCAGTCAGTTAATCAATCTGTCAGGCTTTTCACATGTTGGGGGGTAAGCACAAATCTGTGGCCCGTTCTCCAGCTGCTCCAGTTACATCGGTCCTGTTGACGAGATCTCATGATAAAGGTAAATTACCCCCAAGAAATGTTTTCCCCCTGATTTTACTTCATTAATGATTACACGATCACAAACACCATATATTGTGAAAACGAAAGTTCCCTCCAGACCGAGTTGCCTCATGCTGAGATGGGATTTCGTAGACAATGCACAACCAGTGAAATATGCAGATTCCCAACAGCACACACTGACAGTCCCCATCTGTAACATACTGCACTCATTTTGCCTTCTAGTGCACTCATTTTGACCAAAGCCTGTGAGGCCTGCGAGGCGGCGCTGAAAAGGAAGCACACAATCTGGAACACAACCCCCCTAGAACGTGTTTTGAATCTAAAGCCACGATTCTCCCAGGCTTTAATGCCTCGGAAACTTCCCATCCATTCAATTGAATTGGTCATATCCCAAGAACAAACTACAGTCTCTTCCTGCAAAAACAGGTCACACTGAGTTCGCAGGATGTGGAATAATTCCACATATTCGGGGATCCAATGGATACAGACTACCTAATGGCCTCCTTTTAATTTGACCTGCAGGCCTCGCTACCAGGCACAGCTAGCACCGTGGCCCACTCTCACAGAGAGTTTGTTTGTCCTCTCAACAAAGTTGCCTCGGTGAGATAGAGCAATCATTTCCAAGGCTTCTCTAGGTTTGTGAATGTTGGATCAACAAGGAGTGACTTGAATAATGAAACCCACTGAAATGATCCCATACAGAAACTGAACTAGAAAGACAATCGGGGATTAACAGTAAGAGCTAGCGAAAGTCGCACGGAGAGATAATGTGAAACCTGATCACCTCACAGCATCGTGGTCTTCTTTAAGTAGGAAACTGGATAGCCGAGCCTGATTATTCATTAAGATATTGTCTCATAGGTTCATTTCGACTCATTATCGTGTAACATAATTCAATACAACGTTTTTAATAAACATATTCCAGGCTAGACGTGTCACGTTCATCTGCTCATTAGCAAGCATATCCTGCTAATTGTGACCTCAGCTTCAATGTTAATGTTGTAAAGTACAAACGCTTTACACCAATTTCTTGCTCATCTGGTATGAGAAAAGAACACAACTTACTCTCTCGAGTAGAGAACCAGCAGTTCACGATCCATCCAGGTTGAGAGATGTATTCCAATGCACGCTTGGTCTTTCGTGTGCCAGTCTGCTGAATTCCCTCGTCTATGTGTGTGAGTGTGTCTGTCTAGATGCAGTGGTTTAGAACCTCTCCTACATGCAGTACACAGTTAGCAGGTCAGCACTGCAGTGACTCACTGTAGCTGTCAGTGGGCTGATGCCAAATTTATCACATTTCCCAATTCTGTATTTTCGTCTTGTGAGGAAAAAGTGACATGGTGACGCCGTGATTGACAAGCTGCTTTACTGAACGGGAGCGTTCCATATTCATGGCTTGATTTAAATTCGGAACTGTACATCAGTTGACTCGATATAAGAGAATGTGTCCTGTTCAACATTTGCCTTTGTGTAACATTGGAAGTGGGCACTAGTAGACTGCTGTGATTCTATGTTCTGGTTTGTTAAAGATTCAGGGGCGTTGTTTGCGTTGTTAGAAAACATTGGACATTGGACCTGAATTGTATTCTTGAAAATGTACATCCAAAAAGGTCAATTTCACTGTGAAAACGATGCAATAAAGGGACACTTTCTCAAATATGTTTTAAACTGTATTAGACACTGTATGAGACAATGCAAAACACATTCCAAATCTATGTTTAGTTGTTAATACTCTTACTGTTAAAAGATCAGTAATGCAAACAAACAGTCTCAAAGTTTAAATTCATTGATTGATTGAATTGATCACTAAAGATGAAAACGCAAGACAATACTTGAACAAAGCATGTCTCTAAACATGAATCAAAGATGTAGGCATGATAACATTTGCCTGTCCTAAAAGCTCGACCAAAAAAGTAGATAAAGACATAGAGGAGAAAAACAGATGGTAGTAAGAGGAGGGGTAAGTGAGAGAGAGAGAGAGAGAGAGACGGTGAGAGAGACTCAAACAAATCTCATTTATACCCATAGCATTTCTTAACATGTGACCAGTGGGAAATCCAATCAAGCTGACCAGCAAACATTCTCAAAGTGGAAATCACATCCTGAAAGAGGACCTGGTCAGACAGGCAAATTGATAACAATACATCATTATCCACCCAGAACAGATACAAATAACCCAATAAAGCATGCAATAATTCACGTCAAATTTCACAGGATTAACAGTCCTTCAGAGAACTTGCTTCAACGTAATATCGCACATAGAGGAACTTCTGTGTTCTTGACAAACTTAATTCCATTGGCCATGTATTTTGGTTACTGTATGGAAAATCCATTTCCACCTATACATTAGCGAAGATAAGAAAAGCCCAAGAGTCTTTAGTCTGACGAGGCCAAGAAGGTAATGCCAACTGGGCAGAGTCTACAGTTTTCTACAACTCAAAGGGTAGTAAACTCAGTCCAGGAGTATCCACATTTCCACACGTTCTTTGTCACAGACTCATCATAATATTTGAAAAAGCTGTCCCTTAACCCATCCGTTGTCCTGAGGAACTATCCTTGTAGTTACCGCAAAATTTACATATTTGACAGTCTTGCGTTTTTCAAACAATTACAAAACAGGGTATTCCAAATGCTGAACGCTAATGACTTGATACGCATGACGAACGAGACTATGCCACAAGTATGACATCACATCACTTCATGCTGACTTAATTGAGTTCGTAACTGATTTATAATAGCAATAAGGAATCTTGGGGGATTGTGGTATATTATTACTCTGTATAGCAGCATGCATAAAAACATCTCTTAGCCGTGGTATATTGGCCATACGCGACACCCCCTTGTGCCTCATTGCATGAACATGTTCACCTACATTAGAAATAATATGAACGTCGTATGGTTTAAAAGAGCCGACTGAGCGTAACAGCCTGTACCTTTGGATAGAATAGGACCCAGCAGCATTGCCCATACATTTCTTCATACTTAAATTCAATCATCCAGATCCACACTGATTTTGGCTTGGTTTGTTTACTAAACATTTGTTCAACATATTGTACTTTGTCCCCTAAGGCGGTAGGAGTGATAATCTGTGTCGTGGTTGGTTTTATTGTGCAGCCGTAGGGTCTTCATGGTACAGCACATTTTCACAGTGCACCGGGCTAATCACCGTTTTCCATCTTGTGAGGTAATACTTAAGAACACATGGAGCAGCCTTGTAAGCTGTTTTAACTGACTCGGCTGTGAAAGACGCGTGTCAGCCAGCCTCCCCAGGCCAAACATGATGTGTGTGCTGCCATAAGTATTACATTCCAGGAGAAATCTATGAGAGCAAATACTGAGAGTGCATTGTGCAAACGGCAAGAGTCTAACCTGGGGATTTTGGAAGTTTAAGCCTCATAGAGTTCCTTTGAGTAGTTCCTCCTGTATGGTGTATTTCCTGAGGGAGACGACAGCTACCGGCAGCTACTGCTTGTGAAATATTATGGGCATCCCAGTACCAGTTATTGGAGCTACCTGAGTTCATATTTTTGCTTGCATTTGTGACGAAGTTGTACATATAACCTAAAAAATGTTCTTTTTAGCGTGGAGTAGGTTTGCGTTTTCTGGTTTCCATTGTTAAATTAACTGGAGGTCATTGGTTGTCTCCCATCAATTGTAAATATTACCATTTTGCAAAGTCTACAAATTGCTATTGAAATTGTAAATTTGGTTATGTTCACTTTTACTTCAGTACATTTAACATTAAATGAAAGTTGTTATCTCAAACCGCTGGCCCTCACTACCAGCATTCTGGGGAAAACAGTTTAAAAATAATCTAGACAATGATCTCTCTGTGTATATTTATTGAGAATTGTGGAAACCTTTAGGAGGTTAGGCTTTTTAATAATTTACCATATTCTGGAGTCATATCAGTCCTGGAGGCAAAAACTTTGATTGAATGACTCAAGGATAAGGATGGAGTTCATGTCAGGAATCATTGCAAAATGGAAATTGAAACGAGTCATTTGTAAGACATTTGTAAGACAAAAAAGAATGCAGACAATTTGGAATTATATTGGAACGGGATAACAAAGAAATGTCAGTTTAAATAAAAGCCATGTCAAATTGTCTTTGTCAGTGTATTCTTATACTGATTTGGCATATTTCCAATAAAGTTCATTTGTTTATTTTGGTTGATTTTCTCGAAGTTTTTAAAAGCAATTAGAAACATCCCGGTGACGTCTATAAAAAAGGATGCCTCCCAGAGATGGGAGAGAATGTAGCCAGACTGGCACCATCCAGTCCTGCTTTATTTCACGGTCGGGTTTCCTCAGATTGGTCATCAAGTGTTTTTCCCCCATTTGATTTAATAAATATAACCTTGAGTAACTCGGTCGGCTCTGTTGTCCTGTGTCCCTTTTCTGTGTCCTGTGACAAGCATCCAAAATATTTTCACTGACACGGTGGTTGGTAATGATTGCGGTTGCTTAAAATCCATGCTATGTATTTTTTTACATTGCAGCCTGTCCCGGTATTTGATCTGAAATTAGAAAAAAATTGTTATCATTAGTTATAATTACATTTTCAACTTTGAATGAATTGATATTGTAGTGACCTTAACCCTAACAACTACAACCAGTGTTATGTTAATATTATTTCTTGATTTGGTTTTCTGTTCATCACTTAAATTACGCAATTACACTGAACCCCTGAACCATACCACCAGCAGCACTGACATATTGAAAAGATTAGCTGCTATATTGACGGCAAAACACGACTAGCATTGGCAATTCAATGGAGCTTTTGCACAAGCCGGTAAAATTTTCTACTTTTCAAGCCCAAAATTGTTTTCGATTATCTAACAGACAACGGAAACCAAAGGTATGCTAACAATCTGCAAATCTAAGGGACTTGTGACCCATATACAGCACCCGCTGTGTTGTTTACACCTTTAAAATGACATCCATGCCAGAGCTAAACTCTGGGAATACCTTTACCGTTACATTGCTACCAGAAACAAAGCATATAAAAATACAGACAGCTATATTTTCTTGCGATCCGGGTGGGTCAATAATCCAGTCGTTTGAGTGGTGAAGGACAAGAATTTCTTCATTGTCAATGTGATGGTGTGTGCTAATTTATATACATTACCGTTGGTTCAATGGGTGGTCAGTGTGACTTAGTGCAGCCAGTATAACATAGAATCTTGTGACATAAATGTACTGGAAATATAAATGTGTTACCCGATGTCAGGTAAACCACACCAATAATTATTCCTAATTTAACTTTATCGATATGATAAACAAAAGTTTTTGCTAGCTGCACTAAGCTGGAGTTGGTTTCATTGGATCAGACAAAAATAGACAATATCATTCATTACAATTATTACATGTAGATATAAGGATTGCTATTACAATATTTATACTAATATGTGGATATTTGATAAATAACCTGTAATTAAATGTTCACTACAAAGACGTGTGTACTAGTTTGACAGCTGCCATTCTATGGCCATCATGCCAGGAACAGCGGGACGTCTAATAGCACAAATCCATAACCTCCTCCTCTGAATATTCCTTTTCGGACGGGAATCTGTAAAAACAACCCAGTCTTGTCTCCTCTTCCATTAGAGCATCCAATATAACAGCAACTATCTGGCATTTTGAAATAATCTTTCAATGGCGGGAAAAGGGGTTTTACCGCCAGGTGGGGCGTATCCATATGCCCTGATGTCAGTGAAAACTATGTATGTAGATATTGGTTCCCATGTACCAATAAACAATGTAGGAAAAATACAGTCAGAGGTTACCAACCACAACATAGTTTTGGTGTATAAATTAGCTAGAAATGTGTCGGCATTAAATACGTATCTCTGGCCCCATCACAGTTGTGTGTAGTGCTGAGATCTAGCCGAGATCTCACAAAACTCAATCGATGTCTAAAAACCGACCATTTCAGAAAAGACAATTTCTAGATAACTGCTTCTCTTTCTGGGATTCACCCAGAAAAAACATCCTAGTCTAACTCACTGAAGAGTGACAGCCTTTTTCCAACCTGGTGTGGTGCTCTGTTTTAATCCATCAAAATAGAGAGGAGTCTAACTTCTCTAGGCTCTCAATAAGGATGGCAACCAGCCTACAAGCTGTCTGCCGCTAGCATAGTCTGTTCAGTTTTCTCCACTAAGACAATATCTTAACCTCTAAACCAAAAAAACATAACCTACACATACCCCTAAATAATATTGACTGCTAATAACGAAAGAAGAAATATCCCCTGGCACACAGAAGAAATACATTTAAGCTCCGAACTGAAATTCTATTGGGTTGCTTTAAAAGACAACATGGCTTTTGTGGAAAAAAATATATAAGTATAGTCTAACTATATCTAAAGAAAACATTTTAATTATATTCTGTAATGCCCAGAATTGTGTCTCCTCCTCCATCTGGATGTTCCTGAGCTCCTGGAGGAGTGTGCCCTCCCCCCTCCACATGTACCTGAACTCCTTGGGAGGCAAAACCCCTTGGACCAAGGCCAAGTGGGGCTGGACTCTAAATGGTGAGCTGCCTCCAGAGCTGAAGCCGCCGCTGGGGAGACCTCCGACAGAACCACCTCCCTGGTGGTATCCTGCCCTACCCCTGTGCTCATCAGTGGACCTTGCCTGGCCTGTCTGGGAGCCAGACATTTGGGGAGAGTACTGTCACGACTGGTGAACTATGTCACACTAGGTTCCCACTCGGGTGGTTTTATGGGATGCACTTCTTGTTTTCTGGTGATTCTGTTTTGTTATTAGCACAGCTGGTTCTTGTTAGCTAATCACCGGGACAATTTAACTCAGTAGTTTGGTGTGAACACTTTTCTTTTCTCATTGTTTGAAGTTACATGTATGTGTAGGTGAGTGGGCTATTTAATAATCGTTTTGAATGTTTTTAAGTCACAATCGTGCACTTTAATTTCTACAGTTTAGGTTTACCGTTCGTTGTTTGATGTTTGTTTTATTTATAACAAACACTACCAACCTGATTCTCCACTTTGCAAGTGGCTTTTATTCTCACTACACCTAAGCAGACGTGGCAGCTATATATAATTTATACTTCTACATTGTACCCTGCAGCTTGATATATTCTCTCTGGACGCTTAAAACTGTTCAGAGCACTGAGCTGGAGGACCTGCAATTGAAACCTATGTAAAGATCCAGCCAGCTAGCCTAATGTAGTAGTAATCTAGTAGCTTCTTACCAATGATAATAAACAAGTCATGAAAAAATAAACCTTAGTTACAGCCAGAAGAGGACTCGCCACCCCTCAGAGCCTGGTTCCTCTCTTGGTTTCTTCCTAAATTCGACCAATCAGTGAGTTTTTCTTAACCGCCGTGTATCAACTTGTTGATGTGTGCTCTGTCGGATTCAGTCTGGGTGTTTGTAAAAGCACTTTATGAAAACTGTTGAAAAAGGGCTTTAAAAACGTTGTTGACTGATTGAAAATACAACTTCTTGAGACGAAACTCAGTGGTAGAGTGCAGGATTTGTATGTAGATGTCTTTGGTTCAATCCCCAGCTTCTCCCCAGGTCGCTGTTGCAAATGAGAATTTGTTCTCAATCGGCCAACCTGGTAAAAAAATTGTTAAATTAACAAATTTTAATGTTTTTACACAATCCAACGTTTTACAATTACAGAACTATGAAGTAATACAAACTATTGCATTTTCTGAGCATATATTGTTGTTCTCTCTCAAAAATGAAACATGCCTCTAGACACGAGTCTATTGTAAAGGCAATATTTGATATTGTGTTGGCATTTTGATTGGATCTTATTTACTAGCTTAAACGTTGAAATCATAGGCATCATTTAAACTGGGAACGCCGGGGACATGTCCCCACCACTTTTTGAAAGCATTTGGTTAAAATGTTCTGAATAATCAAGCGAACCAAGAAATATTAAAGGTTTATTTGCACAAAATAAAACATGCAATGCAGTTTAGATACAGAAATAAACATCATCATTAATCCAGCGCTGTGTTGTAGTTGCGCTGTGTCACGTGACAAGCAATGACGCATCACCATGGAAACATTAAAGTGACATGCAGGTTCTAAATAACGATAGCGATAGAGAAACGCCCCAAGAAGGCGGGTCTATGTAGCAGTTAAGCCAATTGCTAATTTAAGTTATGAATGATTGACATAACATTTAGCCAATCAGCGTTCTTAAATCGAATCCAAGAAGGGCGAATATTCTATCGCCCCAATCTCGTCCCTGAAACTGTAAAGGGAAGCAGTATATGCGCGGCTTCTCCAGTTGCTGGTACACCAGGTAGGAAGGCTAAAAACAGGCACATTTTATCCAACTTTATTGATATTGTGAAGTTTTGTGGGGCTTTTGAGTTGGCCTTGCGTGTGCATGATAATATTACTGTATACATGTTGTTTTGTTGTTGCAGTTCTGGAGCACATTAACAATTAGTTACATTTAGTTTGATCATAAAATACTGTATGCTATTCTTCCAGTCAAAGTCAGCCACTTGATATCCATTTCTATATTATACATCCTTTATACAGTGTAATTTCCTATAAACTTAATATATATAAATAAAGGCTTGTGTTTGTGCAATATGATGTTTATGTTTTTGTGTAAGAATGCCTCAACTTTTTAATATTGGCATTAGATAATTACTGACTATTTCACTGAGCATTGCTGTCCTGCAGTTTGTGTTAAATTGTATTGCGATGGTAACAGAAACAAAAAAGTATGGCACAGCCATTTTTTACCAGCCGCCACTGCTGGGGGATCAGTTTGAATATTTTAAATTTACGTGTGAAAGGGTTCCGTCCAATTGACCCTTGGCAAAAGCACACCCCTAAAATGCAGATTGGCTACTGACCAATCTAATATTGAACTCGCTATGCCCATTTTTGATGCGCCGTTATTCCATTTTTTTCCCGTCCTGCTGTAATGTTTTTTCATCTGATCTTTTGTCCCCACCACTTTTCAACACAAACGGACGCCCCTGGTTGAAATACATTTACGAAAACAGCAATCTCTGCCATATACCTACACAAGTAATGCACCACATCAAATACTTTTTATAGACTCAGTTAGTAAGACTTTGCGACAGGTGTTAGCTAGGTTAGAGTAACATTCAGTACAGAGTTACATTTGTGACTGAGTATTTCAGAATCTTAGGGAATGTAATGATACAGCCCAGCAGACAAAACAATAATTGTTTTTTTTTCGTTTATGTAATTACACATATGAATTATATATGAAATATGAATTATGTTACATACAATTGCAGGTACTTAGAGAGCATTGATGATAAACAATAAAATGCCTATGGCTTGCTATGATTGATTCAAGTTTAATCAAGTAAGTAATCAATCAAAGTTGGAAATCAACCATCTCCATTTGTGATCAGAACAGATATGGCGTAGTGCATCTAATGTAAAATGCCAAAAGCAGACGAGCAGTCAAATTAAAATGTGTTAGAACTGACTAACACCAGTGCAGATGAATAAAAAAGTGTGTATTTTATTGTTACTAATTAAAACATTTAGAACAAGGACATCAAACTCAATCTACAAACGCACAGGTCTACTTTTCCGATAGCTGCCTTTAGAATGCTTCTGATTGAAGAGCTGCAATATTAACAGAGTCATAAGTATTTTAAATGAAGGGTTGCTAAATGGGCTTGGGACTGGTTGGCAAACATGGAATGGTTAGGGAAAGCGTCTGCACAATCCCTCAATCTCCTCAGATTACCTTGTCAGTGTCCTACACCATAACGAAACACATCCATGTCAGTGTCCTACATTATAACGAAACACATCCATGTCAGTGTCCTACACCATAATGAAACACATCCTTGTGTTCCAGAGACTTATTGAAACTTTTTCATAAGATTCTTATTCCAACCTGTTGTAAAATGTAAAGAAAAATGCACTACAATTTTTAACGGTCGCTTTTTCAAACATCTAAAGAGGAATTCATGTAATATCATGCAATATCTTTACAAAGAGTAATGTTCTGCAGAAACGCAAAATTAATTGTGTATAAATTAAACATCCAACTACTTTTACATTTTATTATAGAATGAAACACAACAGAACAGCCAAACAATATGCAATGTTGTGTGTTTTGAGCATTGAACATAGGTGTATGTGTTCTGTCGTCTAAAGAAGGTCCGGTGGGGCCTAAAAAAAACACAAAAATAAGTATAATCACTACTTTCCAAATAAGCAAACCCTCGCGAAACAATTCTCTCAAGTAGCCCTTTTTAAATATGCAAACATTTCATTTTTTTCGAGAATTCTCATAATGTGTGTTCCTCCTGGCCACCTCTTTTGAATTTTTCTTTTTTGCCTTACACATCGGCTGCAAATTAAGTGAGCGGAAAGCCGTTCTGTTCACCTAGTTGAACTCGTCTTGCTGTGGTGCCTTTATGGCATACTTGTGTCTGTTAATTGCAAATAAACCCCTTTTTACTATAACCAGTTGATCAATGGTGGATAGAACTGTCCATTTTGCTGATGTTTACACCCCAGACAGTGGGCCTTTAGTGCCTGACTCACCAAGGCTGAGAGTTTTAAGTATGATCGTCAAGACCAACTGATCATAGCCGGTTGATATACAGTGCCTATAGAGAATCATCATAACTCTTCAAAATATTTACTTTTTTGCACTATTTCGCTTGAAATCAAAGCCCAATAAAAAGTTTTTTTTGGTTCCAGCTTTATTTCAACATTCTGCCAGACAAGTAATGTTAAAAGACTAAAGTTATTTAAAGCATGGACAAATGAAAACTAGGTTAACAGTCATAGTACGGAGGGGAACTGATATCTTCAACCGGTGTTTCTCGGTTTCCTTTTCTCACGAACGCATCCCCGGACTCATTCATTGCATTGTGTTGTTTTCCTCATTACTTACACCAGGTACGAATTCCCCTGTTAGTATGTGTATAAATGTTGGCCCTCTGCTTTCTCTGTTTGTGGATCATTGATGAATGTTGTGTTGTTATCTGTTGTTGATGTGTTGGAACTGTTTCATATTTAGTAAGTAGCTATTTTAGCATGATTTCATTTCATTACGTTATATGTGATTTACCGTTCAGTTCAGAATCTGAACCAGAAAGTGTTTTATTTGCCAAGTTCGTTTTCACAAACAATGAACTTGTCTTGACCCATTTCTGTGGGTACTAATTCTAACAAGATGAGCAAGAAAGACCACGCCTAGCTAAGAATATACTGAGTTTCAATATAATGTACTTTCATTATCCAAATGAGATGACTTTGGAGAAAAATACACGCAAGGCAAACAGGATAGACCAAGCATAGGTAGGAATGTGCAAAATAGAATATGCAATATATCAATACAAAATGTATTACATGTGCAAATGTGCAATGATTAATTAGAGCTCAGGTGTCCTTTGAAGAATGTAACTAATACGGTAGTGCACAGGGTGGTAATACTATTGAGAATGTAGGGGCCAGGCTAAGGACAGTTTAATGCTGATGTGAATTCCTTCGGCTTAGGGGAGAAAACTGTTTTTGTGGCGAGAGGTTTTGGTCTTGATAGACATCAGCCTTCTACCAGAGTGGAGAGGTAGAAGGTTTATTTGATTTCATAAAAAACACAAACTTTATTATTATATGATTATATGGCTGTACCGGATTGTTCCAAACCACACAACCACAAATAGTTGGTGACACTAACAGAGATTAAAAAGTGATCAGTCCCATGATTTAATACTACGTAGAGCTACCTTTTGCCTAAATTACAGCCATCAGTCTGTTAGGATATGTATGTATTAGCTTTGTGCACCTAGATTGAGGAATATTTGCCCATGCATCGCTGTTCGAGTTCAGTCAAATTTCGTGGGGAATGGAGATTGAATCAATCCACAGGTTTTCAATTGGATTTGGGTCTGGGCTCTAACTTGGCCATTTAAAAACCTTCACCTTGTTATCCTTAAGCCACTGCATATTTTTGGGCAGTGTGTTTAGGGTCATTGTCGTGGTGGAAGGTGAAACATTTTCAGCTGTCTACCAGAGGGCCACAGGTTCTCCTGAAGAATTTGGGTGTACTTGGCAGCACCCTTTTTCCCTTCAATCCTGACCAATTGCCCAGTCCGCGCTGAAGAAAAACACACCCACAACATAATGTTGCCACCGTGCCTCACAGAATGTATAATTTATTGTTGGGTAGTTTTCTGAGTTTGGTATTCACCAAACATAACGCTTGCAGTTCAGTCCAAAAAGTTGAATCTTGGTCTCATCTGACCATAAAGGTTTTTGCCACATGGCATTGGAATCTTCCGCATGTTTTTCTGTAAAGCACAAATGAGACGCCATGTGGCCCTTTTTCAGCAGAGGCCTCTTTCTTGCCACCCTGCCATACAGGCCAGCGTTGTGTACAGCTTGAGAGTTTTCTAATGAAGTTCACTTCAATTGATTTCAGGTGGGGGGTAACTAGCATTGTGTATTATCTGGAAAGTGACGGGTTGTACCTCAACGAGTATATAATGAGCTAAGCCAGCTAAGCATTTAAATTATTTGCACACGTTACAGTGTTTTTCAAAGACTTCGAAGTCCTTAAAAATGTTTTGGTCATGCCTTTCTTTTAACCGTATTCTCTCTTTTATATAATCTCTATCGACCATGTAAACCTGTAATTATGTCAGGTGACTGTGGGGGCGGCTCGTGTGTTTGGAGGCCGCAGGGCGTGCCAGCTTGTTTATGTAAGAGAAAGAGAGAATGAAGAGTACGAATTGGGTTTGGAGAGTGGGCTGCACTGGCGGAAATCGTCAGGCCGGTGGCCCGCTTAGCTCTGCAGCAAGTATAGCAATGATGAATTAGCTCATCCGACCCTCATCAACGACCCAACATCCCAGCGGGATTCTCCTGTGTACTCACTCTAGCATTGCACGCATTACATATATCATAAGACATTATTTTTAGGCCTAGTTTGATCAAAACACAGTGCTACTAGATGCAAAGGTCGTCTCTACATAATATTAAAAGCTTAAAACCGTTTTTTAGGAAAACCTACCAAAGTGTGCAATTACTCAATTAGCCATGCATTTCTTCTGGACAATTTTACAAAATGTGAAGTCTAAAATATGTTCTATTTGGGAACATACAAACATTCAGATCAAATGTATCAACGTGAGAGTCTCACTCGAGTGATGTTTACACTTTTATCAAAATCTTGCCGAGTTAAGATATCTAACTGTAGAAATTGTATTCTGCCACCAAATGCTTTCAGAACAATACCTGGGTTACTTGTCTGAAATGGTCATTACTCCAGGTTAAAGGTAAATGGAAATTCCTACTGTTGGATATGCTAAACTATGGCTCTGCTCCAGATGTAATTATACATCATTTCGCAAGCCAGCATAATCTGACGTGCAGGTCTGTAAAACAGGGGGTTCTTAACGCCAAGGTATTAGTGTAATGCTAGACCATTAAAGTACATCTGATGATATTTAAAGTATTGGCATATCGCTTCATTTTAATGATACCATTTAAGCCAAAGGCCTTTTACATGCAGATAACCCATTTTCACGCCCTGACAGTTCAACGAATGACGCAAATGCTGTCTGATGTAGAAACAAATGGAGGCAATTATTGTGGTCTTTTTGTGGTCTTTCTACAAGTAAATATATATGGTTGTCCATGTTCTATAGAACCAATGTTGGACTTCCTATTTGCAACAACACTGCCAGATAGACAGAGTTATTTTCTCTGGCTTGTTAAAAACAACAGGCAGAGAGGAGCCTTTCTATCTGGTCTAATTGTGTCCCATCCTCATATGTGTGCTTTTCAAAGTAAAGGAAATACTCTGAAAGTTGCTTGAGGGGTGAGAGCTGGACAAAGTTATTTTGTGTTTTTTTGGAGCTTCAGATAGCTAAATTGGAACACACAGCCACGTTCCTTTGGACTGTGAGTACAAGAACTCTAAGACATGAACAAGCAACAGCAGCAGCAGACAGACAGACCAGTAGTGCAAATTAAATAATACGTTGTTTCCCAGTCAGTAGCCAGCTAGGCAGTGTCATACAATTTCCAATTGTAATGTGTCCACTACAGCCTATTTGTTATTAGGTTCATCCATATAAACTACAGACATTTATGAAATTATGGACACATCTTTAACAGAATGACATAATAGGAATTTGACTGGTCCAGAACCAAACTCTACAGTGCCTCTAGAACTCTATCATACCCTGTCAAAATCCTTGCTGTTTGTCACATTACACCCTAAAATTAATATCAATTCCATCTAACTTGTTCTGTCTGTATTGACACATTATAATCCTCAACATCTAAGTAAAAATAAAAACATTCTCAACAATAATTATAATGTAATTAGTGAAACACATGGTTTGGATAGGTGACACACTTGGGTTAACACAACTTACATTTCTTTGCCTCAAAGCCATTCATAGTTATATCTTGACATTTGCGGGAGATGTCAGGATTGCAGTAGCCTGCAGTTAGTGTTTACCGGTAATTTTATTGTCGGTTGACTTGTCCTGAGCTCTTCGTGAATACTAGGTTCTAGCATTTCTTCAGCTTTCGTTTGTGAATCCTGTTTAATAGTACGTTAGTAGTCTACACATCCATTTGTTACATGAATGTGTTCAATTTGGAATTTCCCTCCGTGTGTCTCCCAAACCAATCTCCCTCTAAAAATGCATTGAACGATAAGGCCAGCCCGGCCTACCATAAGTCGGACCACGTTTACCAGTTGGTCCCAAGATGTTGTGTGGCATGACAATTTGTAACTATTTATTGTTTTTGCTGATCTATGAATATCATTATCTTGTTGTCGCCAATCGCATTACCACTGAAGCATCAGGCTACAGTAATAGTGGAATCATGTTATGGACTGACTTTTAAGGGTTTTGATAAATTGCATTCATTGAATTCTGAGTCAATCACCTTCCATTGTTCACAATTAAACACAGAATGTATTTTACATCATGTTGTGCTTTTTAAACAGAAATATGCCAATATGCTACTGGCCAATTCCTTTTAAAATGTTAACTTGGCGTCGTGCATTTGCTTGTTCAAATTAATAAACCTCACCCATTAGATCGAGTTGCGGGTCTTGGTTTGTTGTTAATGCTGAGTACTGCCAACCCAGAGAGTTTTACTTCTTTATTATTTGAAGCTCTGAAAATTATCTCCAAACAGGAGCCACAGTCACAGGTATGGTTAAAAAGCGCTGCACTTTTTTTTTAAAGCTTAACACTTCCATTTGTTGAAAGCATCTTTCGGGAGCTTGCTTTTCAAAAACACTTCACGACATCTGGGTAGAGCATTTGACTGCAGATCAAGTGGTCGCAGGTCTAAACACTGGTGCCCGCTAGAAATATAGTTTTACTAACATATTTGTATGTTTGATGCATACCGTTGTGATGCCTAACGCTTCCCTGAGTTGAAAACATCTTTGGGAGCTGGGTTTTCATGAAGTGATTTGTCGGAAAAACTCAGTGGTAGTGCATTTCACTGCTGGTCAAGAGCCCCCAGGTATAGTTCTTGGAACCACAAAAAATACAGTTTTTTGCTCACACTTTTCTAAAGTTCAACGCTTTCATTTATTCTAAGCATTTTCGGGAGCTTGCTTTCATGAAACACATTGCAACATCGAGGGTGTGGCTCAGTGCCAACTGTCCCCAGTCATTTTGACTGTACTAATGTCATAAGCACAGATGTAAACGTCTCACTTGTCTTTTGTATGGCTGGTACCTCACTGCGTTCCAATGCGTTCTTAGACAGCGTGATTTTTTCCCCTCAGTACCTGCATTATTCCTTTGTAGCAGAAGTGTTCTGATTTAATGGGGTTATATCTAAATGCCGAACGAGTAGAACATAGCTTTTTAAGAGTATAAAGAACATAAAGCCTCTGTACAGTGTAATAGTACACCAATATTTCTGGTATTTGATTAAATCCATCGGTTATGTGCAGCACATTGGACATACATGGCATTGGGCATCCTGGTCTGAAATGTTGTATTGGAAGTCTTCACATATAAGCCCTGACTTTCTATCAGTCCAATTATTTATTTTTCAATGCCTGAGACACACTTAGAAATCCCATAAACGTGTTTATTTTAACCTGAATATAATTCTTCTACCTTGATTTCAGTTACAATTTCTTAATGTACTTTTTGGGGTAATGCAATAAGTTAATTTGGAATTGCGTGGCTCAGAGTCATATTATCTTTCCTCTCGAGTGAATATTTCAGGACAGGGTCATATTGCTCAATAACAAACAATAAATGAACATTTATTTATTTCACCTATTTTCTCTGGATGTCCCTGAATGCTGAAGTAAAAATGTCAGAGTCAATGTTACGTCTGTTATTCTCATCAGGACCTTGGACCAAAATAGTGTTAACTCTTTATCAATGATATGGACAGTTGCACCCAAGATATGCGTAATGCACATAAGATACCAAAGGCCATTGTTGTCACTATTTTGCCCTTTTTTATAATTGAGGTTTCCTTTTCCTTTCAGTCAAAATTCAGAAGCTCACAACAAGTTGTTTTCTCGCCCTTTTTTATATATATATGCCTAGCATACTTTCTAAGCAGGCCTGTGCCCTTGGAGTGTTGCGCTTCCCAATCGCCAATGAGTGAGATCACTTTGAATTATTGTGAAAAAAAGAGAACACATTGTGAACACATTCTTTACTTAATGCACATGACAGTGATTTCCTACAGATATTACATAATCAAGTTGGATTAATTTATTAATTTAAAAGCACTACTTTTATACATTTTTATTTCCTTGTAATTTGAGATATTTTCTTCAAAAGTGTTTATGTGTGACCTATTTTGTAAAGTAAAATACAAAAGTAACCTTCATGCACCATGCAACTCGTGGGCGAGAATAGGTCCCACTTCGGCCCTGCCATAGAGTTTCGATTAACTGACTCGATCCAACACACAGGCAAATAAATAGAAAGAATGTCTAGTTCCATTTATTTTATACTATTAGTATAAGTATTACTATTATGGGTCTAACTGTTATAATGTTTCATGGAAAATGGTCTTAAAACTTAAAAAACTTAAACTGCAAGTGATGACTCATAGATCTAGGCCATGAAAATATTGTTGATGTAAGTCTGAAGTGCTTTCTTTTGTCTGTTGTCAGAATTAAACCACACATCAGGTGTAATGGCTGCTTGGAGAGTTTGTTATTAATGTATTGCACAACCGTGGTGTCGAAAGAGAATCACATCTGTTACAAATACACCATGTGAAGTACTTACTAATTCACTCTAGTATAATTGGAAAATACCATTAACATTTTATCAGTTTTTGAAGTGCACACGGTTAACCACTGCAGAAGTATTCACAAGCAAACTTCAGTGAGTTGAAAGAGAACACATAAAAAACACACGTTACTTTGTTATGCTTTGTTAAAGGGATGTTTACTTTTATTCCCTACTTTATATTCCGATCCATTTGTAAGGTAAAGTAGAGAATAAGAAAAATCATCTAAACACTGACGTGACATCGAAATAATGAGAACCAGAGTGCAACCACACCCAGTGACTTGCATACACCTCCTAATTATCAAACTAAAATCGGGTGTGCATAATTACCTCAAACCAAAATGAAGGAATAGTACCCCCCTCAATGGCTTGGCTCCCAGACAGGCCAGGCAACAAAATGTCCAGAGGGAGGGAGGGTGGGGAACAGCAGTGGAGTTGGTTTGGCTGGAGGTCTCCCCAGTGGCAGCTTCACCCGGTGCCTTTAATGTCATTGTCCCCAGCATGGCTGGCACTGGCGAAAGGGGCCACTCTTTCGGGCACAAAGGGCGGAGAGGAAGGGACCACTCCTCCAGGAGCTCTGGCTGATGAGGAAGAGCTCTTGCAGAGGGGGGACACACACTCTTCCAGGGGGTAACACAAAGGAGAAAGAGGAAGGGACCACGCGGGCTCAGGAGGAGGAGGCCAGACCTCGCGGGCTCAGGAGGAGGAGGCCAGACCTCTCCTGGCTGAAGCTGAGGAGGCCAGACCTCGCGGGCTCAGGAGGAGGAGGCCAGACCTCTCTGGGCTCAGGCGGAGGAGGCCCTTTAGCCTACTAGCTATGTTGATCGTGTCGTACACAGACCTGTTGTCTCTGTAGGCTAACTGCAGTGGGTCTAATACTGGATCTGTGAGAATGATGATGAAGGTTTGACATTACCAGGCCCTCAAATACCTTCATAACCACAGAGGTCAGGGCAACTGGTCTGTAGTCATCTAGCCCTGTGATCCATGGTTTCTTGGGGACTGAGATGATGGTGGAGGACTTGAAGCAAACTTGGGATGCTGCATATTATTTTTTGTAAATTTCTGTGAATTCTGCAGATAGCTGGTCAGCACAGTAATTGAGAGTGGAGGCAGAGACTCCATCAGGACCAGCTGCCTTCCTTGGGTTTTGACTCATGAATAGTCTGTTTACATCCCTCTCCAGTATAGAGAGTCCCATTGTGGCTTCAGGAAAGGTGTTGATTGATGTCATTGTGGTCTCAGGTGAGGTGTCAATTGTCATGGTTGGTTGTGGTTGAGCCCTAGTGAACAGGGTCTGATGGTGGTGGCAGGACACAGCCGAATGAGGTGTGCAGACAGGACTGCTCCAATGTCTCTCAAATCTGCTGTAAAACTGGTTCAGATCATTGGCAAGTTGCAGATCGTCTGTGGGCTGGGGTGATTTGCATTTGTAATTTGGTATCTGTTTAATCCCCCCTCAGACCAAAGCAGTGTCATTCACTGTGAACTGTTCTTTAAGTTTCTTCACATACAAGCCTTTAGCCACCTTTACTGCCTTTGAGAAGTTGTACTGAGCTTCTCTGAGTAGGTCCCTGTCGTCCCTTCTGAAAGCCTCCTCCTTGACCGACTGCAGACGTCTAAGATCAGCTGTGAACCAGGGTTTGTCGTTGTTAAAGCAAACCCTGGATTGAGTAGGGATGGAACTCTCCTCACAGAAGCTGATGTATGAGGTCACAGTATCAGTATATTCATCAAGGTTGTCTGTGGCGGCCCTGAATATGTCCCAATCAGTTCAGTCCAGACTATCACATGGAGACTCTTTGGCTTCACTGCTCCACTTTATTTAACTTGTTACAACGAGTTAAAAGAGATTTAATTTGTACGATGGAATAAGGTGGACCATCACGTGATCCCAAAGGCCCAGTGCGGCACGGGCCACAGCATGGTAGGCGTGCTTCACTTAATTATGAATGTGGCAGATGCTATAAGAGGAGTTCACCGGCCCTGACTGGTCTGCAAAAAGATGCTTCATTGGTGTTACGTTCCATTGCATAGACTCTGAATGTTTCTGCAGCTCTGACCTGTAAACAGTTGAAAAGTATACGGATGTTTTGGCAGGGACTCTAAATGACTTCCATTCCATTGCCTGTGAGATCAACAGCAGCCAACTAACTGTTCTTTCTTCCTGAAAGCTTTCCAAGTTTGGCAGTCAAAGCATTGGGTGATGATGCTCAGCCAAAACTTGAAGATAGAGTGAAGATTTGGACTTTTATTCATGTGGCAGCAAATCTGAATGAAGATGATGGCTTTTAGTACCAGTTGCCAAATTACCGGTGCTATGCTTGCCGCCTACTTCATTTACCATATGCAGATGATGCCAAGTAAGACTTGCAAAAAGTGTACTCTTCAACATTTGGCAAGTGTTACGCGTTTGGAACAAATGTAGAATATTCGTATTAGCGGCCCAAACTTTTGAAGATGCTTGCTTCACCCAACTCATGGTTCATGGCTGTTGCAAGAGCTCTGCTTTTATGGAAAGGCAGTTGTTAGAGTTCCCTAAACAGATTATGAGGTTTCAATGTTTATGCAGTATCTTGCCAATTGCATTGCAATTTTACATTTGAATTTCATTGAGAGGGCTAATATGTGCATTTCTGGATGATGTCTTGTATTCCTCGTTCCACATTTTTCATAAATACACTGTAAACAAAGTTATTTTAATAAATGGCTAATGTAGCTGAAAAATTCAGAAATTATATAGAATACCTATGGCCCTACCAGAGGCCCAATTTTCTATATATTCCTTCTTTCTTTCAATGATGCAATGGGTTGGCTAATTCATGTTTATCATCTTAAAAGGCTAATAAATCATAAGAAACCACTTTCGCCAATGATGTTAATACAGCAGAAAATTGTTGCACTGATTAAAGATGAATTTATAAAACTGGCCTTCCTTAGGCTGGTTGAGTACCTGGAGCATCAGCTTTTGTGGGTTTGATTACAGTCACAAAATAGCATGAAACAAGTAACTGTTTTCTAAAACGTGTCAGTCTATTTTTGTTGTGAGCAACAAAGGCTATCCCGGGTAAAAAGAAAAAAAAAACAGACATTCTTGTAAAGTGATGTGTACTAATTATTTTAGAGAACAGCGCTTTGAGGAGTGGGAGGTCCCTGTGCACAACGAAGTAAGAAGACATATACATTGGTGTCTAGCCTCACATATGTACTGAACATACAGCTTCTTTAAATAGTACCCCCTACACCAGTATCAACCTCTCAATAATAAAGAAGCAACTTCGGAATGCTGGCCTTCTAGGCAGAGTTGCAAAGAAAGTCATCCCAGACTGGCCAATAAAAGGAAAGATTAAGAAAGGCAAAAGTTCACAGACACTGGACAGAGGAAGGATTAAGCCTAGAGGGCCAGCATCCCGAAGTCGCTGTTGACCTTGAGATTGGTGTTTTTTCTGCGTACATTTTGTGTGCTTGGACACAAACAAATGCCTTTAAAGTTAAACATGGTCGCAGGCTTCAGCATGAACTCAACACCAAGGATTTTGATAAAGATCATGTGTGGACAAGGCACACACATTTCTTTGAAATGCTGAATGACAAGACTGAAGGCAAGCAGGAACTGAACAGGCCTGCAGTACAGGCCTGGAAGAACATCAGCATGAGAAATACAATGAGCCTATTAATTCCTAAGTATCACAGACCTCAGGCAATTATTGCAAAAAAAGCGCAAGCGACCATATACTAAGCAAGTTCTGGAATACAGAGATCTCTCATTCAAAATGTGAAACTACAAATTATTTCAGAGTTTACTTAAATATATGTAGATTTTTTATGGCAATCAGTGAAGCAATCTGTGAAGCAATATAATATTTTAAAGTGACATCTTAATCGTATTTAAATGGAATAGGAAAATATCCCTATTAGTGTGTCATCTGGTATGTGACATCTGTTTTTGACCTGAAGGTTGAACAGCGTGTGTGCTACAGATGGAACTATGCTGGTGAGCCAAAACATTATGACCACCTTACAGGTAATACATTTGATCATCTCAGGTCAAAATGCTATCCGGTCTGGTCCAAACTGACCCCTGTACACCAGCGAAAGTGCTTACAATTGGAGCACAAGGATCAGAACAGGATTTATGAGCTGTGTAAGAAGGTTGTCGGATCTGACGAGCAGCTTTTTATGCACATTTAGCTGGGGAAGTGATGACACCAGGATGCACGGTGGGAAATAGACTAGCCTTTGGAGGGAGTGTGATTCCAATGATCTGCTGAAAACCTTTGGTAGAGGCATTCATCAATTCATCAATTTAACACAACGTTGGTTTGAGGATGTTAGAAATCCAAGACGTTGAATATCAACCCACTGGATATTATATATTTTTTATGTAGGTGGTTTGGTTCAGTTTGGCTCCCTACAATGGCGTTACCTCTCACCATAGCTCTTGGTCAACATCTGTGCACTATCTTTATATATATATATATATATATATATGATGCCATTCTGGACACATTTAGTGTCTCTAATCAAGCTGATCAAACACCAGTGAATATACAGAGGTTTACATGGAGCTAATAACGACTGAAATAAATCAGGCCCTTTAACATATGTGTGAGCTCGCATAATTTCTCCCTGGGACCATTTACAATCTGACAAGCCATAATGAATGCCAGTAGACTTATTACCCTGAAAGATAAACCTTAATCAAGCTCTTTTGCCTGTCCTCTGTTTGAGCTTGCCCTGGCATATCCTACGGTGTATACAACGGAGTAAAGGCAAATAGTAAATGGGAAGTCATTTAAGATTTTCCATTTATATGTGAATGCCCTGGCTAATAGAATCCCCTAGGTGATTGTCAGCAGTGACCCTTCAATCAATCTGTGTTTGATTCATTTTAATCACAGAAGGGTATCTCATTAATGAAAGCTCATATGTACACTTTTAGATTTGAAAGATGTGTTGGGAGTGTTTTACACAGACTTTTATTTCATTATGCTTTATTCATATCCCACAGGTGCCCGGACCAGACGATATCATGCGTTTTGAATACCAATGTTGTAGTGATATAGATCAAAAGGAAAACAGTTTTGCAGTCTTCGAGAATGTGTTTTGTGCTTTCACAGGGCATACTAGCTCTTTGTCAAGTAAAAACACTATAAAAACACAATATATCAATACAACCCAAATTTGAAAGTTGCGAACGTATGGAAGATGCTAACAAAAACATAGAGTGACCTTTAAATGTGCTTTGAGCCAGGATAAACGAGAGACTGATGATGAAATAAAGATGCACATATACAGCGGCTTAAGAATAATATCAAAACAGTGCTCAAACACCACACTCACCCGATATATTGATGTGGCATTGAAACGATATCCAACCAAGACCCAGTGACTTTTATAACAAACACAATCACCATATCTAAACTTGCTGTGCCCACACTAATCACCCACATCTGATTCAGGTGATTTCAAACATATATAATTACCATAAGGGAACTGCAATGCCCTCCTAGCCCACTCGATGCTCTCAGTGAGCCAGGAATCGTTACAGCCCCCCCCTTCCCCCCAGGCAGCCGTGGGTCTGGGAGTACGGGCAACTCCTCCAGGAGCTCGGTTTGAGGGGGAAGGGACAACTCCTTCAGTAGCTCGGGTGGAGGAGGAAGGGGCAACTCCTCCAGGAGCTCGGTGGAGGGGGGAGGGGCAGCTCTGGAAGGCTGTAGGCGAGGTGCGGCACTGTCGCGCCATATGCGGGGTCCGGCTCTGTCGCACCTGGCTGACACGGTGTGCCTGACACACATGTGGCCTCACCCCGATTCTAGGCGCTGGAACTGGGTGTGGTTGTAGCACAGAGACCACCTGGTGCCTGGGTCTAACACATCGCGAACCCCCTTATGCTCTCCTCCGCGGCCCTCCTCATAGACCCCCTCCTTACTCACTGGTTTGGAGAAGTCTTAGGGGTGATGGTGCTTTTAATCCGGACCTCGACTTGAGGATCTCCCTGGTGGCTTTGGGATTTCTCTATTTGGCAAGGGGGAACACGGCCCTGCTCAGCCGGAATGGGAAGCGGCACAGCAGCTCCTCTGTCCTGGAACCCTGATGGCTCACGTACGCATCCTCATTAGCCTGTCCGAGTGTTCTGCCCGACAGATGTGCTTCTTCCTTGAACTGCCTGAAGCGCAGCGTGCCGAGCATGCACTCAAGGATGCGGCGTTTACATAGCTCAATCCTCCTCCCGAGCTGGTGGAGATGAGAAATAGCTCTGCTGGCTCTCCATTTAAAAGTTGGATATTCGGTCTTGATCTAGGTGTAGTGCAGAGGAATGCCAGGTGCAGAACCAGGATAAACGTTCGTGGGAATTTAATTTAAAACAAACACAACCATCAAACACAACACTCACCCTATACATTGATGTGGCATAGAAACAATATTCAACACCGTGCACCAAGATCCAGTGACTTTTATAACGAACATAATCACCAAATCTAAACCTACTGTCCCCACTCTAATCACCCACATCTGATGCAGGTGACTTCAATCTTCTATAATAATCCTAAGGAAACTGCAGTGCCCTCCTTGCCCACTAGATGCTTTCAGTGAGCTGAAATCGTTACATTATTTTAACAACAAAAAATATAAAAACAACATATTTGATTGTTCCCTAAACAACAGCATTGTTCTTTCAAGGTAAATGTTTATTTTGAAATTGATGGATGGAACATGTTCCAAAAAAATTAGGACAGGGGAAATTTAGGACAAATAGCGATGTGACATGTTGAAATAAGAGGGTGATGTGAAACAGGTGAGACAATCGTGTAATCATAGGATATAAGGAGCCTCCAAATGTCACGCTTTGGCATGGCAGGATGGCCGTACCCGTGAAATCCAACACCCTCTCTCCCTCGTTGCCCTCACCTGTCTTTCTAATCACCATCCTATTTAAGTTCTTCCTCTTCCAGTTTGTGTTGTCGGTCTACGTGTATTTTTTGTTTGTTACGTTTGCCTATGTATTGTCTGTGTTTTTTTTCAGTTACAGTAACATTTTTAGTCAATAAATGTTCTTCGTTCAACCTGCACTTGGGTCCGTCTACCTATTTGCAAAACCAAAAAAGATTTAAGGAATTGGGTTGCTTCACCGTGCGTAAAGGGCAAGGCCGGAAAAAAAACTTCTGAATGAGTCTTTAATCAATCTCCTGACTTGGGCTCAGACTACTTTGGTAAACCTTTGTCAGTCAACACCAGTCCAGAAACAGAAGCCATACATCAACACTCTCCAGAAGCGCCGCCGACTTCTCTGGACTTGGTCTAATCTGAGATGGGCAGTAGCACAGTGGAACCGTGTTTTTGGACAAAACAGCCGTCACGTTCTTCAGGCTAAAGAGCAGAAGGACCATTTAATCTGGTCCAAAAGCTAGTGTCAGGTCCTGGAAAGTCTGCGTGTCAGTGCCAATGATATGGGTAACTTGCCATACCTGTGAGGTCCCCATTAAGTAAACAAGATATGTAGATATGTTTTGGAGAAACATATGTTGACATACAGACGTCATCTTTTTCAGGGACGTCCCTGCATTTTCCAGCAGAACAATGCCAACCACATTATGCCCTGATCACAAGTCTGTGGTTCGTAAGCAGAGAGTGCAGGTGCTACTATGGCCTGCATGCATTCCTGACCTGTGTCCGATTGAGAATGTGCGGTGCATTATGAAACGCAAAATAAGGCAGCGAAGGCCCGTACAGTTGCACAGCTGAATACATATATAATGGATGATCGGGGTGAACCTTCGCTTGCTAAACATAACCAAAAGGTGTCTTCAGTGCCCACATGCTTAATACGTGTTATTAAAAGAAAAGGAGATGTTACACAGTGGTAAACAGTCGACTGTGTGTGGCAGTCGTAAGATTTAAAATGTATATGAGAGTGTATGTTTTCAAAAAATATTAATAATGTGTTTTCTATATACATACTGTCCATTCTTTTTGGATTTGGGGTTGTATCTTCACTTTAATACAATAAAACAATTGAATCTTGCACAGAGCTTTTAGACCTAATACATTTTTTAATAGTAATAATGTAACAATTAATCCAATTTTCCCTTTACTTTGCCGAGTCTGGATCATCACAGCGTGTTGCAGAATACAATTTCGGCAGGCAGTGTCTGAATGTCTTCAATACAAGATTAACAATTGACAGGTTTTTGGGTTGCAGGCTGATTATTGACTGCGGGTGGAGATTAAAGGAGGAACTACAACATAGCTGACAGTTTGGTTATCTCTTTTGGACTAAATGAAAATCATGGCCTGAATCCATCAAGCGAGATTAGAAAAAATGTGAGCACACTACTGATGTCTTTTTGCTTTTCAAATGTCTCGGAGAACATGTTGAATGACCTCTATTGCAGTCAGCTGAAGGTAACAAACTCAGCACCTAACTTAACTAACTAAACATCCCATTATAAGAATGGAGAGTGAGCGGTATCTTTTTAATGAACAGAAGTGGCTACATTGTGTGGAACTGATGACAAATCGAAAACATGGGTTACTGTCTGTGTGTGTTCAGAAACTGACAGGAACTTCAGAAAATAACAAATTACAGTATAATACCAGAACCACTTGCGTCAGACACGCAGCAATGCCTCACCGCCGAACAAGTGGAACCCGCTTACGTATTAAACACTGAGCAGAGAGAAAACAACACCAGGCCTCCGGCAAATGCCCCTGCTGCTAATGTAAGGTGACCAGATTTCTGGAGTGAATCAGGATTCTGTATTTCTGTCAACGGTTACGGTCTAGTTATTTTTCATTCACACAAATGTTCCAGTACCCGTATATGGCAAGGTGACTAAGCTGAATGACTACCAGCCCGTAGCACTCACTTGGGTCATCAAAAAGTGGTTTAAGAGGCTTCTGAAGGACATTACCTGCATCGCACACGCCTCCTTCAACCCATCACAATTTGCATACAGCACAGACATTATTTCCAATGCCCCATCCGTAACAATGCTTTTGACTTCCTGTCGGACCCGCCTCCTCTATGTGAAGCAACCGCCTCGATTGGCTCTCCAGGGGGCGTTGAGCTCACTCCAACATGTCCTAGTAGGCACTCCTGACTTCAAGGACAACACTCTGTGCCGCAGAAAGGCCACAAAGATCATGCCCGGCCAGACCGCCGGCTGTTCACGCTGACACCATATAACAGAAAGAGCCTCTACACTGAAGGACAGCTGTCTGTCAAACAGTGGGGATATCTGCACTGCACCTGGACTTAACTGTTGTCGCACTTTCACGCATGCGCACAAGCTGAGCTCAAGCCACGCAGTCGCACCGCGCACACAGGAAGTCTCTTCTCGTCACTTTTATCTCTTATCACTCACACTCAACCAGCGCCACACACCTGCAAACACATTCCACCGGACAACACGCTTACCATCCATGCTGCAGTAACACGTACAGAGTACGTATATGAGTCGACTTCTGTTCATTCCTTATTTACTGTATTATAATTCTTTATTCTATTACAAATTGTCATTCGTACTGGCATGGATCATTTTTACTGGCATGTACTGGCATTTATCTTAAACTAATTTCTTCAACGTTAATGTTTAGGAACTGATACACGTCTTGCAGTAATGTGTGGATGTCATATAGAACTGTTGTCAACACCATTGGTATAGGGAAATTGTGGACTACGTGTATTGTCATCAAGAGTGTAGTGTGCAGTGCTGTACCAGACGAACATGGAAAGCTTTCAGAGACAAAATAGCTTTGTGCCTCCTTCAAAAGTTTTGCCAACAGTTTATTATCAATCAAACGTTCATCTCTGCTTTCTTTAGAAATAGGCACACATCCACATTTTCACCTGTGTGAAAATAATTGTATTGTTTTTTCCACCTGATCTGCCCATCTTTGGTGGTTTCAATTCAGCGGCATAGTCCCGTCATCTGTATCTAAAAGGGCTACACTGGATTTAGCTACCCGGTGACAAAATCACAACTGACATTGAGATTGTTAAGGGCACATTCGCCTTGACTAGAGGGTAGATCCTGGGGGAGTTGCCAACGTTTGTGTCAGGGAAATAACGACGTGTCATGAATTTCTTGGCTACTCGCATCTTTCAGAAACAGTTAACGCCAAACAGGATTCCGAACACAGGCGGGGAGAGCAACACGTAACCTTGTGAATGTAATGCACATTTAATCTGATCTCATATGCAGTTCTACTGGAAGGGGAGAATTGAACTGTGTGTGTTTTAAATATGGACGCTTAGAGACGTGATAAAAATATTAGCGCCGCGGGTCTCAAAGCGATTTGACTGCTTACGGATGGACGCAATGAATCGTCGTGAGCAATTGTGTTTCAAGTTGAATCTTTTGAATTGTTCTAACAAATTCAAACGGGAAAGACAGGTGATGCCATTAGTGATTTATGTTGTTGCTGCATTGAAGAGGTCCATATAACAACGTCCCTCTAACACTGTGGAGTGTTTGCACTAATGGGTCAGCGTCCTAGAACCATTGTCACTGTGAGAAGCCTTAACCCAAGTACACCTGTACACGTCTTAGGGCCCAGGCTATTAACTAGAGGGTGGCTGGTTTAAGTTGTCCAGGTGGATGTTATGTAATGTAAAGAAAATTGCACACAAATCTGACCTGTTTTTAATATATATACTGTATATACAAACCCATCCCTGCAACCATAGAGCTTTATGTCAGGGGGAGAAAAGTGCATAAGTGTGACATCGTGACATGATAGAATCTCCATCAAGCGCCAGGAACCACAAGGAACCACCATCATCAATTGCGCCGTTACACTATGAGTCAGTGTGCCTTAAATAGACTAATTAGCACAAGGAGGAGGCGGACATGAAATTATTCTGCTTCTACGAGCATGTGTTTTAAAGCGGAACGCACATCTAATGGTAAAACCAGCAGCAAATGTTAGACGTTAAGTCTCACTCAGACCAAGGCTGCCATTAACATGAAGAACCCAGAAGAGTGAGATTGTCTGGGTTGATGCAGAGAAGCTTGGTAGATACACTGGGGGATCAATTACAGAACATTCTAGTCTCTTGCTGTTACGTTTTTTTCTTGATGGGCACACATTTGATAATGTTTTGGCCCATCTGTGTATATTGCAAGCATGTCTGTCGTCACAAGAATTGTAATCAAATGCCTGTTTGAAATTAATGTTACATATTACAGGTTTATTTAGAATATCTACTCAATGTGAAAGTTAATTAATTGAAAATGGGGTCTTTTGGAAAAACATTGCCTACTTTCAGACTCAGAGGTTTACTTGACCTTATGGTTTTGCATATTATGAGGCAAGTGAATCAAAGCGCGCATGATGAAGAGTGTTTGAATGGTTTGCAGTCCTTTACTTCATTGGTGAAAACTAAGGTTAATTGGGTTCAGGGTTGTTGTGAAAGTCAACACAGCTACAACACAAGTAAAAACACAGTTCATCCTTTTATTTATTTTGCCCAATGTATTCTCCACCTTTTCCTGAAACATTTATTGAAAGTATAGGGAGAGTTTTTTTTAACTGTGACCACCAATCAGAGTTTATGCAGCATAGTTTTTTTCCATTGGTAGATCACTGATTGAGGTCATTCCACTGCAGACGGGCATCTTCAGACCAGAAAACTCCAATACTTGAGGTAATATGCTAATGTGTAATATTTGTAATTAAGTAGCTTGCCAAACAGCTTGTCATCTAGCTTGCCATATGCTATTTGCAATTAAAAAAACCAAGGCCTAGAAATCCCATCAACAAAAACATATAAAAAAATATTTTTACCTGATTAAATCTTTACAATTCCAGTTACCTAGGTAGCATTGTGTATCAGTTGCCATAAAATGAAAGCTATCTGGATTAGCTGAACCAGAAATATACAGAATGCTTCTGGCCAACACAGTGACCGGCTAATGTTGAGCTGAGGTTCAGTTGCAATGCACTTCAACAAAGTTGCAAGGTAGCCATTTACAAATGCCACACTAATGTAGACACTATCTAAGATCAGGAATTATAGGGCTAGATATCCCACAGCCATACATCTGTCCTAAAATAACAGATGGAATATAAAGGTGACCACCTGGGCTAATTGGTGTGCTCGAAACACCTGTTTGTAACAAAATAACCATGCAATAAACGTGTTGTAACTGAATAATTACTGAATCGTATTATCTTAAATGTTTTTTATTTGAATTATTCAAACATGCTAATGTCAAAATGTGTTGGCAACTGTTGTTGCAAGCAATGATGATTGAGATGTATAATTGGTAAAACTATTCACACGGTTCCACTGGTAAGCCGTGGAAGGAAGAAACTCTTCCTTCAACAGGTTTAAAAGACAAAGTATTCATTTGTCACTGGCCAGTTGGGAATGTACGAATCAGTGTATGAAATAGAGTTCTGGTGGACATCACTAGCTAAGTGCACAGTGTGATCCTGAATGTATTCCCTGCCCTGAAATGTGCCCATCATCTGGGCATTCAAGGGCTCTCATTCCTCCCTGTATCAGAGTATTGAAAGTATTAAAAGTATCGTAGTTTTGGAATACCCAAGTATCTCCATGTCGGCCCATTAGGAAGAATGTCCTCTGATGAAACTTTAATGCTGTGACCTTTGATGTATGATGTGTGATTTCTTTGGTAATTTCATCAGTTCTGGGTGAATTTGATGCAGGGGAGACCACGGTGGTGTGTAGGGCCTCGTTCGCCCTCTGTCAGGAAATCTCACAGGACGTCACACCATGCTCTGAGAATGTAAGCTGATTGACTCATGATTGGATGACACACTCTGGTCTGTTCTGTTGGTTGTTGAATTGCATTTTTAAAAAAGGCAGGTCAACAGATTGGTTGATTGCAGTTTTCCTATACCTGGATGTGGAGATAATACCCAGTATCTCTTTCTCAAATATCCGCTCATGTCCATCAGGTCAAGATGTTCTCTGCGTACTCTGATGCTGTTATTTGCTTGCTGTAATCTTTAATCAACTGATAGACTTCGAGACATTGTCATAGGCTGTCAATTGTGCATAGTCCCATAACAAGTGAACTACTATTACGAAAGTGTACTAGTTACAAAAGTCATTTCTGTGTGTGTGTTGAATCAAATTGATGTAACAAAAACCTACAATGGAGATTACACTAGAAATGTACTCAGTCATTGAAAACAATGGACATTGACAGTTCGACCTAAAAGCTAAACAGGACATTTAAGAACAGGTGTGTTTTAATTTTTTCAACATGAATGTGATACGGTTTCACAATGATGTTGACTGATCAAAGAAAGCTTCCAAAAAACAGCTATTCTCATGACACTCAAGACAGTGTTGGAATGCTGAGCTCTGAATAGGCTGTCGATGAAGACACAGATGGGGCGTTCCATGAGCCTGCTGCAACAATTGAATTCTAATAAGCAGAGATTTCTCTCCTCTACTTTCCCAAAGAAGTGCTCACACATGCATGAAACTGCTCTGGCATTTACTCTCATTCATTCACCCATTCGTCTCAGGACTAAACTCTTCCTGTTTCCTTCTCTAAACACATGTGGTTTGTTACTTAGTATTGATTTATAGCCAGCAATTAAGATATTTTTAAACATGACTGTAGTATATTTGTATGAATACACTTTTTTGATATGCCTAAATGTACATGGTTTTCTCATTACTACAGCAGACATTGTGTTTGTGCTGGCTCACCTGCCATTTTCTGAGAGTATAACTTTCTCTCCACTCCAAAAATAATATGAAAATATATATGAGGATACGTGAGTTTGCTATATCTTCATTTGCCATGGATTTTTCATCGACTTGATGTTGTTTATAACTGTCTGAATAATCTGCTATGTAAAGTTATCAGAGATAAGCCAATGCTTTAATTATTTTGCTTTAACTTCAATTCCTCCTTATCCGAGATGCGTGGCATGAGAAATCCTTCACAGGGTTACATTCAAACTCTGTATATTTTCAGAACTGCAAACTATCTAAACTACTATGTGTTTAAATTACTGAGGTGAACTTATCAAAATCCACGTCACACGTTTTGAAAATAAACTCCATTGAAATTGTCCATTCTAATTAATTTTAAATCCATTGCGAAGCTTGCCAAAAATGCCAACACTCAACTTGATTGATTCAAAATATATTCAGAGTAAAACTATTTATTATTCTTTAAAAAAAAACTTCCCGATGGGTCGAATTTGCTGAGTGAACTATTAATTACTGAATGCATTTGTGTCCAGAGTCTTGTTCTAAACAGTCCGGGTCAGATGCATGACCATTCTGACCGGGACAAATGGGGGCGGTGAGGGTTAGGCGGAGTGGAAGCTGGAACCATCAGGTATCGTCAGCTACTTGGCCTGCTACATGACCATGAGCGACCCAGGAAGGGTCATATCCTTAAGGCTTGGAAGGTCTCACGGTGTGGTCCATGGGCACATGTTCTCTTCAGTGTAAACAGAACAACATACAAGAAAAAGTTAGACCCCCTAGTTCCCTACTCCCCCGGCACAATATAGGAGCCTATAATCCTGGGACTGAGGCAGGGGGGTCCAGTGAAACTGTGGCCCTAAATGGGGTAAACCCTGAACAGGACCAAACAAGTCGGAAGACAACCCACCCACTTTACCAAGCATCAACCAAGGAAGAACAACAAACCCCAACCACTCTGGGAAGGTCGAGTATTGAGTTTACTTGCATTGACATGGATGGCAATGGAGAACAACAGTGAACCAGTGACTCCACCCCTCGAGTAGTAATTGGAGAGGACCTCGCAGGTGAGATTAGAGCCCATCTGGCAAAAACTGCAGGGCGGGATGTGAAATCCAAGCCTTCCGTTCACTATTGCACCTCTGGGTGAGACTAAACATACCAAATACCTGGCTGAAGAGAACATATTTTAGTAGACAAAATCAAAAACTTTACATGGTTTCTATAATCTGTCCATTTAAAAAACGTAATCTAGTCAGGGATAGGCAGAGTTCGGTACACGGTGGTCAGATGGCAGGAGGTACAGTGGAGTAGGCAGGTTCGTAGTCGAGGGCAGGCAATGGTCAAGGCGGATAGTAGCAGAATACAAGGGGTTAGGCAGGCTCGGGGTCAGGAACAGAAACGGTTAAACACTGGGAACAGAGGTAGCACAGAACAGGGTAACGTTGGAAACGAGAGTACAAGACTAACCATCTGGCAACAGGTAAACACAGACATATAAAGCCCAGGGAATAATTAGTACATAGGGAACACCTGGTGGAGAAGGGTGGAGACAATGAAATGCCAGGTGAAACAGATCAGGGTGTGACAGATCCATCCACTACTGTCAAGCTTCTGAAGTTTGCAGATGACACCACTCTCATCAGACTTATCCCTTATGGAGACAAGTCCGCCTACAGGAAGGTGATCGACTGATAATGCCATTTGTATCTGAATAGGTTATTCGTTTTAATCTGCACTAGGTAGGATTTGTTAATTGAAAATGTGTTTTTAGTGGTTAGCACCACAAGACAGCTCTCGCCTCTGGAATCCTGCAGTAAAAAATTATAATTTGGAAATAAGTTGGATGAAGCAAGAGCAAAAACAAGAACAAACTGTTGATTAGCAGCATTTCCAAGGTGAATGAACTAATGGAATTAAAATAGATCAAGTTTGAATCTAATAAACCGTGTATTCACAGTAATATGCAATTATGCTAATTTGGGTAGTTAACCATATGACCAATTGATAAGTTGAACATGGAGTTAGCGCTGTTTTCGAGATAGGCAAAAATATATTGTGCATTGTTATCCATGTTGTTTAGCTTGATATCGTTTTACACTAAGCTAGCAATTGACAGGGAAATTAAACAGATTTCTCAAAGTATTATATCTAGTATTATATCTATATCTTTATTATCTATATAGCTGCCATGTAACATGTATGTATCATCTTTTTTGCAATACAATACATTTCTACTGCACTCTTACATACCCGTAATTTTGCCATTGTTTTTTACTGGTTCAATGTGGATTCACTTTGGTTTGCTGTGTTGAAATTTTGCATCGGGTCGCCTGCATGTGCGTTTGTGATTTGTAGGGGTGTACCTAGCTCACAAGACGACAATTTATATTGGGTTTACAAGATCGAGACGAGACAATGTCTTGCAAAAGTCTCATCGACATGAGGTTAAAGCACTCTTGCTAGCAGACAACTCTTGGTGCTCTGTAATCACCTTGCTCTTGTTGAATACATACTTGAAGGTCAACATAATGTGGATTATTTGATCAACCCTTTGTCTTTGGTAGCCTACATGCACAAAACATACATTTTATGATAATACTGGGAATGAAATAGTCGAGATGTATCTGGAGAGGCAACTTGGCAATTCCCAGAACTTTGGGGGTCTGAAATAATGTCTCTGTGGCAGCGTCTGCACTCAGTCTCCTCCGCACTGCCGGATTGACACAGAAGTGTCATTGGAACGCTTATACTTATTATGCTCAAATGGTTTTAGAAATGAGACCCCGGCTGTTTTCTCAATTTGCAGCCGTAAGGCAGTGATTTAAACAGATAAAAGGCTAAACGCAGAGGCAAAACACCCTCGAATCTGTCATTCAGTTGACCTTGTGTTTCAGAAAAGGATGACAACTTAATACATCTGCATGGACATTTCCCAAAGTCAACGTCTGTTTTGATGGTTATGGCGAAAGGAGAAGAGGACTTCAAGCCAATGTTTCTCCCTGGTTCACATTTAATTTGTCCTGCACTAATGAGGTCAGTTGAGAATATATATTAAAATGTACTACCGTTATTGAGTGAAATATTAAATCGATAGCTGTATTCTTAGCATCGTATCGGTTTGTCGGCCCTCAACCAAACCCTGGCTAAAAAGCAAAATATTAGTTTGAATTATTGTTTTTACATTTTTTAGTTAATATAAGGTTAATTTAAAAAAAAACATTGATCAACCTTAACGTCATCGTCCTGTTGTGTAAGGAATTGCAAACTCTGTGTTTTCTAGTATACTGTCAAATGTGAGACTTGATTTGCCAGAGAAAAAAGTGGATTACCTTTACAAAAAATAAAATAATATTATTTAGATATCAGTTCATAATTGGAGTTTCTGCAGTGCTGTGCTGTGGCAAGCTGTCGATTATTAAGGTACGGCATCTGTACGAGCTAATTTGAGTTTGCTGCACTCTCTTTGGTAATGATAGGGTTTCACGTCCTCAAGGCAGAACCTTGGATAAGGTCGGCACTGAATATCAAGCATCACTAATTCTGTCTAATGATTGAATTGATAGGAGTGTGCTCAAACAATATAAAACACCAGAGTGCATACTGTAAGTACAGTATATATGCAAAACGTGGCCTTTTGAAGATTATGCACATTTCCCTGAGTCATGTTCGACAGGTAGTGAACCTAAAGGTATTGGATGCTTCTGGCACTAATGTATGCACAATGTGGTTTTAATTTCAGGTACTGTAAGCTGAAGAAGCTGACGAGTCCATTTGCTTCATTACTGTAAATGGCTGAGTTGTCTGAGAAGATTGAGAGACTTTTAAAATGGCACCCTATTAACTACAGTATATAGTACTCTCTACTGGACCCTAACCAATGTTCTATGAACAGTAAGGACAGTAGGGTGTTATGTAGAACCTATTGCAGACCTCAAGTTTACAATTTTAAGCAACCCCTTTGTTTAAGCTGTTGCTGTGCTGAGAATTGAATTGGTAATCAACAAGGTTATAGTGAACTCAAGGAGGAAGGGTGTTAATCATTTAATGACGCATTCTGGGAAACGTTACCAGTATTCAACGGTTTACCAACTTTTTAGATAGTTAATAGTTAAATGGAACTCACATCTATGTCAAATAGTGAAAATTCAAATCATGAACTTTTCATAGGAACGTTTTCTTTCAGATTTAAGCTTTCTCATAACATTCTTGTATTCTATTGACATTTGATATTAATGCATGGGCTGTACCATATTGTCTAAACTTATAATGTAGAAATAGTAAGAAAAATATGCACATTAATATAGATATAATGTCAATATTCACTTTTTTGCAGTTCATATAGTGAAACATGTTATATAACAAACCGACGCATTTGATACGCAGCATACATATTTGACATTATTCTATTTGCTTTGTCAACTCAAGGATATTTATTCTCAGAATAAGCCCTTTTTCGAAAACAAGTTTTTTCCTTCTCCTAAATCCCAATTTGGAGACTCAAAGTGGATGCAGAGTCCTTCTGGCTCTTGGTGTCTTAAGCATTTGATATGTGTGACTAGGAAAGCGTGGCTTATCCTCTCTTACTGAAGCATTCAAAGCACAAGCAGGTCTTCGGGGGGAAAAGGCAAGACAAGATAAAAAGTGAGAAAGATAAGAAACTGACTGTGTAAAGCTCTCACCAGGCAGGAGGAGCAGAATGAGGAGGGTCTGTCAAAATGAATACAGAGAAGCGCTGAAGTCACAACTCCTCAGTACAATTGCCTTTTGCTGTAACGTCATTCTGCTTGGCTTATGTACTACACATTTATGAGCTCTTTTTTAGTGTCAGTCAAACACTCAGCATCCAAAAATGGCATTGAAAGAACATCCTTGCACTTAGAAAAGAGGAAATATATATATAATCTGGTTCATGTCAACACATGCTTTATAATGAAAAATAGGTTTTACGAGCTATGTTCAAAATAACAGTGGTGACTTTTTAGTCATTCCGCTATTACCCCAGTATCAATACCCAAGCTTCACATCAAGTGACACACACAAAGATTAAAAAAATTAATATGCATGATATTAGCAACAAATCTTTTGAGCTATTAATCTACGGTATACATGAGTTGTGATGCTTCATGAGTAAACCATTTACAATTATCCCTAAGGTGACAACTATGCGCTGGTAGCATGCTAGCAAATTAGGCAAAACACCAAGTAAACTCTCAAAGGCACAGCTAATCACATTTCTTTATTATTTTCAAAAGCCAGTGGAGCAATATAGGCTCCAATACGCCATGGTGCGTTGGTGCTTTTGAAATGAATTTGCTTAATGTTGTGAAATAATAATAAGACCTAATGAATTAACTCTGGCTTATTTTCCCCACCTCAGTCTTTCTCTTTGAGTCAGCAACACCCAATGTTGCCACTGTCTGGTCAAATAGAAAACGCTCAAATTACACCCACCCATAATGTGATAGGTTGCCATTATCGCTTGGCAAAGATGAAAAGTATTGCGTTCATTTTGTGCACACTAACTTCAGTTATTTTAATTAATGTATTATTCATCGGAGATTAATTTGCACTATGTTGCATCATTAAAATATATGAATAATTAAGAATACAATTCCTTGAAGTAGAAGGAACGGTCATGAATGTTTGAAGGCATTCTGCACCACTTGTTGTTGAAGACGGATTACTCAGTGACATCTCTTACCATGACGTAGGGAGTGTCTGGCTTCTCGGGCTTCGCGCTTTGAAAAAGACACTTGCTAAAATAGTTCAATAATAGAGGAAACGGAGGCCCTCCTTTAAAATTGTCAAAAGGAGTTTCTGTCAAGAGAGGATGGGAAGGGGAGACTGGTCAGTATACACCCTGACAGAAGTGACATTTCTCTCCTACTCAAGCTGAAAGAAACCTATTGTTACTGACTATTACTGAATAGTTCATGTACATCACCCTTGTCAGTAGGACATGCCTGATATTTTCATTTGTCAGAAATAAGTCATACACAATTGTGAGCAACGTTTAATTGGCAGGAGCCTTTTGAACCTGCCAAACTGACACAATTCAAACACAGAGTTTTGCAGCAATGCCATTTTTAAGACCCTGTCAATTCGAATATAGACAAATAATTAGTTCACATAATTCGTATGAAGCGTGTGTCAACATTGTTTAATCAACGTTGAATCCAACCTGACATGCATCCATCATATAACCTTGTTTTCACTTCTGTCCCTCGGACTATTTCTGCATTACGATGTGCAGTAGTGCGGCTGGGCACTACTCCTCCACAGTATCTGGGTCCTGAGAAACAAGGTGAAATGGACACGTTGGAGGTAGGTAATGGAGAAATCCTTTAATTCAACCCATTCATTTTTAAAGAGATATATCGAAGCAGCAGCTAAGGTCGCTTGCCTGAAATCCATTACGATAATTCTACATTTTCGCAAATTATTTATTCATTGGGTGACAAGGTGCAAGAAGCCACCTTAGCTAGCGAACATAGCTGGGGGAGTTGGTGAGTCTCCATCTTCATATGCCGGTTTTAAGACAAGCCAGGTTACAGGCAGTAATGCATATTTGGACTCTATACCCTTGCTTTCCATTGTTGAAGCAGTGACTATCCGAAAGTCTTTAATGCGGTTGAAAACCGAATCCTGCTGTGGCCCATATGGGGAAATAAATTTGTCTTTGAAAATTACATTCAGAGTCTGACCAACTTTCTTTGAATGCGCAGTACATTACCGTGGAATATATTAAGTCGCAAGCTATATTTGTTAAATTAGTGCAATTCCGATACAACATGTCCAGCCAAAGCAAATGTTCAAACAAGCTCCGGAATTGGAGCAGATCTTCACAGGGCTTAATATTGTCACAATTCCTCGTCCACCAAGGACATCTAGTGGGCTAGGAGGGTGTTGGAGCACGTTTGTTTTGTTCAGTCACAGCTGTTTAACATTTGGTTTGATAAAAATGTCACGGCTGTATGGGATTTGGTTATTATGTGTGTATTTAAGTCACTGGATCTGGGTGCACAGTTGTTGGTAATTATTTCCAAATTCATGATTAAGATTAAGTTGATTAAGAGTGTTATTTAGAATGAGAATTTGCTGTTGTTTGAATTTGTTTTTTAAGTCGCTGTGTAGCGCAATATCATTTTAAACGAGTTAGTGTTTTTCTCTGTTTACAGTTTATTTTATGTTAATGTAAAATTGACCTGTTTCTGAACGAATTACCTGGCTCTGCTCATGGCTTTCCTGCACTACACCTACGTATCACGTGAGAAATGTAGAATTTTTTCTTACATTGTTTAAATTCTAAGAATAAAACATTTTGACATACACACTGATGGGCTAAAACAGTAGGACCACTCACAGGTGAAGTGAATAAAGTTGATAATCTTTTAACATGGGCACATGTCAAGGCCTGTGTAGATTAGATGGTAGGCGAACATCAGTTTTTGTAGTCAATATGTTGGAGGTAGGGGAAACAGGCATAAGTTATGACCTGAGCAATAGCCAGACCAGGGACTGTGATGCTCTGGGCTGTGTTCTGCTGGGATACACCGGGTCTGAGCATTCAATTGAATGTCAATCTGACATGTGCCACCTACCTCAACATTGCAGACTAGGTGCACCCCTTCATAGCAATGGTAGTCCCTGAAGGCAGTGGTCTCTTTATGCAGGATAGTGCGCCCTGTCACAGTGCACACATTGTTCTGGAATGGTTGGATGAAACATGATGAAGAGTTCAAGGTGTTGCCCTGGCCTCTACATTCCCCGCTCTCAACCCGAATGACCATCTGTAGGATGTTCCACGTCACAACTTGCCCTCAAAGTTTCTTATGTCTTTACTCTTGTCCATTCCTCATGCATCCGACATGTTGACTACCGCTTATCTAATAAATCCAGTCCTTGATATGTGCCGTTTTTAGGAGATAATCAATGTTATTCATTTCGGTCATAATGTTTTGGCTCATTAGTGTGTGTTCTTATTTAAAGACTACCAGTTTATATACTAGTTTGGGAAATAATTGTTCATCAAATTCAACAGACCATCTGTGTAGATGGTGTTAATGTTGTACATGCTATTGCAGATGGAAACTGCAGACTTTATATACAACATAGAAAACCTTCTTACATTCATGTTAGCACAGCTAAAAACAGGTTAAAGACGGATAATAACTTGCTTTCTCTAGACTAGTTGCTCTCCGAACTCTCTCCTCTTGCAGAAGGCTAAGGTCTATCAAGTCCAAAACCTCTCACCACAAGAACAGCCTCCTCCTACCAGAGCAGTAAATCAAATCTCATTGATTACCCTGTTCAGTGTTGGGATACATACAAAACACAAATGCATATCTGAACTCTACTTGACATTGCTCTTTTGCACTATTCATATCCATATATTACATTTTATATTAACACAACACATTCTAGCTACGCATGGTCTCTGTGGTAGGACTGTTTGTATTGTTTTTTTCTGTTGTATTGTTCGTATTCGTTTTTTAATTAGTGTAATAATTGTTGCAGCTACAAATTCCTGGTGTGTGTGTAAACAGAATTGGCAAATAAACCTTTTTCTGGTTCTAACCAGAATAGAATGTGGTGTAAGAAAACAAATACATTAGAGTGTCTCGTTTGAGAAACAGACGCCTGAAAACAAAATTATTAAGGTGGGCAAGAGAACATAGACTGGACAGAGGAAGATTGGAAAAATTAGTTATGCAGACATCAGTCATACATCTAGTATGGTGAAGGCACGATGACGATCTGGGACTTCTGGTGGTTGTAAAGTGGGAGATTTGCACAGGGTAAAAGGGGTGTTGAAGAAGGACGGCTATTAGTTCATTTTGAAACGCCATGCCATACCTTGTGATCTGCACATTATTAGAGACAATTTCCTCCCTACAAGAGGACAATAACCCAAAGCACACCTCCAACTATACAAAAACAATTTAGGGAAGAAGCAGTCAGCTGGTATTCTGACTATAATGGAGTGGCCAGCTCAGTCTCAGATCCTAGTGTATGGAAGAAGTGTCCATCAAGCCAATCCAACCTGGAGGAGGTGCTTTAGGAAGCATATGGTGAAATTCCTTCAGATGTCCTTAACATATTGAAAACTATAATGCCACATGTCTGCAAGACTGTAAATGCTGCAAAGGCAGGATTACAAAGTCGCAATTATTATCTAAATTAGAAGTCAACACTACATATTCTTTCTAACATATTATCATAGAAAACAAAGAAAACATATATAAGACATTAGAAACTTTTTAACAATACCGTGTGTCTGTATATAAATATAAAAAAAATATAAATAAATCATGTTTAATGACAGCAGAAGCTGAATGTTTTTAATTAGCTTTCTTTGATCAAAACAACAATAACAAGCTAAAGGTTTTTTAACATTAATCACAAAGGTCTCACAGCATTGATTCATTTTTAATTGGAAATCTTCTGCATTTTCTTTATAAATGTTCTTGATTTCAGAGGACAAACTGGGATGGCCAGACTAGTTAAATATTTAATTATGTCCGGTAAATATTAATATCTGCATGATTATAGTGTTAAATGTGATTGTGGAGGAGTGTTAGGACTTGGGCCTTTGTAGATGGAAAGGGGATGAAATAATAGCAGTAAGAGTTCTTACTAACATTTGCATTTAAAAAGATGAGGTCACATAGAATTGTAGTTGGACATTAGATAAAACAAATCTCTCTCCCTTTTCTAAAGCAAAAACTCTGTTTGTATATTAGCATAATGTGCTTTCTAAATCCCACCCTATTCCATTCCCAACTTTGCTTTGATTCGGACTAAGACGATTGACTGATATGTATTAAAATTACGAGGGAAAAACTTAACCTCCATTAGCTACCCCTATGTACAATGTACACAGTCAACAGATAATGACATTTGAAAACATTGCTAATGTTATGAAGAAAAATATGAATAATGTATGTTTTTTCTTTTTTTTTCACTTGTTAGAGCGCATTTGCAACACTAATTGTATATATAAAGGATTAAATAAGAAGTAACAACCTGCCTATAACATGTTGGAATTAATGGTGGACTTCAAACAACAATCTGAGTTAAACACATCTAACTGAAGTCCAAATAGACTTCATCTTGTGGACAGAATGTCGGCTTTCAATTCAAGCAATACAGGACCGCAAGAGTCCACCTCTTATGTGAATAGCCAATTATGCCTACAGGACAGAATTTTAAACTTGGGACATATTCAATAGTCAATTTATATTCTAAACCATGGACATTTGCTATATGAAATAGTGATATTTTATTCATGAAGACATCCAAGTTATCAATATCCCATCACTCAGTTTATGATTGGCTACAAGAGATGGTGCCTAAGGTCTTATTTTCAAGCAAAACGTCTTGTTGGTAGGCTAAATGATTAATATTCAGAGTTGGTGTTATTGAAGTGAGCCCATGCTGGCTCTTATCTGAATATGTTTTTATCATTGGCAGAGAACGGGGCCACATAAAGATAAACAGTGTTGTTCCAATGAGAAAATCACAATCGTTTTTATTCTGAAACATTCCACGCGATTTACATGCAGGCTTTTCCCCTTCCTCCCCCTCCGAGCTAAGACAAATATTGCACCAGGCTGCCACGAATAGGGCTGGTTGGAAGGAATAATAGAGTCACACTGTTGTCAGTCGTGTTGCATTTTCCACTGTCCGTTCCGCCTGTGAGGATAGTAGAAGCTGATTAAATGTGATCGAAGGCAAAGAAAAGAAATATGTAGACAAAGGCAAGGCGAGAAAATTATCTGCAGGGGACTTGTCAGCAGGGAGAATAATGTTGGTCGAAGGGATTTGGTTGATAGTAATCTGTTCAATCCAAGAGACTCATCATTGTTGACACTGGGACTTTTCCCTATAAAGATACACAAAGGGAATGTTAGTTTTATAGCACTAAGTTTCATTTCTTGTATTTTCGATTACAAATTTAGACTTGGACTAGTGTTTTTAGATATTATATTCAGTAGTTTAACTCTTTTATTCAGTACTGTCTGATCGTTCCCCGGCTGTCATCACAACGACACAGGCTTCATGCCAAATTGTACCCTCCTCCCTTACTAGTGCACCACGATTGACCACGGGGCTCTTGTCACAGGTAGAGCACTATGTAGCGAATAGTGTATCATTTGGGACACATTTGTTAATATCTCCCTGCATATATTCATTGTCAGCCAACATCCTGCCCGCCTGCTTGTTTCCGTGTTAACGCCACAGGGGGGCCCACTGTCTTAGAAATCACGTGTAATAAATATAAATCATAGATTAGAGACGTAGACGGGATACTAGCAGACAGATACCTGATGCATTAAACACCAGGAGAACTGTCAATGTATGTGTGTGTGTGATAACAGACTGGTCTCCTATCTTACACAGCAACTCACCAGAACTGTGGTAAAGCTATTAAACGCTTGTCAGTCTAACCGTAGGGTACTTCAGGAGGTTACGCCTAGTCTGCTTAAACATGTCAAATCTGTTAAGAGTTTGGGAAGATGAGAGAAACTTCTGAACACTGGACATATTGATAAACAGGACAGACAAATATTATAGCCACTTGATATAGCAGTGTTTAAAAACGACAGAAACATAGACAAGAAGATTACATGAGGTGTGCGTCATAGCCAGGGGGGCTTTAGGCATCGGTCTCAAAAGTATTTATATACTGTACAAGCTGGTTTGACACTATATACAAGTGAAAAAAAGCCATGCTTTGATTGTCTCAAAACCTTTTTGTCTAAATAGAGATATGTTTAGTTAGATTTTTGAAATGACTCTTTATGGACTCATTGATATGCTGTACATGACCATACTATATGACTGCCAACACTAATCATTGTCAAGCACAGCACCAGTCGCTCTATAAAGTTTGTATCACAAATGGTCTCCTAATTCCTAAATAGCGCACATTGAACCTGAGCCAATCCGACCTTTTTACAAGTACTTTGTGTCTTAGCGAGGGCGTTATTTGGTTTGTATACTGGTTAAATGTTGAAGATAACGCTGAATCTGGATTCTGTTCCACTTTGCATCAGTTTGTCCATCAAAGTAACAAGTTTGACAATATTCCAATAAACATACATGGGTGTATACTGAAGGAATCTAAACATGATATAACTTCATGCTTAATCAGTCCAAATGCTCAGGACACGGGAACCCATCAAAGGATATCAAACATACTTTAAAGGATATGATGAGTTTAAAGGCTTGTTCTGTGATATTTTTTAGCATTCCTTGATCGTTTAATGTAGGATATTTACACATTGATTCTTGAAGCAGACCATTTGTCTGTACGACCGGGTAACTTTGTGAAAGTTGACTGATTTTCTACTTTCTACCAGTTGGAGGGTACAGAGGAGCTGAACTAGGCAGCATTCCACTGCTGTATGACCGTAGCAGTGCTATTTTATTGTGAGGGACTAAGATTATAATGGAGGTAATATGCAGCCTGCTGTGCAGCCAATAGTCACATCAGTTGCTTTCTTCTGAAGGCCTCTCTATTGCTGTCAGTGGGGAAAAAATGATACGTTTCTGATGTGAAATCAATAGCTGACGATTCTACCCTCAGAGGCTAGCTTTACCATTTTACTGTAACTATAAAGAACTCGGACAGTGTGGGAAAAGGATGGTCGAACAAGCCACAATTATAGCCAGAGTGAGAATTTACCGTGCAATAACAGTGTTCAAAAGAAGTCTCCTGCGATAGCTGTTGTAGCAAAAAGGCTCTGAAAGTCAAGTTCTCCTTACACTCGACGTCTACCCACTTGTTATAATGATCTTTGATGTAAAAGGCAAGCTTAGGTTCATTATATTGTTACCAAGCTTCAGCCGGTTCTGCCCTAATAACACAAGTCAGAACAGTTTGTTTTTATATATTATGTGAACTCAAGCTGATATGAGGAGGTTGTGAAAGTGAAAATACTTGCAATTACAAAAAGTGTAAAATATTCGCTATTATTCCAAATTATTTAACACTATTCAAGCTCTGGAACCGATGAAGCTTAAAGTCCCCCATAGCCTCCTAAATAGCACCCTATCGCATTTATAGTGCACTGCATTTGCCAAGGTACTATGATAACAGAACCGTACTGTGTGTAAAGAATAGGATGCCAGTTGGAACACACACTGTGTTTCAGAAAAGGGCATCTGTTGGAGCTACAGGGAGCAAATAAACAGATTTAGGAAAACATTGCATTCTCAAACAAATAGCACCATCTTCTGAATGCTCAAAACAGTTGCAAGTGACTGTGCTGGTTTTGATACACTTCACTTATTTTTTAATATTTCAATCATTGTTTTTTCCAATTGTACAACCAATCCATTAATCTTAAAATATCCCCATAGAGAATCTAGTTAGGCCAGTGCAGACTTAAAATACAAACTACATACAATGGTTAACATAAGTCATAGTTTAACATACGTCCAATATTCGTTTGAATAGTATTGATACATTGAAAAGAAAAATGTGATAACAAGCTTACACTGACATCCCACATATTGCCAGTTCACAGCACGAGAATACATGCCTCCTTAATTGAGTTCAAGACCTAATGAATGCTTGATCAGCATTGTCTGGTGACTTTTGAAGCCGCAACTGATCATATCTATGTGTTTGCCTATAATCACAATGGCCGCGGGCGCCTCCTGACGTGCCTTGGCTTTGGTGCCTTCATAATCTCTCTCCCTCCAACGCCGTTCTCTAGTGGTTTTAGTGGCTGTTTCAGTCGAGCCTTGGCTGGATTGAGCAAGGACACAAAACCAGCCCTATGGGCAGCCACCTCCCATATCTGAAGGGAGGGTAACAAGCTGCATGTTGCTTCAGATAAACCGCTTAGATCAATCTCATGGATGCACAGCAAATCAGTCAAGCAAAAGCCTTTGAAAACCGAGCCCATGTCCCTGATGTACCGAGCAATGATTATGTGGTCAGTCAGTGATGCCAAAGGCAACCCTGAAACATCAAGGTACTCAATGTCTTGCGGCTTGTCAGTTGTACAAGACTAATTAAACTTCTACAAGTTGCCCACTCAAGCCTTGCCAAGGGCCGAAGCGTGCCCTGTCTTTGGTGATTAACAAGCTGAAACACTTAACACGAACCATATACGAAATACTGTGAAGATTGGCAGTTGATTAGCCGGTCTGATCAGTTAGCTACTCAAAACAAATATCAGTAGATCTGCCTAATTGATCTGTTTAAATTTCCTTAAATAATACATATAAACTTATATATAAACATATCATATATATATATATATATATAGAATATTTTTAATCACTTGAAATTGATGATAGTGATACACAACAAACAATAACAAAAAACTACATTAAACGTTATATGGTGCTCTTTGGAAACGCTATTTGGCTAACTAACTATTCCAGCTGGAAAATCTGCTTTTTAAATGTGTAGGCTATGTTCGAATTTGACCAGGGAACCGGCAAGTATTTTTCTGAAAAATCAGTTACAACCTGATTACAGTTCCCAGAAGTCTAATATTTGGTGCTCTCAGTTGATATGTAAACAGATTTATCGAATTGGTTTAATAGTAATTTCACACATTTATTACATATAACTGAAATTCATATACTTGTTAGCTAAAAACAGTAATTGTGAACAAAGTATTCAGCGTGCGCCAAGGAAAAACCCCTCTCTCCGTCTCTCTAAAGTCCTACTCACAGGGTCTTGGCAGGGTGCTTGGATTCTACTCATTCACTCTGTGCAATAAAATATCAATCAAATACTTCTCTGGTCTGCTGGGCTAATTTCAGGTCCTTGAATGACTTTTTGTTCAGCTCCATTAATTTTTACCGGGGACAACTTCAAGGAGTTTGGTAGATTCATCCACACTGTTTGAGTTATTCATGGGAATGAGAAAAAGCTCAGAGACAGTTGATCATAAAAAGGTGTAAAAAGGTGTTCTGAAAACACCTTATAGCAGAAATATATCATGTCCTATACCTTGGTGTTATTGTACCTGTATCAACTCAGATGCTGATAGTGATGCTAAATAGGAAAGTATGGGTTTCATTCATCTGAGGCTTTCAAATCTTCTATAAACAGCCAGTAAAAGAAGATCAAGCATACTATCCCTCCAAAAGTATAAACAGAATATTTTACTTTCAGTACTTTGCTTGATTATATTATGTGTCCCTAACCCATCTCTCTGTCAAAACATGCTCCCTTCATGTCTTGAAATCGAAGTCAGGCCCAAGAAGATGACGCCTACCGCTTGATGACTTGGTTACCGTTTGGTTACATGGTTACCGTTCGGTTGCATATTTCTCTTCTCTTGAACAAAACCTAGCATTAGAGTGCTGTTTATCAACGCTCTTGTCTCTATTTCCCAGGGAGAAGATTTGTTGTCATTTCTTGTAACGTTAAGTTCTCGATCTATCGTAGTCCAGAGGTTGTTGAAATGATCGTGCTAAACGCAATAAGTCTGGACATGGACTCTGGCTACCTTCAAACTCAATCACATAGATTTTTCATAACAATATGAAGAATACTTTTTAACAGCCGGGATTTATGAATTGTATCTTCAGAGTCACTTTGGCATTCCTAACGATGGTAGATTAATTTCCCTTAACATTACAGCTGAGTTTCAATTGCTTTTAGATGTGTTGATAGTTGGTACCCCACATGACAACAAACAGCTAAATAAAGAATCTCCCGGCCTATACATCTTAATTTGGCCTGTTGGACAACTTGAGTAAAAACATATGATTCGAAGTATGACATTTATCATAGTCAAACCTGTTTGTTCCCCCATTCCTCGCTGTATGTCCCCAACAGAACATTGTACTGTATTTAGAAATTCAGTTACACATTTTTTTTTCATAAAGATGAACATTTTGCAATATGAGCAAGGTGTGTAGTTGTAAGAAGCAGAGGTTTGTCCTCCTCTATGCCGGGTCTGACAGCTCCCCAATCATCAGGAAGAAATCAGTCCCGATCTAACTCACCTGAGTTTTGATCACACCTGTGAGCAATCAGGCAGGGTATATAGGGGTTTCCCTCCCATTAGCCTGTGCGAGGTATTGTTCGTTCATCCGACCTACTGAGCGTTTACTAGAGATAACTTAAGAAGATTTCCCGTGTACCAGACCCTGGCCTGTTGTGTTACTTACGTCTCTGCCTAACCCTGTTCTGTATATCCCAGTGATTCCCGGGGACCGTTCCCGTGCCAGCCTTACCGACGTCGCTCTCGCCTGTTCCTCCTGTACCTTCTACTACCTCTGATCTCCCGCTGCCGACCCACGCCTGCCTGACTATTCTACGGCCTTACGTTCTGTTTATTAATAAAACACATCGCGTTCCGCGATTGGATTCTCACACCTGACCCTCTGAGTATTCATTACAGAATACCTCGCCCAACGATGATGGATCCAGCGGAGTTAAGGACGCGTTTGGACCAACAGGAGCAACGCATAGAGGAACTCTTGGCCCTGCTTCAGACCGGTGCGTCTGGTCCGGCCGCCAGCACGGTCGGCGTGACACCGGCACCACCTATCTCCCTGCCTGAAAAATACGATGGTACACCAGGGAAATGTCAGGGGTTTCTATATCAAATAAACCTATATATGGCCCATCACAAGAGGATGTTTCCTGACGATAAGAGTAAGGTGGACTTTACCGTATCCTTACTGTCCGGGAGAGCTCTGGATTGGGCCACCGCACTATGGACTGCCGAGAGTGCCGATCTGCTGTCGGAGTCACGTTTTCTGGAGCACTTCAGGGAGGTGTTTGACCACCCCGTGGCCGGGCTCAGCGTTGGCGACCATCTCTGCGAGTTGAGACAGGGGTCGCGCACTGCAGCGGATTACGCTATGGAATTCCGCACTCTATCGGCGGGCAGTGGATGGGGCAACCCTGCGCTCTTTACGCTCTACCGTAGGGGATTACGGCCCGAGCTTCGATCCGAGTTGGCGTGCCGGGGGGATATCACCGATGTGCATCAATATATTCGCATGTCGATCAACATAGACAACCTACTGTTGGAGAGAAGGAGCGCTGACGGTGCAGGAGCGGAGCGAGCAGGAGCAACCCGTTCGAACCCCAGAGAGAGAGTGGCTGGAGAGGAACCCATGCAACTAGGACGGGCTCCACTCAGTACCATGGAGAGAAGCCGACGCCTGAGAGAAGGGTTATGCCTATACTGTGGCCAACCCGGACATCGCATGCTGCAGTGCACCCTGAGGGTTCCCAGATCTCCGGAGGTTCAGCTGCGCAACCTGAAACCGGTAAGCACCACTGGCACAGTCGATATCACTACTAAGCAGCTGTATGTACCTGTCACCCTATGTCAGAGAGGAGAGGTACGAATTCAGGATGGACTCATTGACTCCGGAGCAGCTGGGAATTTCCTGGATCGAGGTTTAGCCGAGGAGATGGGAATCCAGCTGTTGCCTGTCACTCCACCGTTGAGAGTTCAAGCGTTGGATGGAAAACCCGTGGGTACGGGGTACGTCACGGACCGCACCGAACCTATACAGATGCAGGTAGGGACCATGCATACCGAGACCATCACTCTCCTCATAATCACACCTCCTCAGGAACCACTGGTCCTGGGGCACCCGTGGCTTTGTCAGCACGACCCCGTCATTTCCTGGAGGAAGGGAGAGATTCTGTCCTGGAGTGAGCACTGTAGGACGCAGTGTCTCACACTACCGTGTAAGGCTACGTCTGTGGAGGATGCGATAACTGTTCTCTGTGCTTCTCTCCCATCTACATATGCTGAGTTTTCTCAGGTGTTCTCCAAGGAGAAGTCGACTATCCTGCCTCCTCATCGTCCTTGGGATTGCGCTATAGACCTGCTATCGGGGTCAACACCCCCCCGAGGACGCATCTATCCCTTATCACAGCCCGAGACCGTGGCTATGAATACGTACATAGAGGAGGCACTGAACCAAGGGGCGATCCGGCCCTCCACGTCACCAGCCGCATCCGGAGGTCTTCGGCCCTGTATTGATTACCGGGGATTGAACGACATCACTATAAAGAACAGGTATCCCCTCCCGCTGATTCCGGCTGCGCTGGAACAGGTGGGGCAAGCAGTTATTTATAGTAAACTGGACCTGAGGAGTGCTTATAATCTGGTACGGATCAGAGAGGGAGATGAATGGAAGACGGCGTTCATTACGCATAGGGGCCACTATGAGTACCGGGTCATGCCTTTCGGGCTGACGAACGCACCTGCGGTCTTTCAGACATTCATGAACGACATCTTTAGAGACATGATCGATAGATTCATCATTGTCTACATTGACAACATTCTGATTTTTTCCAACTCTCTTCCCGAGCACATATCTCATGTACAACAGGTTCTGAGACGGCTACGAGATCATCGTTTATTTGTGAAGTTGGAGAAGAGTGAGTTTCATGTCAACACGATCTCTTTTCTGGGGGCTATTCTGACACCAGGAGGAGTGAGGCTCGATGAAAGCAAGGTGAGCGCTGTAAGTGATTGGCCGGTACCCAAGACAGTTAAGGAATTACAAAGTTTTCTAGGATTCGCCAATTACTACAGACGTTTTGTCCGCAACTTCAGCACCACTGCGGCGCCGCTGTCCGCTATGACCAGCCAGAAGGGGCGACAGCTGGAATGGACGGAGGAGGCAAGACGAGCGTATCGGGATCTACAGAACCGATTCACCACCGTGCCAGTCCTGTGTCAGCCTGATCCTACGTTGCCCTTGTAGTGGAGGTGGATGCATCAGAGGTTGGAGTGGGAGCTGTCCTCTCCCAACGACAGGGCACACCCCCGAAGTTGCACCCGTGTGCCTACTTTTCGAAAAAGCTAAATGCTGCGGAGAGAAACTATGATGTGGGGAATCGAGAACTGTTGGCCGTCAAATTGGCTCTGGAGGAGTGGAGACACTGGCTGGAGGGAGCCACTCATCCGTTCCAGGTACTGACCGACCATCAAAATCTGGAGTATCTGCAGCAGGCTAAAACGATTAACCGCACGGCAAGCGAGATGGTCATTATTTTTCAACAGATTCCGCTTCACGGTGTCCTATATTCCTGGCTCAAAGAATGTGAAGGCGGATTCCCTCTCCCGGCAGTTTGAGCGAGTCATGGATAAATCACCACCGGACACCATCCTACCAGCGGCGTGTCGAGTGGCTCCTATCCGATGGGCTATCGAGGACGTCATACGGGAGAGTCTACGGTCAGAACCCGCGCCACCGGAGACGCCTGTGTCAAAGACCTTTGTGCCCGCCGCGGTCCGGCGGCAGCTCCTAGAATGGAGTCACACCTCGCTTGGCTCTGGTCATCCCGGGATTTCACGTACGAAGCAACTGCTCTCGCAACGGTACTGGTGGTCGTCTTTGGGGGATGACGTCCGAGATTATGTCCTGTCCTGCCCGGTCTGTGCTCAGTCGAAGAGTCCTCGTCTACTGCCAGAGGGTAAGCTAACGCCTCTGCCCATACCTCAGCGACCGTGGTCCCATATCGCCATGGATTTTGTAACGGACTTACCTGAATCTGACGGTAATACCGTAATCCTTGTGGTCGTGGATCGTTTCTCCAAGATGTGCCGTTTAATTCCTATGCTCCAGTTACCCAACGCCACCCAGTTGGCAGACACTGTTTTTCAACAGGTTTTCCGTCAGTTCGGGATCCCAGAGGACATAGTCTCGGATCGGGGCCCACAGTTCTTCTCCCGAGTCTGGAAAGCGTTCTGCGATCGGTTGGGCGTGGCTGTAAGCCTGACGTCCGGATACCATTCCCAGTCCAATGGTCAGACGGAACGCTTGAATCAGGAGATCGGGAGGTATCTGCGTCAACAATGTGCCCATTAACCGCAGGAGTGGCATCGTTTCATACCATGGGTAGAATATGCTCAGAACTCCCTCATCCATTCATCTTCCAGATTAACCCCGTTTCAATGTGTTTTCGGTTATCAGCCGCCTCTGTTTCCTTGGGACACGGAACCAGGGATGGTCCCAGCAGTCGATGAGTGGTTTCGGCGGAGTGCGCAGGTCTGGGAGACGGCTCATCAACACCTACAAAGCGCCTCCCGGCATCAGAAGGAATACGCCGACCGACGTCGACGACCTACCCCGTTGTATCAGCCGGGTCAGTGAGTGTGGCTATCAACCCGGGACCTGAGGCTTCGCAGCAACTGCAAAAAGCTCAAACCCAGGTACATCGGTCCATTCAAAATCCTGTGACCTATCGCCTTCAGTTACCCCGGTATTATCGGATAGCACCCACCTTCCACGTCTCCCTGCTAAAACGAGTCCACTACAGCCCAATGCATCCTCCGGTGACACAACAACCGGCAGCTCCACCGCTGGAGCCAGACGAGAATCCCGTGTTCAGTGTAAATGAGATCCTGGACTCACGACGGAGACGGCAAGGCCTGGAGTACCTGGTGGACTGGGAGGGATACGGTCCAGAGGAGAGGTCCTGGGTTCCAGCACGGGACGTGCTCGATCCTGGTCTGAAGGCGTTGTTCCACCGTGCTCACCCGAACTGTCCAGCACCCAGACCACGGGGCAGGCCGCCCAGTCAACAATCTAGGGTGTCAGGAGCCACCCGTGAGAGAGGGGATACTGTACGAAGCAGAGGTTTGTCCTCTATGCCGGGTCTGACAGCTCCCAATCATCAGGAAGAAATCAGTCCCGATCTAACTCACCTGAGTTTTGATCACACCTGCGAGCAATCAGGCAGGGTATATAGGGGTTTCCCTCCCATTAGCCTGTGCGAGGTATTGTTCGTTCATCCGACCTACTGAGCGTTTACTAGAGATAACTTAAGAAGATTTCCCGTGTACCAGACCCTGGCCTGTTGTGTTACTTACATCTCTGCCTAACCCTGTTCTGTATATCCCAGTGATTCCCGTGGACCGTTCCCGTGCCAGCCTTACCGACATCGCTCTCGCCTGATCCTCCTGTACCTTCTACTACCTCTGATCTCCCGCTGCCGACCGACGCCTGCCTGACTATTCTACTGCCTTACGTTCAATTTATTAATAAAACACATCGCGTTCCGCGATTGGATTCTCACACCTGACCCTCTGAGTATTCATTACAGTAGTCAAGATGAGAAAAATATTAACTTAGTTCATACCGTTTTTACTGTCTGATAAAACTAACTGTAACACATTTTTTTATATATATTATTCTCTTTATAGACTGACATTTTCTTCACTCTACAAACAAGAAAACATAAAAAAAAGTTTTCATAAATGGCACAATTTGATAATTTTTCTGAACAGTGTCTGTCAGGGTGAGAAGTGAACCGTTAATTAAAGCTGCAGTCTCGTTTTGGATTAAAACCCAATGGAAGGAAAACGAAGACTAAAAAGCTTAGAACAGCACAATTGAATAAGTAGTCAGGAAATGGAAACTGCATGACATTACGAGGCCTGCACAGCCAAGAAAAGACAGTCCCTGAAAACTCAACACAAAGACAAGTTAAATTGTGAGGAAAGTCACAGAGTGTAACGAATGCGGTGTGATGGTAGAAGGTGGACACAAACGCGAGATTCGTATTCAATATAGGGGTTTATTTCCCAACAAACTGTCAACTCGGACTGAAACCGAACACTTCGGGTATCCGTGACAAAACTAAGGGCTGTACCTTGTACAGTGAGAAAGCGGAGGAAACCAACACACGACTCTTGCATACACGTAACATGTAACAAAGCCACAACACTGACGGACGGACAAGACAGGACTTAAATACCCCACTAACAATGAAACAGGTAACAGGTGCACAGACAGACACAGGTGACTTCAATAGTCCATGATTGCTCTCTCCTCGTTGACTGGGGAAGCATCAGCACTGGCTCCGAGTAGAACCGAAAAGTCCATGGTCACTCCCCTCTCTGCCGGCAGGGGGAATGCCAGCTCCGGCCAAGAGGAGTACAGAAAAGTCCGAATCTTACACAGAGGCCAAAAATCCCATTGTATGAGCGACAGAACTCAGTGGCTGGGAGTGGAAAAATGGTGAATCTATCTATAATATATAATCAATAATAAGAGCTTTGTATAACACTGGCCTATATGGGTGTCAGGTAAGAAACCAGTGCTAGTTAGATCCAAATATTTTAACTCCTGCAGCTATTTATTCTTTAGATTCATACCTCATAATAATCAAAATGTTTCTGTAAATAATATGACTAGTTTTATTTCAGTGAATAAACGTACATTCAGATATACAGGATAATGTGTGGCTGTTGACAAACTCCACACATTCATATATGCCATAAAATATTTGTACCTTATTGAACTATTGTTAATTCATTGTTTTTTAATAATTAGGAAACATGTTTGGAGATACTTGCAATTGGCAGTTTTTAATCAGCAATTTAGTGTATCTCTACAGTACCCTAGCTACCATTACCAATTAGTAGCGTAATCTCTTAGACAGATAACATACAGTAGGTTAACGTATATACTTTCATGATTGGTTTCACTCCATACTTTTGATTAACTTTTTTACTCAGAGCATTATTGTACTGTACTGGCACTGCCACTGGTAGATCATGAGAATAGTGTCTTCGACAATGCAGATAAATGTTAAAAAAAAGTTTACCACACCCACACAACATGACAAAGCATGTGACAAAGCTGGGTTTTGTAACTGAAGCAAAATTATGTCCGATTCGGATGGCCTAGTGCCACAGTACTGGCATCTGTGGCAATGTTTTTTGTACTTGTACTGTATCAAACAAATACAAGGTTGTGGTATTATGGAACTGCTGAAGTATTTTAATGTATTCATTTGGAACGGTTTTAGATTCTACAGATTCTTTACTGACCAAACACTTCCTTATGCAAATCCTATGCAAAGTTCTCCTCGTATACTTCCTGTTCAGCTCCCAGAAAGAAAACACTTTTCAGTACTGATAACTAAATAGAAAGTTCAGACTGTATGGTCGTCAGACTTTCTGTACACCCATTCACAGTGGAAATTAAACCATGTTATGACATTTGGAAAATGTTGTTTTTTAGTCTCCATGACTAGGTACTGGTTTTAGAAACTGTCCATATTAAAAAATCCAACATCTGTTGAATGACTCAAACACAGTGCTATAAAAGCATTTGAGATATTGAAATCACAGTGTAACCTACCAATGTCAACCTGGTATAAAACACAAACACAGAGCATTCTATCGTAACACTAAAACTCAATAAAGCACAACAATAACCTCTCGGCCACACAGAACACTATTTAGACATAGTTTAGGAGTCCAAGAGAACCAAAGCATTAAGTACAGATTTACAAAAACTAAGAATCTTGTCTGGTTTTATATTGAATGAAAGTCTAAGCCTGGTCAACATAAGAAATTAAATTGTGTCAAAAACACATTTTTTGAGAGGTAGTATTCTCACTTTCAAAATATTTTCCTTTCAGGATGTAACAGGAGTGCAAAACAAGTTATCCTCAGTCTTGCCATCAGGGCATTCAGCCCAGGGTCCAATCTACATTACGTTTAGAAAAAATTGATACTTTCTTAAATGATCTGATCTATGGCAAATTCTCTAGTGTGGTCAAATGTTTTGACATTTTACTGTTAAAAATTGGCTGTTGAAACCAAGCTCTTCACCTACGTATTATTGTTAGCAGAAGCTCTCGGTTTTGGGCCAGACTCCCAGAATTCAAATTGTTTACAAATTGCTTGGTTGTAGGGGACACGAAACAAAATAGTTTAAGAATTTAGGGGTGTTCTATTGAGGAGTATACCTGTCAAAATATATTTCTCAACACTAAAATAATACCTATCGTTTTTGCATTGCATGACGGTCTAGCTTAAAAGTCATCTTTCCTTTACAAGCTTTGTTAGTGTAGTAATTTGATTGTTGGTCACCTCCCTGAGAAAGGCTTTTCTTCTTCCCAGTTACTTAGCTGAACTGGACGCCACCTCTAGGTAGAGTATTGGAAAGCATTTAGTCAAACAATACAACATCCTTGGGACACCTTACCCACCATGAAGCATGGTGGTGACTGGATCATGCTGTGGGAATGCCATGGGGAGACAATGAACAGAGCAAAATACAGAGTGGTCCTTGAAGGAAAACTGATCCAAAGTGCAACATTGATGTTCACTTAATGTCCTGATCCAACTTTACTGAGCATTTGGAAAACTGAATGGACCGAAATGGGAAAAGCTGGCTGAGACTCATTCAAATAGCCTCAAAGCTGTTATTCCTGCCGAAGGTGCATTGACTTACATACTTAAATGAATTTATGCAATCAAGTTTGAATCTTTACTTCGTATTTGCTAAAATACTGGATTAATATATTGTTTTTCATTCTCAATTGCCTACCAGTGTGAAGATCATTGTCACTTTCTGTAATAATTAAACAAAAATCTAATTACTAAAACATAGTTAAGCAACAACTTAAAGCAGTGCTCCATCATGAATAAAGTCACAGGTTAATGGCATTGTCAGTCTTGTGTGCTGTACAAAAAGAAAACATTAATTTAATAATTAGTTACATTTTACCTAAAACATTGTTATATGTCATTTAAATTCATCAAGATGAGTGTGCAGTTAAACTTATTTTAAAGCAGTGTTTCACTGACCAGAAAGCAATGATAGAAGGAGGTGGGATCTGCTTCTACGTTAATGACAAATGGTGCAACGACATAACAGTCGTCTCACGCTGCTGTTCTCAAAATCAGGTTTATTCACCAGGTCTGTTTACACACACACACACACAATTTTCTTTTCTCACCACAAGCTGCAGCGTTAGAACACACATGTTAAGACGCACACGAAACAGTGAAAAAAGAGCAAAACACACAACACGAACCGTCAAGTGACCCTGCCTAATTGCCATATGTTCTGGGTAAATATAGAATATGTCATATGTTTCTGAATTGTGCAAACGAGCAGTGTCTAGATGTGTGAGCAGATTGCCATGACCAGGTTCAAGTATGAAATTGTGCAAAAGAACAATATCTAGTTAAATATGCAGTTGTGCAAAAGAAGGGCAATGTCCAGGTTGAAATATAAAATTGTGCAAATAAGAAATATTTAGTTATATAAACACAGCTGTGCAAAAGAAGGATGCTATGGGCAGTCTAGAGGCATATTTCTTAGACTCACCGCCGTGAGGAAGAAGCTGTTCTTGTGGCAGGATATTTTGATCTTGATAGACCGTAGCCGTCTGCCAAACGGGAGAGTTCTGAATAGTCCATTACCCAGACGGGAGGGGTCTGCCTCAATCTTTGCTGCCCAGGCCCAAAGCCAGTGACCCAAGTGACCTGGCTTTGAACAGTACTTTGAGGGACGGCAGCTTACAACCAATGGTCTGTTCTGCAGAGCGAATTATGTGTTGCAGTCTGTCTTTATCCTTGACAGTGGCTGCAGCGTACCAGACGGTGATGGAGGAGGTCAGGATGGACTCAATGATGACTGTGTAGGCGTTCATCATCATGGACGTTGGTAGAAAAATCTTTGTTGTGCTTTCTAAGTGAGAGAGGTGATGTTCAGCTCCCACTTGAGGTCCAGGGTGATGGTGTTGCCCAGGAAGCGAAAGGACTCCACTATGTTGACCGGGGAGCCCCCCAAGACAATGGGACGAAGGTCAGCTGGGCATCTCCTAAAAGACAATCAAATATTTTCAAAAATTAGTAGGGTGAGAAGGGTGTACTCACTTTTATGAGACAATATGCTGTTCACTGCTTTAACCAACAGCTGTTTTGTGTGCACGGGTATTACAGGGTAACAGTATGGGCATAGCCCTTGAAATATGCACACACTGGTACACAAGAACATGTTGAAAATTGATTTGTTTGATAGACACTTTATTATAACTACATCATTTACAGAGCTTCTGCTTAAGTTAATTAAGTGATTTGTTCAATTTAATTGTTTGTTTGAACCACTGGCGACAATGAGTTCCACAGCATGATTACTGACAGAATTTGCAATTTATTGATTAATTAATGTTATCAGACTCAGCTTTGTAAAACATGAAGTACACAGACTCTTTGCTCTGTAGTTCACAAACAATATGTGCTCATCATTCTGGCACTAGTCAAGCAAAAGCTGTTTATAATTGAATCCAGTTACAGCTGTAACTTCAACTCATTTGATATACTCTAAGAAATACACTTTTTTTGTATGCCTATCAGTAACAAATATACTCATTTTAGCACAATTATCTTTGTTTCCAATAGTAAATCTCCTAAGCTGATCAAAAGATCTGTGTGTACAAAGATATTTTCAGTTTTGAGGCTGCTACGGGTTTGAGATGTACGAACTCAAAATTAATATTTATTACTTTCCCTACAAAGACAGAAAAAAGTCAAACTTCCGATCAACACAGTTATGTTCAAGAGAAATGCGAAAAGTTGTAGACACTCAATCTGTATACTCTCTAACGTCTATTTGCATTAAATACACTGGCTTACTATCCCAAATGCTTGTGAAGCATGTTTGACAGTTTCTGGTGGGAGATATAATAGCGCTTGTACGTAAGAAAATGTTATGAAAGCTCATGAAAGCAGTGCCAATGTGATAGCCAAAGCAAATAGTCTAAAGCACTTATTGCAAATGTTTGGACTTAATAATATTACCAGTAAATTAAGAGTGTTGGAGTGCTGTTTAGGTTTTTTTTGCAGACAATAACAGTGTTTAATCTTGATTAGGTTGAGGTGGCAGGCCGACAGACAAGCCAACTGGGTGTCAGAAAAATGAAGAAAGTGGAGTTTCCTTCACACACTATGACAATGTAGGCCTGGTGACTTGGAGAGAGAGGAGGGCCTTGAGACGAGCCAATGGAAATGCCTGAAGTGACGCCTGGAGGGCGTCAGGTGAGTACAACTGCAGCAGATATGTTTTACTATCACTAATTGGTGACAGTCAGCAAAGGGGAAACCACTCCCCTCGAATAATAACACACTACCTTTTAAAACCAGTTGATCCGTCTACATTCAGCCAGCAGCAACTTTTGCCAGCAGCAACTAGGCAGGAAAGATATGGACCTGCTGGTTGGGCCACAAATGCAGCCCCATGGCTAACCGACACATTAGCAGAGATAAACTGACATAAGAATAACGTCTGAACTATGTTCACACATTGCTTACACACACATTTTACAGAACTAGTGTTGTTTCTGCTGACCAGTCATACTTTTCACATTTTAGATTGATGAAAGCCTTATTCTTATTCTGCTTTCATGTGGCTCATGATTAGTTTCAGGGTTAGTTTGGCATCTTTTACCCAATAAAAATTTAACACAGTAACTATTGGCATCTTTTTAACAAAATCCAACCATACAGTGGGTCCATAAATGCAGTACATTGAGCGGGTCTTGCATTGAAAGGTCACCTTAGAGTAAAATGGATACCCGTATGGTTTTACCTCGTCTAAGATAATCTTTGTTGTTGGGATTATTCCAGAGCCAGCAGGTTAGCAGAAGGAGAACAGCACCTTGGAACTTTTACGTTTCGACTTAGTCTGAACAATATAACAGGGATTTGTTCTGGTTAACATCTTACAGTGCTTGCCCATGTTTTACACTGCGCTGTGGATGTTACTCAATTTCCAAAAGCAACTTCGCCAGCAATAGGTTACATGCAAACCTTTCAAGTTGTAGTTTAAATGAATCCCTTCACTTGCCAAGTTGACCTGATTTAGAAAACGCTATTGGTTTGAATAGAAAACATTATTTATCTATTGGTCGGTGAGAAAATTGATTATGGCCAGGTTTTGCTATTTATTATTTTACCAACAGAGAGAGAAAAATATATATTTCGAAAATATGTATTTGAGAATGATGACAAAGGGAAAAAGTTACCTATTCTTTTTTAGGTTACTGTAATACTGTTTCTCAAATCCCATGAGGAATCTCCGCACTGAGAACTTTAAGCTGTATTGAAGGGTTAGGTTCTGGGTCGACGAATAGCTGCTCAGATCGGAAAGAGGCAGAACGCGAGTTAAGCTTTTTTGAAGAACCAGGCTTGGTAGAAACATAGGCTCATGTGGTCACACTCTATACTTCAGAACGACTGTGGAGAATGACAATCCATGACAGACAGCACAGTTTAAGAAGTACAAATGCAGCCTGCTACTGTCGCTTTTTGGAACAAAATTGTCGATAGTGGAAACATTACAGATTACTAATAAATAAGACATTCAAATAATGGTTTTTCGCAGCATTAGTAAATATCATACCTCACAAAATGGCACATTGACAGCCAAATAGCGCATGCTATCTGATGCCTTATCCACAAAATTAATGATTTGAAAGTATAGTGGCAGAACATAAAGTATTGGTAGGACAGACTAACCTATAACCTCTGCTGTTGAGAATCTGAACTTGCGTGTCACAACCTGATCTGTCACACCTGGCATGTCATTGTCTACACCCCTTTCCACCAGGTGTTCCCCATGTACTGCATTTCCTGTTACCTGTTGGCAGATCGTTTGTCTTTGTACTCTCGTTTTACCCGCATTACCCTGTTCTGTGTTACCTGCTTTGATCTCTGTTCCAGTGTTTTACCGTTTCCGTTTCCTTACCCCGAGCCTGCCTGACACCCTGTACAAACCAACTACGAACCAGCCTTGACCATTGCCTGCCCATCGACAACGAACCAGCCTACCCCTTTGTACCTCCAGCCGTCTGACCACCGTGTACCAAACTCTGCCTGCCCTACTACTATTCTGGATTGCCCTTTAATAAACATTTATTGTTTCAATACCTGGTCTCCGCCTCTGTGTCTGCGCTTGGGTTCATTGTTCTGGTCGTGATATTGAGGTTTGGGTGGTTTCTGTATCTGCTGCAAATTGACCACAAAACCAAAATCTCCTGGACAAATGTAGCTACGCACAGCTCAAGAACATACAGTTCCAGACAAAGGTTTTCACAAACACCCATTCACTGGAATGCTAGATATAAATCTATACGTCCACAGATACATGCCAGGAAGGCAAATATAAATAAGACCTGTCACAGGTTGAAAGATCTACCAGCAACATCTGAGCAGGCAGAAACAACATCTGTGCAACTCACACGTGATGTGCACTTAGTGAAGTGACAACTCGTTGTTGGGGAGGTGTAAGCATGCACATTAAGACTCGTAGTGAGCATGGAACATATACAGGTGCTGGTCGTATAATTAGAATATCATCAAAAAGTTGATTTATATCAGTAATTCCATTCAAAAAGTGAAACTTGTATAATGTATACATTCATTCCATACAGACTGATATATTTCAAGTGTTCATTCCTTTTCATTTTGATGATTATAACAGACAAATAATCAAAAACCCCAAAATCAGTATCTCAGAAAATTTGAATATTGTGAAAAGGTTCAATATTGAAGACACCTGGTGCCACACTTCAATCAGCTAATTAACTCAAAACACCTGCAAAGGCCTTTAAATGGTCTCTCAGTCTAGTTCTATAGGCTACACAATCATGGGGAAGACTGCTGACTTGACAGCTGTCCAAAAGACGACCATTGACACCTTGCACAAGGAGGGCAAGACACAAAAGGTCATTGCTAAAGCGGCTGTGTGTTCACAGAGGTCTGTGTCCAAGCACATTAATAGAGAGGCGAAGGGAAGGACAAGATGTGGTAGAAAAATGTTTACAAGCAATAGGGATAACGCACACTGGAGAGGATTTTGAAACAAACCCATTCAAAAATGTGGTGGAGATTTACAAAGTGGACTTCAGCTGGAGTGCTTCAAGAACCACCTCGCACAGACGTATGCAAGACATGGGTTTCAGCTGTCGCATTCCTTGTGTCAAGCCACTCTTGAACAAGACACAGTGTCAGAAGCGGCTCGCCTGGGCTAAAGACAAAAAGGACTGGACTGCTGCTGAGTGGTCCAAAGTTCTCTGATGAAAGTACCAGGAAGTTTTAGAGCACTTCATGGTTCCTGCTGCTGACCACCTTCATGCAGATTTCATTTTCCAACAGGACTTGGCACCTGCACACAGTGGCAAAGCTACCAGTACCTGGTTTAAGGACCATGTTCTTAATTGGCCAGCAAACTCGCCTGACCTTAACGCTATAGGAAATATATGGGGTATTGTGAAGAGGAAGATGCAATATGTACGGTGGCCCTGAAGTGCAAATCACAACAGCAAATAAGAAAACACAAAGGCAAATAAGAAAACACAACGGCAAATAGAAAAACACAACGGCAAATAGGAAAACGCAACGGCAAATAGGAAAACACAACGGCAAATAGGAAAACACAACGGCAAATAGGAAAACGCAACGACATTAACTTCAAACGGAAAAGGTTGTGCCTATCTAGCAGAGAACGGACCCTTGTGATTGGACAGACGGACTGTCTGTCTTTTAACAGGAAGGAGAGGTGAAAAACATAAAAAGCGCATATTTTTAAAACATGAGTACCGAAGATACTTTATATTGTTAGGAAGCAGTGCCGTAACTACCATTGAGGACACCGAGGTCATATCCTCGGTATTATTTTCTGTGATATATATTATTTGAGTAATTTCATTGTGAATGGAAAATAGCCGACGAGTCGAGAAGTCTACGGATCGTCGTCACGAACACGTAGCCTACTTGTCTTGTCAGTCAAAAAGGAAATAGTTGGCTGTAGTCGTTGTCTTCAGGACTTAACTCGTCTAATATATATTTTTACACATAGGCGTAATCCTATGGGTGGGGGGGGGGCAGGGGGACACGTCCCCCCAATATTCAAAGAAGGACAATTGGTCCACCCCATATTGATCATAGACTACTGTATGATTATGCGGGCAATATCGATGTGACTGCTAAAACATAACGTCTTTCTTTTCAGCACCGAAAATATAAAATCCCGGTCGGTCTATTTCACAAATCCATTTGACTTGCCTTACACATTAACAAAAGTTATTTCTCCTGAAATCCATGTCATGTTTTCCCTATACCTTTGTACTTTTGTGAGCGCGGAATGAGACAGACATGGCCCATGGATGATATTCAGTAGTTGGTGAACATAATCCCTTAGATAACGACTAGGTGCATTTCACTAGAATTTCGAATTGTATAATTAGTACGAACTTCGATTGCAATACTATACAGCTTTAATGAATTGGACTTTAAAAAAGCCAGCTGATACTACCCAGGGACGGGCTGTGACTAAAAAAGTAAAAGCACAACATATTTCTTAATATTAGCTACTGCATGTGGAATTTTAGAGCTAAAATGTTGAAGTTTAGCTGTTTTAAATACATCATACACATGGACAACATTAGAATTCAGAAAATAAAATCTAAAGACATAATATGGGATTTGGTAGGATTTTTCTAATTCTGTTAGGAATTATTTTGATGCAGGGCATACATACGACGTAATAGTTGATATGTTGTCAACCAATCACAAGGGTCCGTTCTCTGCTAGATAGGCCCTACCTTTTCCGGTTGAAGTTAATGTCATTGTGTTTTCCTATTTGCCGTTGTGTTTTCCTATTTGCCGTTGTGTTTTCCTATTTGCCGTTGTGTTTTCCTATTTGGCGTTGTGTTTTCCTATTTGGCGTTGTGTTTTCCTATTTGCCGTTGTTTTCCTATTTGCCGTTGTGTTTTTCTATTTGCCGTTGTGTTTTCCTATTTGCCGTTGTGTTTTCCTATTTGCCTTTGTGTTTTCTTATTTGCCGTTGTGTTTTCCTATTTGCCGTTGTGTTTTCCTATTTGCCGTTGTGTTTTCCTATTTGCCTTTGTGTTTTCTTATTTGCCGTTGTGTTTTCCTATTTGCCGTTGTGTTTTCCTATTTGCCTTTGTGTTTTCTTATCTGCCGTTGTGTTTTCCTATTTGCCGTTGTGATTTGCACTTCAGGGCCACCGTAAATATGCCAGACACAACAATGCAGAAGAGCTGAAGGCCACTATCAGAGCAACCTGAGATCTCACAGACTGATTGACTCCATGCCTTTAGAAGAATATTAGAATAGACCAGTATTGTCAGTTGTACAACTGAATGCATTCAACCGAAATGTGTTCTCTGAATATTACCCAACCCAGAGGTGCAGGGGGTGCCCTAATCAGTTACCTGATTCGACTTCCACGTCAACGGCGCCCGGGGAGCATTTTAGGGTTAACTGTCTTGCTCAAGGACAGAACAGAGAGACCTTCCAGACCCAAGGCCTAGTCCCTAACCACTAGGCCACCTTGACGCCCTAGCCATGCCGCATTGCTGCAGTAATTCAGGCAAAAGGAGACCCAACTAAGCATTGAGGGCTGTACATGCTTATATTTTTCATGTTCATACTTTTCAGTTGGCCAACATTTCCTAAACTCTTTTTTGTATTGGTCTTAAGTAATATTAGAATTTTCGGAGATACTGAATTTGGGATTTTCATTAGTTGTCAGTTTTAATCATCACAATTAAATAAAATAAACATTTGAAATATATCAGTCTGTGTGTAATGAATGAATATAATATCCAAGTTTCACTTTTTGAATAGAATTACTGAAATAAATCAACTTTTTGATGATATTCTAATATGACCAGCACCTGTATATAATGTATAAAAACACCTACTGTGAATGATTAACAAAGAAAACTCAATAGAAAGGCTGGATAATGCGTAGTGCATTATGAATGAAAAGACTATATGATTGATGAGAATAACGAATAATACATTTTATAGAGTTTTTGTTGTGTCTCAGAATTAAGTATTTACATGAGTTCCAGCACCACCTTGTCTGAGCCTGCTGAATTTTTGCCTTGGCAAGGCTAAAAGCTCAAAGGTTACAACACATTGAAATGTACTTTTTATTGTCATGAAATGGTCTCTATCTATGAACCCATTCACCTCAAAAATACCTTAATGTCATATTAATTAATTCAGTGATTTGGAATCTCTTCCAGAAAACCATTTGAGTTACAGACCTGCAAATATGTGAACATTGACACAAGAAAAAATATTTGTTGAACTTTCACACCAATGTTCCCGATAAGCAAAAAACCTTTGAATTATTTTTCTGCTTGGTTGTTCCTGTGAAATAACTCCATGGCTAATGTCAGCTTGTCGTCAGCTACAGTGAAGCACACGCTAAGTATCAGGGCATGGCGTGTTTTACCCTCCCAAAATAAATCTCACAACATTGCTTTAGGCAGCTAAACATCAAACATATTTTCAATTAACGGGCTAGCAATCAATAGTGAAGCCGTATTTATTATTATTTTGAAATGTCTCCTTTGCATTATTTATCTTATTTACATATTTTCAAATTCTGTCAACTGGTTATTGTGTAGTGTACTTAATGCTATGTGTAGTACATCTGGTCTATTTAGGACTCTAGCTGCCGCCACAGTTATATAGCGGTGGGTGGACATTTATTATTCTGAGCCAGTCGGCTACTCTGTTGTTGCTGCCCAAAGCACTGGTTCGAGTATGGGGGAGAAGGTAAACTGTTATAGTATGGGGGAGAAGGTGAACTGTTATAGTATGGGGGAGAAAGTAAACTGTTAGAGTATGGGGGAGAAGGTAAACTGGTTGAGTATGGGGGAGAAGGTAAACTGTTAGAGTATGGGGGAGAATGTTAACTGTTAGAGTATGGGAGAGAAGGTAAATTGTTAGAGTATGGGGGAGAAGGTAAACTGTTAGAGTATGGGGGAGAATGTTAACTGTTAGAGTATGGGAGAGAAGGTAAACTGTTAGAGTATGGGGGAGAAGGTGAACTGTTAGAGTATGGGAGAGAAGGTAAACTGTTAGAGTATGGGGGAGAAGGTGAACTGTTAGAGTATGGGAGAGAAGGTGAACTGTTAGAGTATGGGAGAGAAGGTGAACTGTTAGAGTATGGGAGAGAAGGTGAACTGTTAGAGTATGGGAGAGAAGGTGAACTGTTAGAGTATGGGAGAGAAGGTGAACTGTTAGAGTATGGGAGAGAAGGTAAACTGTTAGAGTATGGGAGAGAAGGTAAACTGTTAGAGTATGGGAGAGAAGGTGAACTGTTAGAGTATGGGAGAGAAGGTGAACTGTTAGAGTATGGGAGAGAAGGTAAACTGTTAGAGTATGGGAGAGAAGGTGAACTGTTAGAGTATGGGAGAGAAGGTGAACTGTTAGAGTATGGGAGAGAAGGTAAACTGTTCGAGTATGGGGGAGAAGGTGAACTGTTAGAGTATGGGAGAGAAGGTAAACTGTTAGAGTATGGGGGAGACGGTAAACTGTTAGAGTATGGGAGAGAAGGTAAACTGTTCGAGTATGGGGGAGAAGGTGAACTGTTAGAGTATGGGAGAGAAGGTAAACTGTTAGAGTATGGGAGAGAAGGTAAACTGTTAGAGTATGGGGGAGACGGTAAACTGTTCGAGTATGGGGGAGAAGGTAAACTTTCTAAAGACTGCCAAGAATTAGAAAATAATATTTCCTTCGATAGCAGGCCTAGGTCTAATAGCCATGATTAAGGTGTAGAGTACTGTACTATAGCAACACAGCGTTGTATTCTGGCTGACAAAATCACAGACTAGATTCCGTCCATGTGAGCTGAAAATCCTGTCCATTTAATTCAGTTTCAACACATGGCCCATCAAAACGTCTGTATAGAATCACATAGTTGTCTGAGTCAAAACAGTAAGACCACACAGAGGTGAAGCAAGTAACGTTGACTAAAGCAAGTAACGTCTCCTAACCAGTGCGCATTGCACGGTCTGGGTATATTAAGCTTTCATGGCAAGCAAATTTTAATTTCTCATAATCGACATGTTGGATGCAGGAGAAATAGACAGGAGGAAATACCTGACCGACAATGACAAAGTCTAATATGTTATGACGACGGAGTCAAAGAATCTCGTAAACAACAAAGCTTGTGGAATGTGTCACAACGCACAATGCATCACACCCTGCTGTGTTAATGATGGTTACAGGAGGAATGTGTCACAACGCACAAGGCATCACACCCTGCTGTGTTAATGATGGTTACAGGAGGAATGTGTCACAACGCACAAGCCATCACACCCTGCTGTGTTAATGATGGTTACAGGAGGAATGTGTCACAGTGCACACACCCTGCTTTGTTAATGATGGTTACAGGAGGAATGTGTCACAATACACAAGGCATCACACCCTGCTGTGGTAATGATGCTTACAGGAGGAATGTGTCACAACGCACAAGGCATCACACCCTGCTGTGTTAATGATGGTTACAGGAGGAATGTGTCACAACGCACAAGCCATCACACCCTGCTGTGTTAATGATGGTTACAGGAGGAATGTGTCACAATGCACACACCCTGCTGTGTTAATGATGGTTACAGGAGGAATGTGTCACAATACACAAGGCATCACACCCTGCTGTGGTAATGATGCTTACAGGAGGAATGTGTCACAACGCACACACCCTGCTGTGTTAATGATGGTTACAGGAGGAATAAGTCACAACGCACAAGGCATCACACCCTGCTGTGGTAATGATGGTTACAGGAGGAATGTGTCACAATGCACACACCCTGCTGTGTTAATGATGGTTACAGGCGGAATGTGTCACAACGCACAAGGCATCACACCCAGCTGTGTTAATGATGGTTACAGGAGGAATGTGTCACAACGCACAAGGCATCACACCCTGCTGTGTTAATGATGGTTACAGGAGGAATGTGTCACAACGCAAAAGGCATCACACCCTGCTGTGTTAATGATGGTTACAGGAGGAATGTGTCACAACGCACAAGGCATCACACCCTGCTGTGTTAATGATGGTTACAGGAGGAATGTGTCACAATGCACACACCCTGCTGTGTTAATGATGGTTACAGGAGGAATGTGTCACAATACACAAGGCATCACACCCTGCTGTGGTAATGATGCTTACAGGAGGAATGTGTCACAACGCACACACCCTGCTGTGTTAATGATGGTTACAGGAGGAATAAGTCACAACGCACAAGGCATCACACCCTGCTGTGGTAATGATGGTTACAGGAGGAATGTGTCACAATGCACACACCCTGCTGTGTTAATGATGGTTACAGGCGGAATGTGTCACAACGCACAAGGCATCACACCCAGCTGTGTTAATGATGGTTACAGGAGGAATGTGTCACAACGCACAAGGCATCACACCCTGCTGTGTTAATGATGGTTACAGGAGGAATGTGTCACAACGCAAAGGCATCACACCCTGCTGTGTTAATGATGGTTACAGGAGGAATGTGTCACAACGCACAAGGCATCACACCCTGCTGTGTTAATGATGGTTACAGGAGGAATGTGTCACAACGCACACACCCTGCTGTGTTAATGATGGTTACAGGAGGAATGTGTCACAACGCAAAAGGCATCACACCCTGCTGTGTTAATGATGGTTACAGGAGGAATGTCTCACAACGCACAAGGCATCACACCCTGCTGTGTTAATGATGGTTACAGGAGGAATGTGTCACAACGCACACACCCTGCTGTGTTAATGATGCTTACAGGAGGAATGTGTCACAACACACAAGGCATCACACCCTGCTGTGGTAATGATGGTTACAGGAGGAATGTGTCACAACGCACAAGGCATCACACCCTGCTGTGTTAATGATGGTTACAGGAGGAATGTGTCACAACGCACACACCCTGCTGTGTTAATGATGCTTACAGGAGGAATGTGTCACAATACACAAGGCATCACACCCTGCTGTGTTAATGATGGTTACAGGAGGAATGTGTCACAACGCACAAGGCTTCTCACACTGCTGTGTTAATGATGGTTACAGGAGGAATGTGTCACAACACACAAGGCATCACACACTGCTGTGTTAATGATGGTTACAGGAGGAATGTGTCACAACGCACAAGGCTTCTCACCCTGGTGTGTTAATGATGGTTACAGGAGGAATGTGTCACAACACACAAGGCATCACACACTGCTGTGTTAATGATGGTTACAGGAGGAATGTGTCACAACGCACACACCCTGCTGTGTTAATGATGCTTACAGGAGGAATGTGTCACAATACACAAGGCATCACACCCTGCTGTGTTAATGATGGTTACAGGAGGAATGTGTCACAACACACAAGGCATCACACCCTGCTGTGTTAATGATGGTTACAGGAGGAATGTGTCACAACGCACACACCCTGCTGTGTTAATGATGCTTACAGGAGGAATGTGTCACAAACAACAAGGCATCACACCCTGCTGTGTTAATGATGGTTACATGAGGAATGTGTCACAACGCACAAGGCTTCTCACACTGCTGTGTTAATGATGGTTACAGGAGGAATGTGTCACAACACACAAGGCATCACACACTGCTGTGTTAATGATGGTTACAGGAGGAATATGTCACAACGTACAAGGCTTCTCACCCTGGTGTGTCTGGGGTCGAGCAATCAGAGTGCCCATGATGGCCTCTGTCCACCGTTGAAAGCGCTAACAATGGACAACTGGACAACTGTGCGCTGTTTACCTGGAGACGTGACGGCGCCAGGATGCACTGTGGGAAGATAAGCCGTTGGTGGGAGTGTGACGCTCTGGGCAATGTTCTGCTGGGAAACCCTGGGTCACGGCGTTCATGCGGATGTCAGTATGACACACACCGCCTACACTAACATTCAAAGGTTCAAGGTCACTTAGAAATGTTCTTGCCAATATGTAAACCTGTTTGTAATTACATGAACGAGGTTAGGTACACATACAACATGAGCAGCGTTCTACATCCTGCTGTGGTGAAAAACATGATAATCACATACAATGGATTCCAGAACACCGTACAAACAGGCTGGTAACTTCCTGGCCTTTGTCCTTGGTCAATATCACAATTTGTCTAACCTGCCAGGATACATTTCACATTGTAGCTTTAAGGCACTGCAGCTGGATGGAGCATTCACCTGTTCCACATTGCTTTGCACGCGAAAACATATTATTACATAAACAGGCAATTAACATTCATGGGTGAACATTTATGGGTGAACATTTCCGGTTTCACACCCCATTTCAGAGTTACATTCTCCAGGCGCCTCTCTTCTTCGTATGGTGTCTACTCTCTCCAGTGTCCTTGGACAGTTTCCTCTTTGTGGATTTGGAGGCTTCATATATCCTGCTGCGCTGTGTAGGCCTTGACATGTATGATCTAAAGCCATCTTGCTCTACATCAATAAATGGCTGAAGACCATCAACAACATATTGTATATCACCACAATATATCTGAGATACTGCTTTGGTAATATCAAGTTTCGACGTTTGGAGAAGAGTCTCAGATTTAGTTTTTCAGAACTGTTCTTGTAAATACTTTTTTGTGATGGGTGGTTCTGCATTATGCCTTTGTTTAATTACATGTGTTGTGGCCTTTGTACTCAATCTTCTGACGTTATCGGTTATTTCAGAACTTTTCCATTTTGTAAAACTGCTATGTTTTTGTTATTATTATCATAATCTTTACAGCACACTGTTGAGTGTGTCTGCTTGTGTATTTATGGATTGTTTTGGACGCCACTAATCTCTGTGTTACTGATTTGTTCAGCTATTGTGATGGCGATCTGGATACTAATCTCAATCGTTAAACATGTTGCCTTTGTTTTTTGGACAGTTCAGTTTGCCTTCCTGTTGGTTTTGTGTTCTCTTTGGATCTTTACGAGGTGTGGTTTGAGCTAGTTGGCTGTGAAAGTTTGTTAAACATTAACTGGAGAGAAAGAGCAGGTCTTATTTTGGGGGTGTTCGCTTCTGGACTTGTATGTTTTGTGGTGTAGTGCAGAGAAGCATAGAAAAAACGTTTGTGGGTATTTATTTGAAATGCAAAATAATCACGAAGACATTGAACAGATAAAATATATACATAGAATGAAATGATATTGCGCACACGCGACTGGCAAAGAGGCGGACCCCCAATGGCCCTTTCAGGTGAATGCCTTCCTTATAAATGGAAATTAAACCTGCCGATTCCTGTCCCAATCCTCTGTTTATGATGTGCTGGGGGGGTTTGGAATCAAATGCAGGGTAATAATTACGTTTACGGGTTTTACTAAATAAAACAAACTGAACAATAAAACACAAAATGAAATTGCGCTTAAATAGATACTTACTAAATCAACCAAAAAGCTACATGATACAACACTAACCAACATAAAGGACGTAACGTCCAACAATGATCCACAAGAATCGGGACAGAAGAGCAAACATTTATGCACTTACTAATTAACTGATTGAGACCTGGTGTGAAAGGTTAGAATAAGTGGTGTGTTCAAGATGGGAAGGAAACATGTGGTGAACGGAATGAAACCAAGCCGTAGCAGGTGAGTGCACGTGACAGTGTATCCTGCTCAAACACAACACTCACCTTACTGACGTAAGATTAAAAAAGCAATAAAGCTGGCCTTCTTTAGACCAGCAGAGTATCTGGAGCAACAGCATTTGTGGATTCTATTACAGGCTTAAAATGTCCAGAAACATATAACTTTCTTCTGAAACGTCTCAGTCTATACTTTTTTGTGTGAATATAAAGGCTATCTGAGAAAATCTAAGATTTCATTAAAAGGTAAGATTTGTATTCACCATAGCAACAATTATTTTGATGTGGTTTCATGGCCAATATCACCAATGAAAAACTATCATATGCACAACACATAACAGAGTGCTTCTATGCAGCATTTACACAACGCTGTGTGACTGTCACCTTCATAGTTACCTGCAAATTATTACACATAGTAATGTAATATGGCTTCATGCTGGATTGGTTTCAGATTCAGAATCGTCATTTTGATTCTGTTTTGAAGCAAAACCAGGAATCTTCAAGGGTTTCGTCCACACCTTGCCACAGACCTCAGTAAACGTCCCCCACCGTCTCTTCCCTCTCGAGATGGATGGCTCAGTTGTCAGTAGAGCCAAATAATTCATATTCCAGGGGACCATCATCTTCCTCAACCTGAAGTGGGAGGGTAACTTCACAAAGGAGGACAAGAAGACTCAACAGTGGATGTGTTATTTGTGCCAATGGAAAAAAGTAATCTCTTTCTGACAACTCGGGTTTGGTTCTATGCAGCCACCATTGAGCACACTGTCAACTTCCCTACCGATGTCTGGTTTGGGTCTGCTTGGGCAAAATGCAGTGGACTGTCATGTCTGCAGAGGACATCGGGTTTTCAAAAGCCCTCCACCCTGGAACAAAGACATCATTGACCATCCTGCTCAAGACTCCCATCGCACTTTTAATTTTATTTTCTAATTACGGCCTAAACCTTCAGCATTATTCCGTTTTACATGTACCATTCTGATATCACATATTCTGAATGTTTTTTACTTCTGTTATAGCCGCAGGAAGTAGAGGTGCCGAGGAGAAGGCGGGCACCCCGTTGTTACGGCAACCCTCTTCCCCCCGGTGCGGTTGTAAAAACCCCTACGGTTTGCTGCTTCCACAACACACGATACCAATTTGCCGCCTCTGTGAATCATGCTACCAAAACAGGTCCGTTATACTACCGAAAAACCGTGTTCACCCACATCCCGTTGAGACCCCCACCCCCCACCGCCACCACCCTCCCCCCACACTTCTACAGTCTACAGTCTGCAGTCTACATGCTCATGACTTCACACCAAGTGGAGAGATAAAGACAGTGAGAAGAATCACGTCATCTACTCACTTTGCACTTGGAAAAGTTTCACTTTGATTTCGGCGTAATTGTGTCGCGGGTGGTCATAACCATATAGGGACATTATATAAAATCTCTGCAATCGACATTTGATTATACACTGCCGGCGCGGGGCGTGTGAGATAATGCGATACGAGCGGTTGGAATATCCTTTGATTTACTGTGGACGCAAATAGTGGGACCTTAAATCTCGAACCCGTTCGTGGATTTACGGTCCCAGAATATGAATGTATCTGGATGCAGGGGAATGGGCCCAGATCTGGGTGCTGTACAACACAGCTGTTCAGTTAACAGCTAACAATTTGGAAGCAGCTTGATGTGGGGAGCGATCTTGTTTGTCACTGTGGGACAGATGGACAGAGACAGAGAGAGAGAGAGAGAGACAGACATTTACATGGTCACACTCTCCACTGGCAGAAATGTGGAATATGTGTCTGAGACGTTTCAACGTATTCCACCAGAGTGAAATAAACAGGTCTGTAAAACCCATTTTCACCTGAAAATCAGAAATACAAACGACGGTGCACTCAGAAGCTTGAGCATGTAATAACAAGCATGACATCACTTCAAAATAGGAAGAAAAAATCTAATTAAAACATGAAGGAAAGGCTTTATGGAAGCATGAGATTCCTTACCAGCCTCAGAACTGGCTGGAACAAGCAGGCGACATTTCTTAGAGGCAAACAAGACGAGCCACATGAGTCCAAGGAAAACAAATACCGTTTTCGTAGTTGCGTGTTGAGTCTTCTCTGTCATACAGCGAGAAAAAAACTCATAGGCAAACGCACATACACACAGACACAAACACACACACAAACATATATGGACACAAACACCCTAACATAAGTGGCTAGCTAGGAGGCCTCGGGCCAGACAGCCACCGTCTACACGACACTCTGAACTGCGACTCGGATTGTGTTGTGGCTTTTAAATGTTCAACATCCAGGTCAGATGCGGGGGAAAAGTAGATCAATCTTCCAGGTGTCAGGGCCCTAACGCTGATGGATGTAAGAGATGCTTGGTGGCCCTGTGACAGGGAGCCATTAATAAACAGATTGTAAAGGAACCCGTCCATTGTGTTGTCGGCTGCCGATGCATCTGTGCATCAACAACAGGCAACGCGAGCTACTTCTTTATTATTTCCACGCCACCGATAATGAATACTCATAAAGCTAATGATCCCTGATTACTGCTGCAATCTCTGCCTCATTACTCTGATTAGCAGCATTGGTATAACTCAGAGAACGCGGGCCTTTAAAGATATTGCCACGCTTGCGATGCGGCGGCGTCGGAAACCTCGCCGAATTAAAACCTAACACGTCTAACCCGATCAGGCTAAGCTGGCGGCTCTCGCAGAAACGCGACACGCGACTTAATTAATATGAAGTAATCATTCGAAACAACATGTACATTTTCACCTTAAGACACCCGCACAAGTCCAGTATTAGTCCCGGTCGAACAGAAGAGTTTGGTCGCCAGTCGTGCAGTCTTGTGCACGGGCCCTTAGACTTGGAAGAAGTTGTTAATTTCGCAGTCCTTGTGCTAGAAACATGTCCTTCAATGTCAGAACAAGCTTGTGAGTCCACAGACAAATCAAAGGAGCAGGCGGAGTCAGTGACCCCAATAATTTAGCACATTTCTCTGGACATTTCCAGACGCTGTGGAAAGTGGCCATTTTCCCCAAATAGTGCCGTGCCCAGTCTGTTTATTACAGGTTTGTGACCCACCACCGGGAACGCCTGATCACAGGGCGCTTTATAGCAGCCAGGGGTCGGACCAATGACACAAACGTCATCTCCCTCTTCGTTTCCACAAAAGTTAAAAAGGTAAACAGTGAAACTGAGAAACAACAAAGGAAATTCAAGGCACATTGTATGCTGGGTGGTGGTAGCCTCAATAAATATTTGAATTGGAAAAAAATAATTTAGGGAATGAAGCGAACAGGTACAATTCTTTATTTACTCTCCTTATAACGTGGTTTGAACCCCTCAGGTCAGGGAATGTTCCCATGAATATATACGTTTCTGCAACATGGAGAGTGAGGTGGAAGTAATCCTGAATGAACAGCTATCTTACCACTGTGTTCCGATCAATAGTAAACTATCTCAACAGCGACGCAACGAATAATTCGCTTGTCTGCTACGAAGCGACGGCGAGGGTTTGAAGCAAGGTGTCATCCGGATTTGTCATTTAAAAAAAGAAGCACCGGGAGATATCTGCTTCAGTTCAGAACTCAGTGTTACCACAATTACTCCCCATTGTGCGAAATATCCCTTGCAGTAGTATAGCAATAATCCCCGTTCTCTTCTATGTTGTCTGTCTCCAGGGACTGTGAAGATATGATTTGTTTGTTTCTATCACATTGGCGGTTGGTGGGAATAAGGCGATGCAACATTGATCCAGGACCCCGAGGCTTCTATTTCTCCATAAACACAACGTGGCTAATTAGGCTAGCAGGTTGACTGTTCCATCGCAGCTGCACTGAGAGATTATACAGACAGAGACTGCCAGCTGTTAGTCAGTGTAAGGGACAGAGTCCTGTCCTCCCACTCTATGGTGGTGATGACACCTCCCCCGCATCCGGAGAGAGGGAAAATTAGGGACTTGTTCGTTCACCTGTGTTTTTGTCCGCACCTGTGTTGTGTGTGCTCGTTAGTCCCTGTATTTAGTTCTGTCGTTTCCTGTCTTTCAGTGTCGGTCATTGTTAAGGTATGTTTCTCTTGTTTTACGTTTGCTGGTCCTGTTATGTATTGCGTGATTATTCTGGTGTTCTGCGTTTTGTATGTTCTGTCACTAAGGGGAGGTTTTGTTAATTATGTTGTTCTTCTGTGTTTGTGTTAAGTGTTAGGTTTGTCTTGTTAAAGTCCCCAGTTCTAGTGCCTGCATTGCCTGTCCTGGAAGTAATAAAGCCATTGTCTAGAGAAGCGCTCTGCGTTTGTGTTCCCTACCTGCTTGAAAGCCCAAACCCTGACAGTCAGATGCACTATCAGTGACTAATTGAGACCAGCACAACATTCACAGAGCAAGGCCTCGCTAACTCTCTGCCGGCTTAATGTGGCCAAAATATATGGTCCAATGATAAGGTTAATCACTGGGAACCAATGCAGCGCGACGCGTCGACGAGGAAACATGAGAACGCGATTGAAATGTGAATAACTATTGACCGAATTAAATGATTGAAATTGAGAGCTCCCTGAGAGAGTTTCAGCCCTGTAAAGTCTGATGATGATAATGATCAGTGTTCATGGTTCTCCTCTGCCTCACATCAGTACAAACAGCATGTGCGATCTGACAAGTGCTTGTTAATGGCTTTGCCTGGTTGGCTGTGTTGCCTACGACGTTGGAGAGGCTGTTAGAGACAAGCTATGTTACAACTGCGTCAGGTTAGGCAGCTCTGGGGGGATTCACTGGAGGTCTCCACATAAACTTTTTCACATCGGGAAATGTCTTTATTCCCATAGGATTGCTTGTGCTCTGTTCTGAGTTTCGGTGCCGATTTGATCCGTCGAGGCCCTACTAAATCAATGGGGGGAGAAATTAAAAGGGGCACATCAATTTGTTTTCTTCTGTCTTATGTTTGGCCCCTTTGGCCCTCATTTGATCAATTTGCATGAACGAAATGGCGGTATTATTGTTCAATAAGCTTTGATGTTAATATATCAAGTCAGTGCCTGCTAGCTTCTCCTTTGATCCAAATGTCTGATTGTGGGAAGTGTGAGAGTCTATGAAGAGTTGTCAGGCGATGCTATCGCTGCGATGCTATCACTGCTAAACGGATTGACAGTATGATGGATTATACAGCTGTGGCGTGGTTCCTCTCTAGATAGGATTGGACGGATGGATCCTCTATATACAGTATGTATTCCAGCAATGACAGATAAACCTCTCTCCCTCTTTTACGCTCTTCTCTGCTCAAACCCACCTGAGTTTCACTTCTCTTTCCCTCATTGACAAACCATCACTTATGGCAATGTGTATAGTGCTGTCAAACTCAGGCAAAAATAATCTCTTTTTCCGAGAGAATTTAACTCCATACCTTGTGCTAGCACAGGGATGCAATTTAATGACACCGCTGATAACTAATGGGAGAAACTCCTAAAACTTCAAAGCTTATAATAAGCTTGTCAGCTTATCATATAATGCTTGTGAGCTTATAATATTAGCATTTAAATGTTTCTTTGAAAGAATGTGAAGGCAGGGCGCTAGCTGCCATTTGGACTTGGCCATTGCCCAGCCAGCAATGACATGTGGGGCCCAGATTGGTTAAGTATGGGTTCCATGGTTACAGTGTGGGCATGGGCTTTGGCTAGGTGAAATCAGCGGGTCCCATGTAGTTTTGGTAGTATGTGTCCCACATAGGAAGCCCATATGAGCTGATTACATGGGCCCCATAAGGGACAGGCATGGGCTGAGTGGGCATGGGTTTGAACTGGGAACACATATATGGGTCCTGCATGGCATATTAATGGGCCAAGTGGGCATGGGTTTAATCTGGGAACACATATATGGGTCCTGCATAGCATATTAATGGGCCAAGTGGGCATGGGTTTGAACTAGAAACACATATATGGGTCCTGCATGGTGCATTTATGGGCCAAGTGGGCATGGGTTTGAACTGGGAACACATATATGGGTCCTGCATGGCATATTAATGGGCCAAGTGGGCATGGGTTTGAACTGGGAACACATATATGGGTCCTGCATGGCATATTAATGGGCCAAGTGGGCATGGGTTTGATCTGGGAACACATATATGGGTCCTGCATGGCATATTAATGGGCCAAGTGGGCATGGGTTTGAACTGGGAACACATATATGGGTCCTGCATGACATATTAATGGGCCAAGTGGGCATGGGTTTGAACTGGGAACACATATATGGGTCCTGCATGGCATATTAATGGGCCAAGTGGGCATGGGTTTGATCTGGGAACACATATATGGGTCCTGCATGGCATATTAATGGGCCAAGTGGGCATGGGTTTGAACTGGGAACACATATATGGGTCCTGCATGGCACATTTATGTTCTAAGATGGGTTTGAACATGGAACACATGGGTCCTGCATGGCAGAGGCCTAACTGTGTAGGCCTATTGAGTTATGTAATTACTTACTGAACATTTTTTAGTAACTTGTAGTAACTCTACATGCAGGCTAATCAAGCATGTTGAGATTGAGTAATTGTAACTCATTACATTTCAAGTCACGCTAGTCACCAAAGAACAAACATTGCATAGATCTTTTCCCAAAACAATCCATCAGTCATTTGTGTTAGTCGTGTAGAAAATGAAAAATGTAACTTCCCAAAAATGTAAAGAACATCAAAATAGGTCAAAGTTTATGCTGTGTTGAACTATGCTGATTAGTGGACTCTCAGAAAGGTTGCAGGCCTACCGTAACACTTTAAATAATAGCCCAGTCCCAGATGCCTGTCCCTTGGGGCAGAAACACATATTTAGACAAATAACTAGGGATGCTCGATATTATCGGCCGATATTGACTTTAAAATTCAATATCAGTAAATATCGGTATCGGTTTTTGAAATGGTTTATAATTACTAAAGTATGTCATTTTATACCTTATTGGAAAGCTCGTTTCCTCTCAAAGCGAATGCAGACAAAATGTGGGTGTTGCTGTAGGTTGTTGGCCAACCAGCATAAACACAGGGTTTGTAAAGTAAAAAAATCTTGAGCAGGGCAGATCTAAGCCCCAATTAGTGGAATGAGTGGAATCTTTGTTCTTGTGTGGCTATTTGTTTTCAGTTTACCTCAGTCAAAGAAATGTTCAGTTGACATCTTCTCTCGAAGGGGTAGTAAGCACCACACCCCAGTTAGCCTACCAGTTGCTGGCTAGTCCATCAAAACATTCAAATACCCAGTATCAAGGGAGTCATGGAACAGTGTGCAATAAGCCTATAAACAATCGTTTCGGTATCTGTATCGGCTAATATCGGTATCGGAAATTAAGCATTGGACAATATTGGTATATCGGATATTGTTACAAAATCAATGTCAAGCATCCCTACAAATAACCCCATACGGTTATCCACATCCCATAGATGCCTGTCCCAATGGTCTATTTGATCAAATAAAACTCCGGGATCCTATTCGAAGTTTTACGGTACTTCATTTTTGAAGATGAGGCCAAATAGCTCACAGACAGCTAGTCTCTTTATGGATATGAATATGATGCATTTATTACCTCTTAGTAAATCGTAATTCAATATTTGTTAGAAAAGGACTAGCAGGAGGCCTCATCATGAATCCGTCTTCCACTTCTGTGTTGTTAGATGTCATTGGACCAAGGATTAGCATGCATTTCTATCAAGGTGTAGCTCATACACCAACAATGACTGTTGTGTTGGCTGTAAAAGGTACAGTAGACCTGTTTGAGAAAAAAATGAGGGAAAACAATTGTTTTGTTTCTTATCAATTATTAATGATTAATAGATTGTTGGCGTTTTAACTTTTGGTAAAGGAAAACACACATCCAGCCATAGTCTGGAGAAGTGACGGTGACATCAGTGGTTAAAAGTAACTAATACTCTGAGTAGTTTTTTATTTATTATTTTACAAATTTTACTTTTACTTGAGTATTTCTCTAACACCAGTACTTTTACTTGAAATAGAGTAATATTTTAGCAATGTAACAGCTTGTACTTGAGTACAGACTGTACTCTTTCCACCACTGCCTGTTATGCACACAACACCTAATTAGGCTAATTCATAATGAAGCCAGCGAAGCCGTTAACGTTTGTTAATTCTCTCACATGTCATTTAATTTACGAATTTTACTGTATTTAATTGTTATTTGGTCAGGCACTTCTTAGGACATCTATAGGGGGTCCTGTATGCAAAGGCCTTGTTTCGCGCTCAAAACGTTAACATTCCATTCGGAATGCACTGCTGCTGGCTGTGACTTCAAGGAGAACTTCAGACACTCACTAATTGAGGTAAGTTGAAATATTACGTTGCCAGAAAAATAACACTGCAGATTGTACAGTGGTCTGTATTTTTGGTTTGTGCTGTTTGATCTGATGTAGAATCTAACCAAAAGGAAAAACAGCGGGAGAGGTTGGACAATAATTAATATATCACGATAGACTTTTATTCAACAACGGTGATATGAGTTTTTTGAACACATTTCCGATTTTTCGATATACATTACATTGCATGTAGTTGCATCCATGCCGTGCACGATGCAATTGCACCTCCCAAAGTTATCAAGTGCGCATACACGAACGGTCTACATCCCCCTTCACGTGCACGGGTCGGGATATTCTTTTGCCTGCCACATCAGACTTTCACCAGTGGTTTTGCAACTCCGAAATTGTTTGCAAACTTTGACAGACAGTTCTTTGGGCTGCCCAACTCATTTTCTCTCCCTCCTCGCACATCGGCATCCGTGCTCTGGCATTGATCTTGGAACAACTACGCATATTGCTGAGTGACACGTGAGCCTTGCTTATCGTGGACGCTTACACACACACTAATGTCCCTGTGTGCTCTGCGCGCATACATGCACACAGACAGACAGACACACACCACGCGCGTGCGCGCGCGCACACACACACACACTTAGTGTCATGTAAGCTGGTTATTTTATGTTAATTTGTTACTTATCTTTTTATTGATTGAAAGCTCCTGCTGAACACTGATTTGCTCAATTTTTGTCTAATTTCATTAAGGTCTTGCCAGCCAGGAGAGCGACGGGGTGAGGTGTACCCTGTTGTTCATAAATATGGCGTAAGTTTCCATACATCAACCTTACAGTTTCCTTTAAGTGCTTCTGATATGTTACAAGACATTGACAAATTATGTTAATTTCAAAGACTTATATCACAGTAGTTTAGCCAGGATATTCTCATTTCAAAAGCAGAGGTGCAGCCCAACACTGATATTGTTTACATTTGATATTTGTTAAAAGTTCCCAATCAGGGAGAGGAGGGCTCTACAGTATTCAGAATTTGGGTGGATATTTTATTTAACCCATTTTGGCCATTTTTGTCAATTTCTTACATATGCAGGGTTTTACCTCCATAGAGATTTCGGTGGTGGCCGCCACCGCGTTATTTCTTGCCGCCACTGCCTCACGATGAGGAAATCCAAAAATAAATACTTCAAGCGCTGTCTGTCGGGTGCGCTGGTTTATTCTTTATTATATTTATTAATTTATATTATTCTGCACGACCCATGCTATTTCTGGATCTTACGGTTACGCTAACACCCCCCATCGTAGCTATGATCGCACCACACCGCGTGCTCCACAAGGGGTTACCGCCACTCTCCTTTTTTGGCCAAGGAAAAACCCTGATATTGCTCAATTAAACTTGATTGTAGTATCAGTTTTGGCCACAATCTTACATATAACTACTTTAAACAAACCATCGCAGATTAGGGATGAGTCACGATCTTTGGATATTGGAATATATTATCTCTGAGCCACAATTAATTAAAAATAAATAAATTAAAATAAATAAAGTAAAATTGTGATTTCTATATTCAATTGTCTTTGTCTGAACCAACATCAGTCATCATAAATGGTAAACAATATTTTTTCATGTTTACTCAACTCCAGGCTTTTGAGATTATTTAAGGTGCAGACACCAAAATAGTTTTTTTTATCACGGTCACCATAGATTGCATACTAATACCCTTTTTCCTTTTGTTATTAAGACACATTCGAGGCTGCTCGCCAAAAAATTTAAAAAAGCGGAAGCAACGTCTGACGTCTGATGGTGATGATATGCCTGCAAGGCGAAAAAGAAGGTCATGTAATATACACAATATAATGTTTGTGGCGTGGCAGAATTTCTGGCATTAAAGGAAAAGTACTGTTTTTTTAACCTGTACTGTTTTTTAAAAACCTTGTTTCTAGCATGTGATACTTTCATAAACTTACCCGGGGAAGTTTGGAGTCACTTTTTGTCCTTCGGGAGATATTTTGATCCATGCAATTGCGTCCATTCCAGCAAATCGGGCCAGTAACATTTCAGCCTAAATAAAACATTATGAGTGACAAAACTTCTTCTTTTCACCATTATGTAGTTATACATTGCTAGTGATATCCCTCGATGACTTCGGAACAGCTTGTTTGTCATCCAGGCATTTTTAAAAAGATTTGTCAATACATAATTATTTTATTTCAGCCTTGTACACTACATCCAATGGCCTGCTAACTTGCTACTGCTAGTTTAGTACAATATATTATTAATATATATTTTGAGGATATTTTCAGGATATTTTGAGGATGTGTAGGACATCTTCATTGTGCACACTTTTGTGGAAGTGACATCATCAACGTCTTCTGTCAACCCAAAGCTATCTAGAGCTAACCTCAAGCTAATTTGCTAAAAATTTAAATTAAAAGCCCTGGAAGACAACCAAGCCGCTCCAAAGTAAACAAGGGATAGCACTAGCAATGTATAACTACATATTGGTGAAAAGAAGACGTGTTGTTACTGATCATTTTTTATTTAGGCTGAAATGTTACTGGCCCTGACCTCTACCGTTTTGCTGTAATAGCATTCATTGAGATGGATGTACATTTCTTGCGAATGACATCAGGTGACTCCAAACTTCTCCGGGTGAGTTTATGAACTTATTTCATGCTAGAAATAAGGTCCAGGTTAAAAAAAATGTACCTTTAATTTTCATTTTTCATTTACCTCAAATATGGCAGTTGTTAGAAAAATGCCTTGAGCCACATACAGTATAAAAAACTCCTTTTGGTGGGAATAAATCATAAAAAGCAATATCGATGCCAATATTTTAGAGTCCAAAACTAGATTAGTATGCCCCTAACAAACACCTGTAACAAAAACTGCTTTTTTCAGTGTATTCTGTTGTAAAAGTTTAAATGTAGGCTTTTAACTGAATACAGAGCACCAAATGCCCTGCTGGCTTCCAGTGAGGAGGAAACGGACATTGAGGGAGATGTCTTGCCACCTACCCCTCCTGAGGCGTTTGTGTCTAAGAAAGTGTGGGGTGCAGGTGAAGCTCGGACAAAAAACAAGGTTAGTGATTAAGTGTGTGAAGTGATTAACGAGACCTAGAATGGGTGTATTGGCCTACAAAAGGAGATATGAAAATGTCCCTCCTTCGATGAGAAATGTAGATATAGTAGGCTATATGGTCAGGATTTAATTTATATTTAATTGATGCACTGACCCATCCATTGACTTTCGAGTGGTTGTCCGCATATTGCCTAGCCAGTGGTTCTTAAACTTTAAATCTCGCGACCCATCGGAACCGTCTTGCAACCTCCTTGGGGGTCGCAATCCCCAGTATAAGAACCATTGGCCTAGGCTACGTTTTGTCGCCCAATGATAGAGATCTTTAGCTCTGGTAAAAGGCAAACTCGATTTCAGTAGCCTAATCTTCCGATGAAAGACGATAGTTATTGAAATGTGAATCTGCAGACTTGTATGATTTAATTAAAGCAACCTACACGATGGCTAAATTGCTGCATTTTGTATTTCGACAATGTAGCCTATATTTCTGCAGAATTATAAAGCTCCTTAACTTGCCTTTGGTGATATGTAAAAAAAGTAGGCTAGTCTAAGTATCCTAAGTTGAGACAGAACAATGTTCCCTGCAGCACAGAAGTCAGCATCAATCCTATTAAGCCAATCTAGCCGCATACCCTGTAGATCACCATTTACCACTCACAGTGCGCTACAAGACCACGGTCTTTGACCTATGATGTGTTGGTCTACAGTAAATAATTCCATCATGTAGTAGGCTACAGTGGAGCAGTGTCAGTCGCAACATAATGATATTTTAGATATTCTATTAATGCCGCCTCGCATTGCTTCCTGTGTGCAATGGATTTCTGTAATTTAGTAACACTGGAAGGAGTCAAATAGCTACCAGTACGTTAACGTGAATTAACGTTCCCATTGTAGCTGCTAAATGGATATTTAAGTATTATTCAACCTGTGCAACCTTTATCTGGAACTGTTTTGTTAATGGAGAAGGACATAAGAGAGGCTAAGTAAGTATGATATGAAAATGAAGCTGCACAGAAATGACTAACACTAAACTTATGTTAAAATATCTTAAGCCCCAATTGTGTATGTTTGTGTGTGTGATATATTTATATATACAATACAAAAACTGTATCCCCAAGGGGCAATTTGTTTACCAACCTGGTACGGGCAAGAGAGTAGAGTGAGGGAGAGCAGAGAGGTCAGAAGTCAAATCATATTTATTTTGTCCATCAAAAGTGTGCTTTCACTTTAACTGAACGCTCCTACTTGACACTCACGTGCTGCTCCTGCTCCCGGTGTGAATGCACTCATTGATTTACATGCACGCCGGAAATAATACGCGCTGCTCACGTTTGCGGTGTGAAACGGCCATAATTCACGAGGTTTCCTACATGTGCGTTCTGTGTGCACGTGTGATGCTGATGTTGCGCAATGTTAATCATGCGGCGCCCGAGTGCATTTGACCGGCATAAAATCGGCATATGTCAGACTTACCGGCCGGTCGCAGATCACGTGAAAATCGGCCAATTCCGGTCACCAGCCGATCAATCGGTGCATCTCTAATATATATATATATATATATATATATTAGTTTTTAGTGGTAGTGTTGTGTTTTTTATTTGCTGTGTTACCGGTATTTCTTCCTCTTAGGATATTCAAATGGTGTTAATGCTGTACTTCTGCTTTCAAATTGTGCAGAGGACCAGCCGCAGCCCTCGCATATCCCAGAGGAGAAGCCGCAGCCCTCATGTGTCCCAGAGATTTTTTTGGAGAGATGTTTTTTTTTCAGATATTTTTTTTTAAATATATTTTTGATTTATTTACTGGTATATTGTGTCATTTAAATTGTTTTTTAAAGATTATGTTTATTGTTCGATGTAACAATTTTGTATTAATGTATTTTTTGGAGAGATGTTTTTATACAGAGATATTTTTTTTAAATATATTTTTGATTTTGTTTGCTGGTATGTTGTGACATTTAAATTGTTTTTTAAAGATAATTTCTGTTGATCAATTTAACAATATATTTCTTGAATTTCAAAGCGTCAAGTGTCTTGTATTTATCTTGCACTTATATTTATTCTTCGTTTTTAGTTTTTCTTAGATTGTTTCCTTAAACCATTTGGCATGGTTGGGCTTAGATAGGCCTTGCATGAATTGCCCAGTTAGGACCCGCATAAGATCCTTACAGAGCCCACTTTAAGCCCATAGGGGCATTCACGGTTGAATCCTGGTGCAAGCCCACTTTAAACCCCTTTAGGCAGGTGGGGCCCAAATGGGTCTGATATGAATTACCCAGTTAAGACCCTTACAGGTCCCACTTAAAACCCATCTGGGCAGCCCACTTTAAACCCCTTTGGGCAGGTGGGGCCCCAATGGGTTTGGCATGAATTGCCCAGTTAGGACCCACACAAGACTCTTCCAGAGCCCATTTAAAGCCCATCTGGGTAGCCATGGTTGGATCCCAGGTGCAAGCCCACTTTAGACCCATTTGGGCAGGTGGGGCCCAAATGGGTCTGACATTAATTGCCCAATTAAGACCCATGCAGTACCCTTACAGGTCCCACTTTTAGTACATCTGGGCTTCCACGGCTTGCCCCAATGTGGATCCCGGGTGCAAGCCCATAATGGGGCCCATATTTGCCGCCCATGAAGCCCTCATCTGGGCCCCACATGTCATTGCTGGCTGGGTGATGAAAGAAGGAAAACCTGCTAGCAATGCTACCTGGTGTTTTCATTCACCTGCACATTCAAATTGTTGATGATACCATTTCTTTTTTATTAAACCGACAGTAGTGAAATGATCTAATGGCTTAGCATATGGTCCTGTTTCATAGAAGCTGAAGCCTATTAGAACCTTGTGAGATGGCGGAGAAATGTTGTTGATTGGCAGACCAGTGTTAGCTGTGGGTGGATATTGGTTTTTGTTCCAGTGTGTTTGTACAGTAACTCATAGAAACACATCCCTCAGAACACAGCTGGTTGATCAATTCTGTAAGTGCCAAATATAGACAAAGATTATGCATTTAACAATATGTTTGCCGAACTATACAAATTCCACTGTATAATTTGTTTACTAGTCAATTAAATATCATCACATACGTTTCGTTCAATCAACAGTACTATTACTATACTATTTTTATTCTACGATATTATTATAGACAGGAGAGGTCTAACTGGAATTATCCTTCTCTTCGAGTCACCACGCAAAGCAAAGCAAGTGTGCAATTTCAGGATTGACAGAGATTATTAAACGTAAGTAATTATAGTCATCATTGGTACTGAACAATAATATCCTGCATACTAAAGTATTAATATGGGAGATTAAAATAGGCCTTTCCATTAAACCACTAATCTATCATTCCATCTTTACAGGGAGGAAATAAGACTCGTAAGGCGTTGATTTGCTAGGAAATAGAGAAAAGAGACAAAGGTAATAAGAACCGAATGTGCTTCTGCCATATGATAGCTGACAACCCACTGTGTGGCTGTGTTCGAACAACTGAGCCATAACCATTTGGCGTCAAGGCACCTAAATAGCATTGATCAAATCTAGACTGGCATGTTGGTTGCATTTACTTTCTGTTGGTTTGCTGAATCATCTAAATCTAAAAGTTAAAAAAAAAAAAATCATCAAAATTACCAGTGCAGGGTTAAAAATAAGTATCTTTATAGGTCATCTGTTATGTAATATAATGGATCAGCAATTAAGAACGCTGTTGTATATAATCTAATTTTAACCCATAGTAATTCTGAATGGTAATTGTGTGCACTGGTTCAAATAAAAAAGTAATTTTGATGTCCAATGTTCGATTACTTTATGTAATAATTGGATTTCATGACATTTCAATTGCAATACATTAATTATCATTCTGTTTATGATAGAGGCTTTGGAGTGTTATTCTGAAAGGCGATTGCTCCAAATTGTATTTGTACAGTAAATTTAAACAACCAGAGAATTGTTTAACACAAAATGCCATTTAATATTTGACAAAACATTGACAAAAAAAGCATTAGCCTTCTGTAATGTTTGAGAAAGTACACATTTCTGTTGTCTCTACGGTGCCTGTTTCCTGACCTTTACTCACTCTGTCCTACTTGTGGATAACTTTGCCCTGTGAGCACAGAGAGTACAAGAGTACAGCAAACCTTGTTTACTTGAAAAATCTTGACCCAAATAATAATGAAAATGTGCAGCTAGCTGGTAGTGGTAACATTTGTATGTATTATTACCAGTTGTTAGGATTCTGGTAATGGTTACCCAATAGGCTGTTTTTAGTGCTCACTGGAAAAAATACAAAAAAAGTGCATTTTGCCCCACAATGCAGACCCTGTCCTACATCTGATCACCCCTCGAAACCAAACTGACAACAACTTTATAAAGAACTAGAGCTAAAACCAGAACCGGACCCAGACCTTTCAATAGTTACCATCCAACCAACCACCACAGACATTCCAGACACTACCTCTGACAGCCCCTTCCACAGCATCTATTTTCTAAAAACAACCTTATCCCTCCAACCCGGGGCCAAAGGAAACTCGATTGTTTTCCCCCTCTGAGGTGATGAAACAGAAGACATGCAGGAGCCACTCCACAACCTGCTGGAGGCCCTATTCTAGCACTGATATAGAACCATCCCCTGAACCATATAACATAGAACCATCCATAACCCTGACACTATACCCACAGAACTGAAAGATACACGCTAGGCGCATGTTCAGGGTTGCCTTCCCACTAGGGAACCCACATGTTGACAGAACAAGAGAACTGCCCCCACACCACTTATGTGGGCCGTTCCCCGGCCTTGTGGCTAAATCAACTTTTGGTTTTACTCTGTCCAGCATCCTCAAGCATTGGACTTGACTACAGAGGAACCCACCGCATGCTTTTGGTATTTGACCAGGGAGCCTAACTGCGCCCGTAGAGAGAGGTTTTGATTAAAAACCCGGCAGCAGCTCTGCCTTTCTTCCAAAATGTTTTTGATCCTGCCCTTAGCCCTTGTCAACTAGCCAAGCTATCAATAAAAGGTTCTGCTTGTGAGACAGCTTTGGAATAAATCTTTATCGAAAAGCTTTATTCAAATTATGACATTTGGGAGCTGCAAAGCACTCAGGGTTTGTGTATCCTATTTGATCGAGCTTATGGACGTAGGACTACACTTGCCAGCATGATACACTGTGCGTCTCACTACTGGCTGGCTTCTAACGCCTAGAAGAGACAGTCCTGGTTGTTCCATGGATATTAGAGCAGGTGCTGCCGAATGCACTGTTGCTGAGCCACAATGCTGGTTTTAACCACAACCATGGAAGGGAATTTTCCAGTTGGTCTATCAGCTTATGTTTATATAATGCCAAGTTTCATGCAAATTGTTTTTCATATTTAATGCTTTATTTGACAGCATTATTCCAAAAGATTTAAGGGTTTGTTTATGAGTAGGGGCAACTAGGGTAGTAACTCATCATACAGTTGTATTATTTATTTAAAACTTGGGTCTGCTAGAAATTCAGCAGCCAAGAAAGTTATGTACTGTGGTTTGCTGCATGTTGCAAAATGTCTGCTACTGTTGTAGTATGCATCTCATTGTATATACAAAGGAATGTCCGGTCAAATAAAATGTTTTTATTATTATCATGAATACACCAAGTCTTTATAGTAATTTAGATTTGGCCTACACATGCTTACATCAAACTATGTATTATAGCATCTTCTCCTGTAGTTAACTTGTCTATTTAAAACACCGGAACTTGTAAAATATAAAATTCACAGTCACGTTAGGCCTAGCAACTGTGGATATTGTGGATTATGGGCTACATATTTTAATTATACTATTCGGTCTAGTGACATCCTAATGGACCCTGTTCAAATGGTATTTCATGTGGTGGGTGAACACACTTGCAAGGCATCTGAGACCATTTATGCCAAAGAAAAATGGTAACTCTTCTCAGCTTAGCCCACAAAGAATTGCCAGGGGTGTTCGGTGAGGCAGCCCGGTAGGCCAGTGCAAAACCTTGATTCTGTGGTCGATAAACCATTTTTATGTCTATCTGGAAGAATGATTTGAATCATATTCCTACCAAAACATTTGATGACAACCAGTCTTAGCCCCATAGCATTTTACTCTCAAATATACTGGTAATAGACACAGTCCATTATATAGTGTATTCTAATAAGGTTCCCAGGGCCTTTGGATGCAGTACAGCCCAAGACATCACCATCTCACTTCTGTGCAGAGGAGTCCTGCATTGGGTTGGTTGCTCGGAGTTCCTAAAAAATGGACACTTGCAAAATTCTACTTCACTGTAAGAATTATGTTATTTTTAGCATGACAACGCTTTTTTTACACCAAATGCACCATTGTTGATTCTGGGGAATAGTCTTTTTTTGGCATCTAAAAATGCCAGTTTTCCAAACAAAGCTTGAAGTACGAATGTTCGTTTTGATGAGAGTAGGAATTGTATTTAATGGTTGTATTTAGTTGTATTCTAGTTGACCAGCATTGATATGGCAATAACAACAATATAAAATACAAAGTACCGTATTTTCCGGACTATAAGTCGCTCCGGAATATAAGTCGCATCAGTCAAAATATGCGTCATGACGAGGGAAAAACATATATAAGTCGCACCGGACTATAAGTCGCATTTATTTAATGTATTTCAAAAAATCCAAGACCAAAAAAATACATTTATTCTGGAACATTTAATCACAGAACAACTGGCTGAATGGGTGTCCGGTAACGTAACACATAAAAATGTTTTTCAACTAGCATATAGAACATTCGGCTTAATAGGTTAAATTAACATAACAAGCCAGCGAGTCCAAAAAGAATTTAATAAGTGAAACACTGTGATAATGTTTAATTTTATTTACAGAGAAATAACTTTAATTTGGTTTGATAAAGTGATACGCTGCGCCGGAAGTAGAGTCACCGGCGTAGGTCAGAGTTGAGAGAGAGTTGAGAGAGGAGCGAACAAAAAGAGAGTTGTAAAGTGATGAACGTTTGAGAGATTGTTTTATATTTTCTACCGCTGGTTGCACTTGGCACGGTGCAATTGTGCGGAGTTGTTTATGGTGTTTTTCTACAGAACGCTGGAAATAATAAACGCGCAAGTTTGCATCCTTTTCGAGACGTGGAGTATTTTGTATAACCAGGGTAGTTACAATTACCTGTAGTTTGTAATCCGCAGAATAGGATTTTCTTTTTGGGGGCATTTTCAGTTGTATTTAAGTTAATGTTAATATATAAGTCGCCCCTGACTATAAGTCGCAGGGCCAGCCAAACTATAAAAAAGTGCGACTTATAGTCCGGAAAATACGGTAGGTTCTATATAAAGAATGTAAAGGTTAAAGTGTATCTTGCAGGTCGGTCATTAGTGTGCACACATTATATGACTGTGATGGTGGGAGAAGAAGCATTTTCGCACGCCTGAGCAAACAGAATAATTCAAAGAATTTAAACAGATATGACAGCAGTAGGCTACAGATGAAAATGATCCACTGTGCAAATTGGGCATGGTAAAAAGTGTATGAACCCAGACGACAGTTGGCATGTACAGTGATCGGACAAAAGTTCAGACAGAAGTAGTTTAAAGGCAATGGGTGAGATAAGATAATGTTTATCTTTATAAAGAATATTGTATTGGATATGGTCACAAATCTTAGATGGAGGAATCAGGCGCTGGCATAGCTCTTGTTCGTGGGATTTTAATTTAAAAAAACAGACAATGAACGGAAACATATAACTGTGTGTTTGAAAATATTGTGTGCTTAACTAAGCGTCAACTAAATGACAAAACAGTTCCGACAGCAACACTCACCGCATGTAGGACATTACACGCAACATTCAACAATAACGCACAAGAGTAGGGCGCAAAGGAGTGACACTGACACTTACATTACACTTACTGATTACACTTAGGGACCTGGTGAGATGGTTAGACAAGACAATAACGAGTCCGGGGATGAGTTCATGGAGAAATGTAAACCCGGGAACACACGAGGTGAAGACATGGGGTCTTCACCTCAACGTGATTGGTACAGATTTGTTTAAGAAATTATTGGGAGCCAATGATAAAAAATGCATCAACTTTTGGGTAAACAATGTATAATTAGGGTTTCGTTATTATTTGAAAGGTGAATTTCGTTCATATTAAGTGTGTACTGTCAAGCTGATAAAAAACATTTTTTTTCATCAACATGCCTGTCACAAATCCTAGTCCACTGAGGACATATTTTAGGCTAGGAGGGTATTGGGACACTTATTACTTAACTTTGAGCACTTATATAACTTTTGCACCGGAATCATATGTGGGCGATTAGAATGGGCACAGCTGGTTTAGATTTGGTGATTATATTAATATGTAAGTCTGGTGCACGGTGCTGGATTTATGTTAAAATGTCATGTTGATCTGTAGGTGAGTGCTGGGATAATATTTGGGATTGGCTGTGATTTGATGTTTGTTCTAAGTTGCGAGTTTGCGCACATTTATTTTCATTCTCAGTTTAGGTTTTTCACCGTTCGATGTTACATGTTTGTTTGAACATTTGTTAATTAACAGCACAAACGGGATTACTTGCTCTGCCTGGCTTACTCCTGCATTACACAGAATTCGTGACAATGGCTTTGAAGTTTTTTTCATAGTTCATCTTTACCATGGTGGCCAGTAACCTTAGAAGGGACTTTAAATGCATGCAGTAACAACAATGTGGTATCCTACAGTCTTTTTATACAGGCTGTCCGGCCAATGTATCAAGATGTACATGGCATGTGCACATCGAGTCACATTCTTCTGAGGAAATTATCTCTATGAATAGTCAGGATTCTTTGAAGAATCATGAATCATCGAGCACCCCCCCAACCTCCACAATATATTCACACATATTCATTCAGATATCATTCATAAAAAATATCCTTTTTAAAAAGTATATCATATTCTAGCATTCTCTGACTGGTCATGTATTTTGACTCTTATAAGACTCGCTGCATTTAAAAAATGCATTTCATAATTATTAAATCTTCTCTAAAATTTTTCCCAAAATTCTACCTTTTATTATAGCTGCTGTGTATCAACTTATTGATGTGTGCACTGTCGGGTTCATCCTGGGTATTTGTAAAAACACTTGTTATAAAAAAGGCTCTTTTAGAAATACTTTTAATAGTTTATTTTTCCAACAAATTGTGTTGTGTATATATCTAAGTAAGGGACAACAAAATATCAAACTTCTTTATATGCCCTTTTATAAGCATTAGGAAATCAGATGTGTACTGAAATTGAAATGACAGACACAAATCATGAAGCCCAGTGACATTTTAGTAAACCTTTGATTTTTGTGGTGACAGTCTTACAGCAATATTAATCTTGACTGTCCTCAGGGGAGTTTTTTTGCCAGTGATTCATGCCAGATACATTGCCATATAGAATGACAAATTATTAAATAAATAATCAATGTTATTTCTTAATTACACATTATTTCGTATGGGTTTACTTTCATGTAAGTGTAAGGTAATACTGCTTTAGTTGGAAATTTTTTAAATACATTTTAGATTAGATTATTTTGCAAAAGAGTGTATTCATGGATAGAATGAAGTCAATTACTTACAGAAGTTGATTGTTTAACACATTTAACATCTGCTATTTATTTAAACAGAGATGCAATGAATTAAGTGGCTACTTATTGCAAAATGACATAAACTTTGTGTTGGGAAATATTTGTTTAACAGTTTACTTGCCTATCCACGCCACAATTTCAGAAAATGTCAAATGTTCAAAGATAACGCAATTGTCACTACCACAATCCTTTTTCCAGACTTCCAAATATGTGTGAACCATTACGATAAAAGATGAAGAAAAAGAAATGTGTCTGTCATTGAAGGTTGATTTTTTTTTTAACTCTACAATGGAAATTGGCATTTACTCCAACTGCAGAATTGGCACAAAACATGCACTTGTCTTGGACTATAACATGTGCTTTTGTTACAACATGACAACAAAAACATCCATATTGATTAATTTCTAAAACAAAATAAAGTATTTACCCGTTCTAGTCAATATTCGATAGAGGCACATTTGGTCAATGCCGAGTTTAAAAATGTATCTTCACCCCAGTCTGCAGTACTACGCACTCTGGATCAGTTCTTTTATTTCAAGCAACTCTCCCTAATTTTTTCAGTTCATCCTATCCTTCCATTCTGATCAGTCCCCCAGTCTATGTTGCTGAGAAGCATTCCAATAGTGTGACAAGGCCGTCATCATGCTTCACGGTGTGGATGTTGTTCTCAGGGTGTGCTGTGTTAGGCTTGCGTCAAACCTGGTGCTTATAAAAGCTCTATTTTGGTCTCACCCAACCATCAACCGTCTTCTGCTTGGTCTCAGAGTCTCCCACATGCCTCCTGGCAAACTCTGGGCAAGATTTGATGTGAGTTTTCTTTCTTTTTGCCACTCTCTCATAAAGGTCACCGTAGGTTTCTTGGCGGCATCCCTGACTAGTGACCTTCTCACCTCAATACTTCGTTTTTCTAGGATGGCCCCTTCTACATTCACAGTTGTGCCGTATCCTCTTTATTTCTTAAGATTTGACTTTGCTGTGCCCTGGGAGATGTTCAATGCCTTACCCCTTCTTGGCGATTTTGAAGAACCTAATGTATTTGCTTTGAATGCCTTTTCACCTTCATGAATTACGTTTTGTTCGAAATTGTCCTGTCGGACCTTTCACACAGATGGACTCCATTCAACTAAGTGTGTGACTTCTAAAGAGATGTAGTTGTAGCAAAGTTTTCTCAATGTTTCGTATTTATTCACATGATGGATTCGTTTGTGTTGTTCAATGGCAACAACGTGGAAATCAATTATGATTTTATGTTTTATATCACGATAAAATGTGTCCAAGGGGGTGAATAGTTTTGAGAGGCACTGAATGCTGGGGACATTTTGAGTGGCTTCAAACTGTGTACACATCTTGTTACGATACCAGATATTTAAAGAGCAATCTATTGCAGAATACATTTGGTTAAATACATTTAAAATGTCAAATTTAAAAGTCCAGCAGGAGTGTAGGCTAATATCATTTAGGTGTTATGTTTACTCAAAGTAAAACGTTTTCAAAGAAAAGTAAAATACCACACAGGATTCTTGGAAGTTTCTCAGACTAAAATTAGAACGACAGTCTGCCAGACGCATTTCAGATGGTACCATGCGTTCATATCAGGACAACACCAAGCATCCTAACATCTTTATCATTCTCTGTCATCTTCTGTATTCTTTCTTGTCCATATGTTTCAGTCTTTATAACGGGCCGGTTGGTTTGTGCTATAATAAGTCCAACTTCATATCATACAAAGTGGCAGTCAGGGTCACTGCAAAACTCAAAGAGTTCACGTCCACTTCATTTTCATCATGATAGTCAGGCAGGCGGGGAAAATACATTTCCGGTCCGAGTTCGGTTTTGCGGAATTCATAAACTGCTTATGTTTAGTCAGGTGTGAAACTCCAGGGTGATTAGACACATAGCAGCCATGGATGTTGGAAGCCATGCAGAACTAACAATACTTCTGATCTCTGTGGGCCAATTAGCCTTAAGGTTCTCATGTAAAACCTTTCATAAAAAGCCTGTGAATAGAAGCCATTATGGTGAAAAGAGAGCCATGGCAGGGTACTCAGGCTACTGGTGTTTCTAGTGCATATCACTCTGTCCAGTCATGCCTACAGTTGTGACAGGGGGAAATGTTCAGCCACCAGACGTGATGGCGAGGGCGACCAGAGCAGCGCAATACAGGAGAGATCTTTACAGTCTGTCTGAATGGAAAATTACAGTAATGGCCTGAGTCATTTGATGGAGGCATTGGAGAAGGCGTGCTGTGGTTGATCGGTTGTTTCTATCATCATAATCATCATATCCTTCCTGACGCGGTTTCACAATTTCTCCACCGATGGCCTTGAAACAGAATGTCTTATATTTGAAATCATTTAAGCATCTCAGAAAACTGTTGTTTTTAGGGCAATGGTTCATCCAGAAGATTAAATCATTAGGACTTGTTGGTACCATTAAAGGTCAGTTATTAAGGCAGTTGCAAAAAAAGATGTTTGAAATTGTTTAATTTGAAATGTTTTGTCATGAACACGCAAGGTTCAAGGTTTCTATTTTCCTCTGTACAAAAAACTTATAACAAAAAATTGAAACAAGATGAAAAAGCACATTTCAACCGCAATTATGTTTTTTGGCTCTGCTTTTATAAGATAACACATTATGTTGTTTGCGTAGATGACACATTATCTGATATTGAACTCCCATTTGAATCAATATGAGTGAATGTGCAGTGACAGACAACGCAGATGACACATTATCTGATATTGAACTCCCATTTGAATCGGTATGAGTGAATTTGCAGTGACAATGCAGATGACACATTATCTGATATTGAACTCCCATTTAAAACTGTATGGGTGAATGTGCAGTGACTACGCAGATCACAAAAACAAAAGATAAATATCCATTGGAAATCTGTTGTGTATTTATATAACTTGAAACCATAGCGACAACACAATCCCACATACGTCCTTTTGTCATTTAACGTACGTGAACAATATTAAGATGTCACTGATCAATGTCTCAACCAAATATTAACTACATAAACACACGAAAATGACCTTGTGTGCCTGTCAATTATACTGTCAATGTTGTCATTGGCAACAGTCTGGTTATAAAATGTGTCATAAAGTTCAGTAGAGCTGTGTGTTTGGGTGTGTGTTTAGGGAGAGTTAGGTGTGTGTATAGTGTTGTTTGGAGAGTTATGTCTGTCTGTCTGTCTGTCAGTGTGTGTGTGTGTGTGTGGGCGGTGGGGTGTTTTAGACGGTCTACGTCTGCCAGTGTAGGGAGAGTTAGGTGTGTGGGTGTGTTTGTGCTGTTAGAGCGAATGGCAGTTTCATGGGTGTGCTCACAACTTCCTCTTCCCATGGTGGACTTGGCTAATGACAGCGGAGAGAGGAACAATGGGAGAGAAGGAACCGGTCGCTCAATGTGAATTCTCCTCACGGCTCCTCACAGGGTTGTCTCGGTTTTAAGTAACATTCGTGGGGAGAGCCGAGCATAAGCCTTATTTGGCAGATCCACTTTGAGGAAGAGGGAGCTGCACATATAAACAAGGGAAATAATTAGGACACACATTAAAAGAGAGATATATTCTATGTTCCGCTGTGGCTCTGGGCATCGTGCAGACCGGTATGGAGAAATACTTACAGCCCGGCAAGCTTGAGGCGTATATGGAGAATACAATGTCTGAGAGTACCGCATGAGTATAATAAAACACATTTTAATTTATTTATTTTTCCCAATACAAAATGTGTCATGTAGCATTTGGTCGAACAGGTTTCACAGAAGAATGCCCTATCTAGGACAAAGCTAGTGTTGGCTTATAAGTGAAGCCGGCCCTTACAAATGACAGAATGTGTCGTGTTTTTACATTCTGAGGCAGTGTGAAGTACAGGCAGAACACATGGATGGGACACTAGCCTGATCTGTGACAGCTCAACATGGCGTCCATATTCTGTCCTGCCTTTGACTTGATACAAGCTCCTCTTTGCAGATTGAAAGCATCTTCAGTTGCTACCTGTCCATGATGTACATTAGCATAGCATTTGCTTGGTCTTGGTACATTTAATTAAGAGTCTATCAGTAAGAGCACAGTAAATGTACCTCCTTTCCACCTTCAATTTTCATCTCCCTTGAAGCATGGCTGTATGTCCTAGATTGCACCCTAATCCTTAAGGGCCCTTGCTAAATCTAGAGCACTACACTGGGAGTAAGGTGCCAATTGGGACTCGCACAGGTGCCCGTTAACTTGAGCAGGAGGAGCAGCTGCTTCCTGGATTTCGGAACGAATGAAGCTTGTGACGATGGCATGATTGATTATGGTTTGTGCACTGTATTTTCTCGGACACTTGCTCACGTGATAGGAGGTAGTTAGACGAATAGCCATATCCCTCAACTGTCCAGTATTTTCGGCTCACACCTTGAAATACAGAACCGGGCAAAATGGGAGATGGTTTTGTAGCTTCCTTCTGGGTGAAGGGATCATTCAAAGAAAAATGACCCAAGCATTCGGATAGACACAGCATAACAGATGTGGCTCTGAAGAGACATAACAGATGTGGCTCTGAATGAAAATCGCAGTCAAGAGACATCTGTTGAACCTTTATGATTTGCTTTGTGGATACACAACACATTCAATTCCATCTCCCACAAAAGCTGACGTGAATGGATAGACTCCATTAACTGAGACGGAGATGATTTAGCCTGTACGGTAACTAGTCCTATTAATCCATATCGCTACCATATCAACTTGGAAGAACAGATTTACAGTCCGTATGGTTGTGAGAATAAAAAATACAATTGTTTTCGTAATGAACAGTGAATTATAAAATGTGCAATTGAAGCAGAAACTTTGAAATAGGGCTTTGCCGTTTCTGGCGCGGTATATCTTTAACCTGTGTGATTTCAGCAGGTAGTTTGCGGGGTCACTAAGACATTTTGATGACCTACAAGTCATTTTGTTCAGAGTCGAGTAGGGTACTTTTAACATGTCACAGCAGGATTGTTGTCTTGCTTTTTTTTTTACACCTACCCAAATTCTATACTTCCTGTAACCCATCAAGCAATTATAATTACATCGGTCTTAACGAACATCATTAAGCAACAAGCAAAATGCGATTCACTGCATCTACATGTAATTGACAGGTCTGTCTCTGTGGGGGGAAAGCATGACATTGTCTGGGCTTTGATCAAGAGCCTCTACCATCAGGTCCACGTCTCCAAGACTTCCACTCTTGAAGGGACACCCTCCGCTTGCCAGAGGGTACATTAGCAATTTAGATCGGACATGAAGAATATTATTACGACATTTGCATCTCAAAGGCTACTGTATACGATTACAATTTTCAGTCAAAATCAGTCTTGAGTTTCAGTAGATTTTCTTTATAATTTTACTTTTCCATTACTTTTATATGCAAACGAACGGTCTGAACGTGTTTTTTTACAATTGAAAATGAGAAGGGACATTTTTGAAATGCAACTATTGAGTGAAGATTGTGCAGCAGTGTCCTTTGGTTTAATGTATTAAAAGGTGCGTCTCTATTCTCATTGATGTAAAACAAAGGAATGGTAATGTCACATGCATTTGAAATCAGATGTTAGTCTGTTCGAGATTAAATGAATGGCAGCACCATTGTAGCTTTATATTGAGAACGTTCTGGTAAAAATCAACTTATCAGGGTATACGTACTGACTATGTATGGTATGTTATATATCCTACCGGGGGAGTTGGACATACTTTGGTCAAATTTCTGTGAAGTGTGTCTTTTTTTCCCGGAAGTGGATGTGTGAAGTTTGGCCAGGATCACATTGTAATGGCCAGCACCATCCATATACACTCACAGGCCACTTCAGAACTGCCTTGTTTTTGTTGCATGTATCCAACAAGGGGCTGGATGGATTCCTTTGGGATTTTGGTACCTGTAGACAATAAAGCATCACGCGGTTTCTGCAAATTTGGTCTTTACTGCAGATTTGTTGGCAGACTTTCGGCCGTTCCACCACATCCCAAAGGATCTCTATTAAGATCTGGTGACTGTGGGCGACATTTGAGTATAGTAAACACATGTCATGTTCAACAAACCAGTTTGAAATTATATGAGCTTTGTGAGACGGCGCGTAATCCTGTTGGAAAATATCCCCCACACCATTACACCACCACCACCAGCAGCATAAACTGTTTAGAGGTAGGATGTTCATGTCATATTCTTACCCTAATATCTGAATGTCACAGCAGAAATCGAATGTCGCCCAGGTAACTGCCGCTCACTTGATATTTGTTCATTTTCTGACCATCTTCAATCATTCCTAGGAACTTCCAGTATATTAGCACTTTCTGAAATACTCAAACCCGACCATCTGGCACCAACAACCATGACCACATTCAAAACCATTGATGTTACTTTTCTTCCCCATTCAGATGCCCATTGGCGTGGCTGGTGAGTGTATACATACCTATACTTAAGCTCACACATCCAGATTGGAATACCTTTACACACACACACACACCTAGAACTAATCAGCCTCTTGCCCCAATTCAACCCAGCACCACGTAATTATGCCTGAACCCAAAAGTGACCCCAACACCCTACTCAAGTTCCTATTAACTCTGTCCGTCCAAATCCCAGAGATATATACATATGTCCCATATATGTCATTTCACCATTTTCACTGCAATATATTATACAATATATAATTGTTACTCACTGTGGTCTACGAAAAAACTCAAATATAAAACCTACATTCTGCTTTATGAGTAAGACCCGTGCCGAAGAGGTTTTATACCATGACTGCAACATTGTTAGAGATTTAATATAATATGAAAAATTCATTAGCCGCAGGATACCTCAGGCATTTAGCAAATTCTTTATTAAACTGTAAAACGTCCCAAGCCATAAAATGTGCATGCAGCTACTATTTGTTTAAATGTTAACGTCCTGAGAGCTTAGAAATCTAATAGATATGGTACTTTAATATTCAACAGGTGATACAGCATGTAATATAATAAGGACATTTACCAACAGCAGTTTTATCCAGTCAACTTTGTGTACCAGAAGTTGGCTTTGTTGATTTCAGCAAATAAAACAAACCTAAAATATCAGTCAATCATGATTTTACATAATATACTATATGTATACAAAATAAGGACTCAAAAAACCTGTATTATTCTCAAACTCGACTTTCAATTATCCTTTTGCCAGTACTCGGTTTCTATGGTTCCATTTAACCTTCATTTTATCAGAGAGTCATACTCAGACCAAGTTTTCTCTTACTGATGAGCGCTAATGCTGAACGATTTGGTGGAAATTGCTTTTGTTCAGTAATTTATAATCATCCTAAAATAAAAGTAACAACATAGATTCCCTGAACTACAATTAGGTCAGTTGTGAAAATTAACTTTGGGCCTTTGAATCCAAACCCTTGAGGAAGAACTACGAGTTTTCTCCAACTAGTTCTACCATGAAAGGGTTGATGAAGACGTATACTTTGCCAAAAAAGTGCCAGAATTTCATCAAGTTGGAGATATATTTATGTAAGCTAGCTGTGCATGGTGCAATGTTAACGGCTGCTCCCATAATTGCTTCGTTAAAACCAGTTGCTTTGTGTGTCCTAGAGTAATTAAGCAGTTGGAATTTTACATTACACTAGTGAAAATTAACAAAGAGCACATCTGGGTGTCCCATAGGTTTAGTCATTAAAAAGCCCATTATTTTTCAAATTACTTTCTCAATCTTTCTGCCCCTCTAATCCTGAGGTATTTCCCCATGGATGGTTGCTGTTCCTGTTTTCTTTGAATGACTCCTTGAGGAAAGTTAAACATCTAGAAACCATGTGGCCGGTTCTGTCTGCTTCTCTGCATGATGAACCCTAATTTCACTGGCAGCCATGACAGCTAGGGACTAAAATTACAATCGCCCAGACATGCAGGTATCAGAGCCAGATCATTTGGAGTCCTATTTCAAGCATGCCATTCAATACTTTTGTATTATCTACCGCTGTCTGTTGTAGCTAATTAAGTTCCATTCATTCTGAAGTTTAATGGAAGCATTTGTGTCACGATTGGTGTGGTGGCGTTGCTACACTTCCATTTCGGTGATCCACTTCCGTGTTTTTGTTCTCACTAGCTGTGATTACTTCCTCTTTCACGTGGTCACAGCTGTTAGTAATCTGTCACTTTATGTGGGATATAAGAGGGTCGCGAGCAGTGCACTCGTTGCTTCGCATTGTTACATGTCACATTGTTTGTAGAGGTGAGTGGTTTTGTAACACGTTAGAATTGTTGTTTGAAGGTGCTCGTTTTAAGTCGCTATATGCGCATTTTCCTTTCAGTCAACTAAGTACGAGTTTTTGTCGCCGTTTACGGTTTGTTTTGAGTTTGTCCTGTAATAAACCTGACCTAAACGGATATACGGCTCCTGCACGTGGCTTCCTCCTACACTACACCATACAGCGGTCATGACAATTTGTAACTTATTTGCTGTTTATTTGGTTTACATTTGAGGCAAACAATATTTGCTTGAGAAAATGACCTGTTGTAAAGTCATCACATGTTCTGTCCGTTCCGAGTTCGTAGTCGGAATGTCTACATTTTTCTCACGAGGCTGGTAGTTTGGGTATGACATATTTGCAAAGAAAAGCATTAATTGTCACAAAGGGATGCAACAAGAGAAAATACTTTCAAACTTGTGAACATTTAAATCCATATAAGGGACGAATTATGAATAATGTCAACGCAAGGTCAACGGTACCAATTAATGACTAGTTGGCTAGTTGTTCTTGGGTTAATTTGTTTTATTTGGTATCCACCACAAAATATATGAAGTTATCTCTGGTATGCTGGTTATAGATTGCAAGTTGTTCGCTCACTGTGTTGTTTATTGGTATACCCAACTTGAACTACAAATCCCAGGTTGGATTTAACTGTGGTTTTAGTGAAAAGATGTCATGCTGCTGGTACGGTGTAGCGTAATAAGCCATGTGCAGGAGCCGTATAAACCGTTCGGTAGTTTTATTTGTACACAACAAAACATAAAACAAACCGTAACCGGCGAAAAAGCTAACTGAAGCTAATGAAAATAAACATGCGCATATAGCGACTTATAGAACAGTAAACAACAGTAGCAGACAATACACTCACCTCGAAATAACAACGTGACATTAGATTAATCCCAAGCACCAGTGAATACTATCCACCCACATTTATAACCCATCCTGATCACATTACACAAAACAGCTGTACAGATAACGACAAACCCGGAAGTGAAACACCGAAAACCCACGCCCCTTCACCAATCGTCACAGTATCCCCCACCAAAAGGCTGGCTTCCAGATAGCCTAACCCAAACCGACGAGGGCGGAACACCTAACCGGTGCCAGACACATATAAAAAGTTCAACCCGGATGCTGCCCGGGACAGTTAGTCCAGTCTTTTTTCCTGCCATTAGACAGGGTCGGCGTGGCGGCGGCCATCGTGGCGGCATCGATCGTGGGCGTAGTGGCGGCGGCCATCGTGAGCGTAGTCGTGGCGGCGGCCATCGTGAGCGTAGTCGTGGCGGCGGCCATCGTGAGCGTAGTTGTGGCGGCGGCCATCGTGAGCGTAGTCGTGGCGGCGGCCATCGTGAGCGTAGTCGTGGCGGCGGCCATCGTGAGCGTAGTCGTGGCGGCGGCCATCGTGAGCGTAGTCGTGGCGGCGGCCATCGTGAGCGTAGTCGTGGCGGCGGCCATCGTGAGCGTAGTCGTGGCGGCGGCCATCGTGGCGCGTAGTCGTGGCGGCGGCCATCGTGGGCGTAGTCGTGGCGGCGGCCATCGTGGGCGCGTCGTGGCGTCGTGGCGGTGGCCATCGTGGCGTCGTCGTGGCGCGGCCATCGTGGGCGGCGTGCGGCAGCCATTGTGGGCGGCGTGGCGGCAGCCATTGTGGGCGGCGTGGCGGCAGCCATTGTGGGCGGCGATGCGGCAGCCATTGTGGGCGGCGATGCGGCAGCCATTGTGGGCGGCGATGCGGCAGCCATTGTGGGCGGCGATGCGGCAGCCATTGTGGGCGGCGATGCGGCAGCCATTGTGGGCGGCGATGCGGCAGCCATTGTGGGCGGCGATGCGGCAGCCATTGTGGGCGGCGATGCGGCAGCCATTGTGGGCGGCGATGCGGCAGCCATTGTGGGCGGCGATGCGGCAGCCATCTTGAGCGCCGGCGTGACGACGGCAACCATCTTGAGCGCTGGCGTGACGGCGGGAGCCATCGTGGACGCTGGCGAGACGGCGGCAGCCATCTTGGGCGCTGGCGGGACGACGGCAGCCATCTTGAGCGCTGGCGTGACGGCAACAGCCATCTTGAGCGCTGGCGGGACGGCGGGAGCCATAGTGGACGCTGGCGAGACGGCGGCAGCCATCTTGGGCGCTGGCGGGACGACGGCAGCCATCTTGAGCGCTGGCGTGACGGCAACAGCCATCTTGAGCGCTGGCGGGACGGCGGGAACCATCGTGGACGCTGGCGTGACGGCGGCAGCCATCTTGGGCGCTGGCGGGACGACGGCAGCCATCTTGGGCGCTGGCGTGACGGCGGCAGCCATCTTGGGCGCTGGCGGGACGACGGCAGCCATCTTGGGCGCTGGCGGGACGACGGCAGCCATCTTGGGCGCTGGCGTGACAGCAACAGCCATCTTGGGCGCTGGCGTGACGACGGCAACAGCCATCTTGGACGCTGGCGTGACGGCGGGAGCCATCGTGGACGCTGGCGAGACGGCGGCAGCCATCTTGAGCGCTGGCGGGACGACGGCAGCCATCTTGAGCGCTGGCGTGACGGCAACAGCCATCTTGAGCGCTGGCGGGACGGCGGGAACCATCGTGGACGCTGGCGTGACGGCGGCAGCCATCTTGAGCGCTGGCGGGACGACAGCAGCCATCTTGAGCGCCGGCGTGACGGCAACAGCCATCTTGGGCGCTGGCGTGATGGCGGGAGCCATCGTGGACGCTGGCGTGACGGCGAGCATCTCAGGCGCAAGCGTGGTGGCGACCATCTCAGGCGCTGGCTCCTGTAGGTCCAGCCATGTCCTCCACCACGTTGCCCACGACGGCGGACTCTGAGCCGCACAAGACGGCGGACTCTGAGCCGCACAAGATGGCGGACTCTGAGCCGCACAAGATGGCGGACTCTGAGCCGCACTAGATGGCGGTCTCTCTGCCGCACTAGATGGCGGTCTCTCTGCCGCACTAGATGGCGGCCTCTCAGCCACCGAGGCCTTTTCAGGGCTGGACCTGCGGTCCTGGACTGACCCTTTTGGGTTTGACTGCGGGTTCTCTCCCTGTTGCTCCCTTGTTTTGGTTTTGTGTTTCCGTTCGGCTATCTGGGGAGCTAGCCTTTTAGTGGGGGATACTGTCACGATTGGTGTGGTGGCGTTGCTACACTTACATTTCGGTGATGCACTTCCTTGTTTCACTTCCGTGTTTACGTTTGTCTCACGGCTGTTTGCACTTTTAATCAATGGGATATAAGAGGGTCGCGAGCAGTGCACTCGTTGCTTCGCATTGTTACATGTCACACGTTATTTTAGAGGTGAGTGAGATACTACTGTTGTCGTTATATGGGATTTGTGTAAGACGCTATATGCGCACCTTTTATTTCGTTATCAACAGTTTAGTGTTTGTCGCCGTTTACGGTTTGTTTTAAGTTGTGTACTTTGGTATAGTTAAATAAACCTGTTAACACGGATACATTGGCTCTGCACATGGCTTCACGCACTACACCTTGGACGGACCGTGACAAAAGATTTTGAGTTTAAATATACATCTGAAAATAATTAGAAATCACAGAAATACTTTTTCTGACATGTTGTGGTTTTCTTCACAACCTGTCTCTAAAAGTGCTCTTATAACAGAGCTACACATTTTGATATAATATGTATTAAAAAATAAAGGTTAGAAAGTATTTATAATATCTGAAAGTTTTACAAAACACATTAAACGAATAGATCGGATCTGTTCCACCTTGAATCCTAAAAAGATTTGGTATTCATTTTCTAAAATAATTCCTGATTAGATCCTGTTGTGACGAATTTGAATTTCACAGATTCAATTTGGCTCGGATATCAATGTTGGGATCCAAGAATACTTTTATTATTAGCTTATTATGGCTGGAACAGGACGTGCTGTTTTAAATTACCTTGAAGATAGAAAATAAGTGAACTTCAATCTTTTAGCATTGTTTAGTTCAAAGAAAATCATATAAACTCTCAGTCAATTGAACAATTAGGAAAATGATTGTGTCATCTTTTTGGAATGCATGTAGACATTCAAGAAGCCCAAAATATAAAAATTACACAATACATACAATATATAGGAAATGGACCACATGAAGGTTGAATAAATATATGAGAAAAATTCATATTTTATTCTCTATTATTCCAACTGGGTGACTAAGACATCTTATTGTGACGTTGTATTACCTGCATATCAAGGTCATGATTATATAAAGCACACCTGCAGACTTTTCGCCCTGCCAGCAAAGTAACACAACTCCAAAATCGTGTTATCTTAAGCAGTTTCCAATTCCGCACACTTTACCTTTTCACAGTATGTTCTCAAAGTGTACCATAATATAGCAGTGCGCGTCACTTTGAAAATGCTCAAAGAGTACAAAATATATTGAATAAATTATTCACTGACGCCAACGCCCGGAATATTTCTGAGGGATCACAACAGTGGTGGTGAAGGAGGGGGGGGGGGTGGCTTTCATCCATCGAGGGGCTCTCGAAAGTGGCTGCTTTTATAAAAGCAGTGCCAAAGGAGATGACAGGAGAGGGGTTCAGACCATCATGCACAGCCTGCCTCCCTATGATACATCTTTATCATTTTAGGTGATGGGCTGACCTCTAAGGCTTGCCTCTGTGAGTGGTCCTCATTAATACAACTTTAAAACCTCCTGGCTCATTCCTCCTGTTTTCTTGATGCCCGTGACCTTTCCAGGTGTGCATGCCAAATGGCATCCTATCCTTTCGTACAGTGCACTGTTTCACCGAAAGTGTCAAAAGAGCCCCGACCGCGAGCAGTGCACTCTAAATATATATTACGCAGCCGTTTGGGACACGGGCTGGAATGGGTGTTATTAAACAGAACCACGATATCCCTTTGAGTTAGGAGAATTGGGATCGTGAAGAGTAGCATGGATCCAGTATGGGTTGGTCAATCAATCACATGTATTATGGTCTGTCTATATATTGCCACTGTTATCGGTCTGAAATGACAATGAGACTTGGGAATTGAGTAGGTACTTGCCGTGACCTATTCGTGTTGTAACTGATAAAAAAAACATGACAGAAATAATCCTATAGCGATAATGTGTTTTAAGTCCTTGCACCTTCATCATCCAGGAACCGTGATTGTATTGTCCTCTAGGTGGGCGAGCTTAAATGTCAGGTGCATATTTTACTTATAGGTTATACAGTAAGTGAGCGAGGCTATTCTTTCACACATTTTCCACTTTTGAATCATTACAGGAATCTTCGTACACACCAACTGAAATATTATAAGAAATCCTCCCTCGGCATGAATAACAGTGATTTGATGATCAATGCAAATTGAAAATAGAGGTAAATAATTGATTGTATTTACCTTGCACATTTCACATAATCTCCTAGAGCTTCATATCATTTTGTATGGGGAGGAATTGTTTGGATGATGCAATGTGGCCTTATTTCCCAATAGCAGACAGGTGAAGGAGAAATGGAGACACTATAAAAAATACCTATTGAAATCAAATAACAGGCAATTGTCAAGGATTCTAGGGGTCGTATTCAGGTTATCCATTGGCAAGATACAATTTATATTGGCCGTATGGAGGGAAAACACTGCAATTGTGCAATTCGAACGAAGCTTCCCTGAAAATTATAATTCTGCCGGTGGTTTGAAGAAATTAAAGGTCAATAGCGTTAGAACATCCTCCAAAAAAGAGAATTTCTACTTCACTCTGCACCTTGTAGAAAGCCCTGTTTGATTCTATGTATATAATTTGCTGCTATTTCCAGCCGCTAAAATGTTATGCTCCCGTTCAAATGCCTTTAAACGGAACAGTGGACCTTAAGCATGGCTTCCCCCCCTCACTCAGAACATTGCTATCAACTAAATAGCAGGGATTTTTTTGATTGAACCAAGTGATTGAAGTGAGCCCTGATTTAAAGGTTGTTTGATTGAACCAGTTGATTGAAGTGTGTCTTGATTCATTGGTGAAATACAAGATAACACTGTGACCTACCAGCTGATCATGAGTGAGCAGAAGTACTTTTACCTTTTAATCAAAACTATTTTACCTTTATTCTCACTATTAAATATTATATAAATATTCAACAGTGTCACAACTATTACTAATATTAGTAACAATACTACCATTAGTAGTAGTAGCTAGTAACAATAACACATGTTTTTATGGAACTTTATTCTATGGCAACGTTCTGCACTCTTCCAGGCTGAGATTCCAAAAAATAATACTAATTCGGCTTAAATACGTTAATGGCAATTTATTTTATTAATTCCTTAAGGAAATGAAGGCTTTAAGTCACAATTGAATAATTTACTCTAATTAAGTTTTGATTAATGGTATGGTAATTGCCAACCCTTTACTGAACATATTAACTCAGTACCAATAAATCATATTGAAGGAAATTATAGCTTATAAATGAATATATCTAATTGAAATCCCACTTTAGAACTTAAATAGACAAAAATAGATAAAAATTCTAAGCATAACCTTTTCTAAAGCCATACAGTACCAAAGCTGAATAACACCAGAAAGGTTATGAATAAATATGTGTAATGGTTGTAATTATGATGGTCTTGCTAAATATATGTAAATATATGTTCTACTGTCACCAATTTGCCCAATGATGAAGAGATTGAGTGTGGGTTATGCATTGATAGTAAGCATGCCAAATGCTTTCTTAAGAATTCTAATTGAAATATATTATAATAAAGTGTAGGTGCAGACATATGTCTGCACACTGTAATTTAATAATGTTCAATAATGTGCTGTAGTGATCGTGGCCAACTGTAACTAACTGTCAGTTGCAACAAGGAAAGTAATAATGACAGATTATCACGAAAAAACATTGTCATGCTGTTGGGTGGAAACCTTCAAAATGTCAACAACCCTGAAACAGAGATGGACATAATGTGTGTATGATCTCAGAAGATACTGTTTTACATTTTTTATGGAAAGATCCAAAGCCGCACAATCAGTTTTACTACGTAAAAGCTAATAATGACTAAAATGGTGATCTATTAATAGCAATTGTTATTAAACACATCTAATTAAGGTATACACACAGGATATTAATTGATGTTCAACTAAATAGCAAAAATGCTTATCCAGAAGAAGTTGCCATTATTGTGTTTATTTTCAGATCGCTCGCTGGAACAACCACACAACGAATAATATTAAGTATGTCTTACTCAGTGAGTCACAGCCTTTGCAGATATTGACAGGGTGTTGTCGAGGTTCATGACAAGGTTCTTTGCATTCTGGGCGACACACGCCACAAATTTCTCTACCGTAATGAAGAGAAGTAGACAGGCTTCCCCCGAAGAAATAGTTACTCCATCTTGTCAAGGTTGAGCTTGAGGTGGCGGGCTGAAATCCTGAAAAGAGCACAACAAAATGTCCGTCGCCACCTAGGTGTCAGAAGGGGATAGAGGATATGTAACTCACTGTCATTCATAAAGCAACGATGAAACGATGATGGGAGTATGAGAGGATGCAACTGAGCCAAATGATAAATGAAGAGGGCCCAACACCAAACCCTTGGGGGACACCAGTAGAGGGAGTGAGGGAGCAGACACAGGTCCTATTCACTTTAGTAAGTACAGCTTGGCAGGTTGGATGCAATTCAAGAGTGTTGAAGGCAGCAAATAGATTTAAGAGAATAAGAACAGAGTATAGATAGTAGTTTGGTCAGTGCAAAGGGATTATGTGACATAGAGGAGTGTGGTCCCAGTTGAGTCACTTGTCTTAAAGCCTGACTGGTTAGGGCAAAGGAGATAAACAATCAGAGAGATGATGGAAGACAGCACAGTCAAGTGTTTTGGGAAGAGTAAAACATCCAGGCTGTCAGAGGCGTCAAGTAGTTGGCTTGTTGAGAAGGGGTGCGACTCGGTCATTAGGAAGTGGGGAAAAACAGATAAATGCATAGATTAATTGAGTGCACCAGGGAGAAGTGGACAGAATTCAGTTTCATGTCATCCATCTCCAGAAAACAAACGGGGAGGAAAGTGAAGGATGAAGACAGAATGGAAGAGTTTGAAGTGGTTACAGAGAGAAGATTGCAATTTGGACTAAACGAATGTGGTTGTTCAGTAGAGAAGAAGGAAAATGGGATAGAGTTAAAGGATAATACGTCACCTGATGAAAAGGACAATGAGTGTCATATAGTATGCAGAGACTTAGCAGTTGGCAGAGTTAATAAGCAAGAAGAGAAGTGACTTGGGGAGAAAGATTGCACGACACATGGCCATCTGGGTCCAGGCTAACTGAGTAAGGTCGGAGGAGGGAGAAATAGAGAAGGATACTAAGTGTTGATCAGAGACCTAGAAGGGTTTAGAAGTTTGACAAACAGCTTCGGGTAAAGCTATGGTCAATCAATTTCTAGTTCTGATTAGTCGGATGGAATGGGAATGGGTAAGGGTTAGGGTGAGGGTTAGGGTGAGGGTTAGGGTAACGGTTAGGTTGAGGGTGAGGGTTAGGGTAGAGTCAAAAGCATGCATTCTGTGTGTTTACAGAGAGATGATTCATACATTGACAGAACTCTTTTATTCACAGCAACTGTTACAAGTCAGAAGAGCTACACACCTCATGTTTATCTTTTTGTTCTTTACATCTAACTTTAGCAAACTGTGATTGTTGTTCTATCTCCACATGGCTAGGGATTACAGTAAACAACGGAACAATTTAGACAGTAAAACCTTTTGACACTCTCAACAACCACACTGACATTCACTCTCAACAACCACACTGACATTCACTCTCAACAACCACACTGACATTCACTCTCAACAACCACACTGACATTCACTCTCAACAACCACACTGACATTCACTCTCAACAACCACACTGACATTCACTCTCAACAACCACACTGACATTCACTCTCAACAACCACACTGACATTCACTCTCAACAACCACACTGACATTCACTCTCAACAACCACACTGACATTCACTCTCAACAACCACACTGACATTCACTCTCAACAACCACACTGACATTCACTCTCAACAACCACACTGACATTCACTCTCAACAACCACACTGACATTCACTCTCAACAACCACACTGACATTCACTCTCAACAACCACACTGAGTGAAATGTCTTTGTAGATAGTGTCCATCAGTTTTGATGTAAAAAAAAAATCAGGAGAGCTTGAAGTAAAATAACGGGGCAGCAAACATTGACAAACAGATGATTTCCAGGTAAATATTTTGGCTGTCTTTATTTTATGGCATATGTCTCAAAGCCCTATATGTATCACTCAGATTCCTTGTGATTACTCTGGACAAAGAGGAGTTGGGAGTTAAGATTGGGAAAGGTTTCATTAGCAAAGTTTTCAATAGCATGGGGTTATTTGGTGGTAAATAGTGACAAAATAGTGCTACGTAGCGTTGTGGGCAATACGTTTGTTTAAAAGAAGTGTTCTCATGAAATAAGTCTGTCCATATCTGATAAGAAATTGTATACACCACCTGGTAATGTCTCCTCTACTCTGTCTTGCAAATTCATTTTTCAATTTTGTTGAATTACAACCTTTAAATCAAATGTATTTTCATCTGGACTTAATGTAATGGACAAACAGAACATGTTGATGTCCCAAATTAATAAAGTGATAAAACCTTTGCTATCAAGCCACTAAATAAGATCTGGTGCATTCCGAAGTGAAATAATTAGTTAAACAAGTAAATCTGTGCGGAATCTAAGTGTCACATGATCTGTCACATGATATCATTATACATACATATGTTCTATATGGCCCCAGAGTTTGTAGCACTAAACAGGGGGCACCACCAAGCAAGCAGGACCAGGAACACTAAAGAGCTCTTCATACGGGTCAGGGACATGGTTCTGGAGAAATACAGGGATCAGGGCTGGGCTCTAAAAAAAATATCAGAAACATTTGAACATCCCACGGAGCACCATTAAATACATTTTTTGAAATGGAAAGAATATGGAACCCCAACAAACCTGCCAGGAGAGGGCCGCCCACCAAAAGTCACAGACCAGGCAGGGAGGGCATTAATCAGACAGGCAACAATGAGACCAACGAGAACCCTGAAGGAACTGCAAAGCTCCACAGCGGAGATTGGAGTATCTGTGCGTAGGACCACTTTAAGCCGTGCACTCCACAGAACTGGGCTTTACGGATTGCTGCAAAAGGCATCTCTGCAACGGACTTGGGTGAGGTGAAAAGTTATGCACGCGCAAGTTTTTTGCCACATTTCTTGTTTCGGTTCACAATAAATGTGCATATTCCATGGAATAGTGAAAGATACATGTAAGAACATGTAAGCGAAATATCTCTACTTGAAAATGTGTATCTCTATATATTCAATGAGGTGCGCTGAAGCAGTAACTATATTTGTGTATTGGCTGCGTGTTTTGGTGATTGATACATTGATGTAATTCTGAGGTCCTGATGAATCGTCACCTTGGTCGTCAGTTTAGTGGGTAGTTTTTCCTTTAACGACCTCTGTGTGTTTTGCTCTGTTGATCTTTCCCTAAATCCTGACCACCTTCAGTCCCTGCCACTAAGAAGCATACCCATATCATGATGTTTCCACCAAGTAGGAATGTATTAGCCGCGTGATGAGTGGTAGGTTGTTTTTACCAGAAGTAGCACTTGGCATTCAGGGATGATAGTTAATAATTGGTCTTATCAGACAGATAATCTTTTTCTCATCGTTTTATAGTCCTCCTGAGAGCATGTCAGTTAAACGACTCAATAAACCAAATGTATTATAAAGCCCTTTTTTACATTAGCAGTTGTCAAAGTGCTACAGCCTTGCAGCAAGCAACAGGAAGACATTGATACTAGGGTCAACACCTAGGAAGAAACCTAGAGAGGAGTCAGAAAAGTACATTAACCTTTTGTGCCACAAGTTCAATAATACACCAGAAAAAGATTAGGGGCTTTACTAGGATCCTAAAGGATACCTCAGCACACGATTCAGACTGACCCAAGTCCCTTATCACAAACTACTGCAGTGTAACATTAGGAAATGAAAGAGAGGGTATCATATGTCGTCTGCCTTTTACTCAAGAGTGGCTTCTTGCCACTCCAGCATACAGGCCTGATTGATGGGGTACTGTAGAGTGAGTTGTCCTTCTGGCAGGCTGTCCTATCTCTGCAAAGAAGCTTTGTTATGGTGGTCATTGGCTTCTGGCTCACCTCCCTGACCATGCACCTATTTGCCCAGGTTCTTAATTTGTCTGAAGACCTTCTCTGAGGACCTTAGAGGATTCCAAAGTTATTTCCTTTCACATTGATCGAGCCCACTGTGAAATCTATTTCCTTGGATGTTGTGGCTTGTTTTTTTTCTCTGTCTTGCATTGTGAAGTACACAACGTTATACGTTAAGAACATGTCTGCACTTTGCTAAACCCAGTACAAATAATTGAATTTGCCACAGATGGACAAAAGGTTCTAGACATCTCAAGGATGATCAAAGGACACAATGCATCAACATTTCTAGTGTCGTGACAAAGGAACGCTGAATGTCTAAAAGCTGTAAATGTTTTTTCTTTTAAATAAAGTGGCCCAATTCTTCAAATATCATATGCTTTCTTTGGCATTATGATTTATTACTTGTAGTTCGATGAGAGATTTCAATTTAGTTACCAAAAACACATTTAGGAGTCTATACTGTATAGTTTGTGGCATGATGTCACACAATTAGGAACCTTTTGTTCCCACTCTGGGTATATTAGTGGGGTGGACAGGGCTAGTTCCAGTTGGGTGGCTAGTTTGTTTTAATTGGGCACAGCTGGTTTCAGTTTGGGTGATTAGCTAGATTATTTAAGTCAGTGGGACTTGTTACACGGTGTCGGATATTGTATTTCAAAGTCACGGTTGTATGTTGGTGAGTGTACATTTACTGTGTTGTTATTTTATAGTAAGTCGCTCTATAGCGCAATTCCATACAAACCATTTAGATGTATTTTCACCGTCCATTGCTGTATTGTTTTATTTGAGTTAATAAAACCCACAGACAAGATATCGGCTCTGCGCTTGGTTCTTCTGCACTTCACACACAATGGAATGTGACACATATATAATATATACAGTACAAGTAGTAGAACAGTTACCATATTAACAGGAAATGAATGCAGGGTCTTTCAAATGTAAGTTCTCCTTCTGGTCCTTGTAGAAACATGTGCTGATAAATGCTGAATATTTTGGGGGTTGGCGAAGGACAGACACGTGAGCATTCCAATAATCAAGACTGCTAGTGATATATGTATGTCTCCATGTTGGCCTGACAGAAAATATTATGTTGGCATTATTCATGAATGTAGAAGAAAGAACCTGTAGCCACGTTACAGACCTCAACATTTAATTAGAATCACATCTAGATCTTCCGTCTGGTGAGCTGCATCTAGTGTGCGATAATGTAAATGCTGTCAGTTTGTGCCTATGAGCCTAACTACTAATAAGAATACACTCATTGGGATAGTTGGACAAATGTGATGTGAGAATTAATCTATAGTGTTGTCTCCTACTATGCTGCAGTGTTGAGTGGAACATCAAATACCGGTGATCAGTAAAAAGAGAAGGTTTTATTATTATACATATCTTGTTAACAGGTCCAAAGAGAGAAGAGCAGGCAAGACAAATTGGTCTTAAAAAACATCACAAACCATTGTGGACCGGCCCCTCAAGCGTTAGTTGAGTGGTGTTTATCCCATCAACACTGCACCTGTGATTTCTCCCATATGGAGCATAACTGATATGGATTAAACAATTAAGACAATTTTCTCCACATGTTTCCTGGCAGAATCCTTCAAATTAAAGGACTTGCATTTCAATTTAAATTGCCCTGAAAGATTAATCAGTGTTACTCCCCTGTACAATTAAATATGACATAGCTCGTAAGATTATCTACAATAAAAGAAAATCTCCCAGGGTGCCTGGTGCTTCAGGTTTCAATTTTGTTTGTGATTTGTTGTGCTCTTCCTTTAGGAACAATAGTTTTCTATGTGTCCCGTTATTCAGTGTCTAACAGTAATAATAATAATCAAATTATCATTTTTAAATGTATTTCATTAAAGTGGCATCACTGAACAGCTCATGTGACATGTTTTTTTTTTTTGACAGTGACCACGCACTGTATCTATAGCGTCTCTGTATTGATCCCTCGTGAGGCAATAATTGGACCCAGACGCAGATATTTGGTACTGGTCGTTTTTTCAGTATTTATTTTGACTCAAGTAAAAGGCCAAAGAACAACACAAAATGTTGGCAAACACACGGCCAAAGAAACACATCCCCCTAGCAGGGAGGCAGAAGCGACGACAAGTCAGAAGGTCACAATGCATGTGTGCAGGACAAAGGAGAACGAGCAGGCAGGGCGAACAGACAGCAGGAGAACCGGAACATGGACCAGGAGACAAAGACAAAACACACAAAGGAAACACAGTCAACATCGCACAGGATCAAATCAAACTGAAACTTGGCTAATGCGAATAACATCTGACAAACACAATCTGAACACAAAGAGTACAGAGGGAGATGAGACAGGCCAGACACTCTGATAACCTGGAGAAGGCGAAGACGTAGATGCGGGAAACACGAGACCTTACAGTCTCAGGCTAGAGATGCTGATCTAGAATTAAATATCCCAGTCCATTTAAAATCATGAGGTGATACTTAAAGTAAACACTGATCCAAATTCACACTCCTACTCAGAAACGTTTTAGTGAATTATCGACCATGAATGAACAACTGGATGAAGAAATGCACACGACGTGTGGCTGTTTCTGATTCATAAGTCATCTGTAAAACCCATCTACTACATCACAACCTCTGCATTAACTTAGTAGAAGAACAAAGAGGGAGAACCTGCTTGTTCTTTGTCTGAGGCACAGCTAAACCCAATGAAGAAACAAGTTCTGCATTAGATCTTAGATCACCCAAAAGCCACAAAGGCTTCAGCAGCATTAACTGAAAGGAAGTGTAGAAAGGGATGAAACCCAAGTGTGCAAAGGTTAATTGGATGACCCTGTTCATCTCAATTAAAGATTTTAAGAGACGCTGTCCTCTAAGTATGTGTAGACGTTGACATGTGTTACAGATGGCCCTTCCTGAGTGGTTGCTGGAAATAATTGGTAGGAGATAATATAACACTGGTTGTTTGCCAAATGATGTCGTGCACACTAGTGCACGTTTCTTTTTACATAGTGACTAACGTGACATTTGGGAAACCACTCCCCTGTCATCTGCAGCCAGGTGTAAAGTGCCTATAGGTTAAATGGTTAAAATGGTTACAGAGGGGTCTTCTGCCGTGACCACTGCTGCCAGCCGCAATAGCTCATTTGAGTAATGTCAGGTGTTTCCGCTGATGCATTCACAGAATGACATACGGGAATGACAGGATCTTTGCAGTTGCCCATGTCTGTTGGATTATGTGATTATAACTAGAACAGACTGACAATTGCAGTGGATCTAAGACATAGAAAAAAATGCTATGAAAAGAAACAAAGCGTGCGTGTGGAACTACCTGAATATGGCTGATAGTCACGCCTTGGTTTTCTATCTTGCTTATTATTTGCAGCACTGAAAGTTGCGGCTCAATATCATGATTGCTGTATTATTTGTCAGAGTGACCGTGTATTTTATTTGTAATATGTTATTCCTTGAATTTTTACTCCATTATAACCCCAGTTAATGTACCATCATTGCGGTGAATTCAACCGCTAGTAGTTCTGTGATTTAATGTACTATTGATCTCGAATGATTGTTTGAATTGCTGACTCAGATGTCCCTCAGTCAAAAGACATTGACATATCATTAGTATTACACAGTAATATTCAATGTTTCGTGTTGAATGAACATACTTTCACAGCTGTGAAATAAACAATGTATATTTTTGCACACTGTCATTTTTTTTATTTGTCATTTGACTGAAATGCTGATTTGTTTTTAAAGAAGTTAGCACACTTCTAAGGGTCACCAGTGTGAAAAATATCTTTCATTGTTATATATGTATTTATCGCACCTGCTCATTCCATTACAGCTATGCAATTAGTTCTTATTTATATTTTATATTGTAATCAATCAAATGCAACTTTTACATTTTATGCCGCAAGTTTCTCTGATCTTCCCATCTCCGGTCCTCCAAAGGTTTCTGTGTTTATCTGTTAATTTGTTGTAACTGTATATATTTTTCTATTTTTCTATAACTGTGAAGATGAGTAGATATGTGTGTAGGTTGTTGTCTATGACAAAACATTGCTTTATGACTGCTCACTCTGCACATCATGTTGTACAATAAAATTGCCTCTTATACTTAATAGAGAACATTATAAACAAGAGTAGTCAACTATCTAGGCAACATATCAAAAACACTCAAAATAGTACAAATGTAGTACAACTATGTACATAATAACAAATCATTTTTTAGCAATCATTTTTTTGCGTTTATGTTATGCGATGTTTCCAGCTAATTTCAGATTGTGTTTTGATTTACTCATCCTAATTAGTGTTGGCACTGTTTGGAGTCGTCTCATTAGTCACCATGTGTTTCACCTGTGCTGGTCACCTCATTAGTCTGAATGTTTTTCACCTGGGCAGGGACAGCTCATATTTAAAAAGTGCCGGGCACTGTGATTCAGTGAGGGGGAGAAAAGAGCAGGAGAGAGCAATATCTCTAATGACAGATTAGATCTAGCAACCTTTCAGTCACTGGTCAAATGTTCTAACTGTTACCCGCGACTCTGATAGAAACTGATCTCCCAGGAATGTACTGCCCTACAAGACATGAGGCCCTTGTTACATGCATTCACAAACATAAACATATTACTAATATCATGTGGAACCTAATACTTAAATTGTTCTCTGTGGCCCACAGTACTTAGAAGTCCTCTTTTTGATCCTTAGATCTCCAGCACCAGTGTGACCTTCTTGTATGTTATGCAATTGTGCTGTGGTGAAGTAAACTTTATCGGGGTATTACATTGCAACATTTTATACTTTAGGTTATATGAGCAGTACCGCAGATATTATCCTATTACTCATTAGTAATTATTTCCCCTAAATCTGCTTCTCATTTAGCACGAAGATTAGTGTTATCTGGAAATGAATTATGAAGGCATGAATGCCGTTTGGAAATCTATCGGTTCTTACCAGTGGCATTTCAGAAAATCAGTTCAACATCTGTGCTCATTGCATACTAATAATGCTGTTTAGTAAGCACAAAATGTCTTATTTAAAGAAACTTGAATCTGATAATGAAAAAAGAATAGTCACCCCACACACAGTGAAACTAATGTTCGATATCTCCCACATGGAAAGAACCTATATAAACATATATGTTTTAATATAGGTTTTGATATATGTTGTTAATATATGTGACATATATAAAATTGGCCGTTTTCCTATATTATATGTACATATATGTGCATATATGCACCTATATGCACCTAACATATATGCACCTATATGCACCTAACATATATGCACCTATATGTTAAATTATTGAAATCCATAGCTACTATGCAACATAAATAAAAGCCCAAAATGTAGAAATGTACATTATTTATTTACTTAAGAACAATCAAATAGAACAAAAACAAGACAAAAAACTGAACATTAAAAAAACGATTTAACTTGTTAATCCTCTCAGCTGTGTGAGCTTCGAATTATAGATGTGCCTATCTGCCCACGGCTGGCTGCCGGCCACTTCTTCAATGTAGACAAACATACTAAGACAGTGTTGAACTTATGTTGCGCTCAACGGTAAATGCGTGAATTGGAAATAAACAGGCTATCTTTATTTTCAGAATCATTCGGAACAACTCAAACGTGCTCACAGATCTTCAGCTGCTGCAGTCGACTAAGTCACTACGTCAAAGACGTATTACACTTAATACACAAACACCAAAACAAATCTGTTACCGTAATACAACGAGTAAGAGCGCAATACTTCAACAGACTTCATCAGGAACCCAAAGTGCTTATAGTACAGCTGCGATTGGAGACATCTTGTATGTACATATAGGTCTTATTTGTGGATATAAAGAAGCAATACAGGAGACCTATATGGCCTGTATCCTTACGAAACAAAAGTATACTTTAAGTTCATTTTTGTGAGTATACTTAAGTTTAGAAAGTATACTATTATTAAGGTACTGAAGTACTTATTTATATACTATTTTTATACTAAGTAGACTAAATTGGCCCACTTTTTAGTTTATTTAGTACACTTTAGAGTACACTTAGTTTATTTTAAGTATACTTTTAAATACTTTAAAGTAACCCGTGTAGTGTACTTTTAGTTTATGATGTAGACTTCTTAAAGTACTTAAAAGTATACTTTTGTATACTTAAAAGTAACCTGTGTAGTGCACTTTCAGTTCATGAAGTACACTTCTTGAAGTACTTAAGTATACATTTGAATACTTTCAAGTGCACTTTCAACTCATGTAATTACTTCAAGAAGTAAACCTAATAAATGTTAATTTACTATGATTTACTAATAGATTTAAACACATAGTATAACTGTACAAGCCATGTTTGTCAAGTGAACCTTAAACAATACTCTAACAATCAGTGCCATGTGTCTGGTAGAAGTTCCACTTGAAACTTTAGAATATACTTTTGTCTTCAAGTGTAATTAACATCTTTAAAATAAAGTAAATACAGTACATATTCAAAATACCTAAATAAATCTTGAGGCAAGACACACAATGTGTGTGTTTTCATAAATATTTTCATGAGATAATATTGTCAAAGCTACATTAAAGGGGGATAAACCAGCTATGAACACTTAAAATGTTGATATATACATTGTAGAACTATTTTGAACTCTAAATGTTAAAATAAACATGGTTATTTTATTTAACAATATTCTTCATTTTTGTACATGAAATGCATGCTCACATCTTTTCTGCCTTTACTTGTCTGAAGCATTCATTGTTGCACTTCTTGTGCAAGATCCTCTGGACATCTTGCACTGTTATTTTTTCAAATTTCTCCCTAGCATGCCCTGTAAAAAAAACACAAGACAACAAGCAAACATTATTAATATATTTAACCTTTTATCAGAATTTGTGAAATTGCGCAATATTAAATTAGGATTCCAAATACACACTTGCCTGAAACATACCAAGGCAGATGAATTGTCGCCCCATTCACTGTTCGTATTGTGTACGTCTTCCTCTTCACTGCTGGGATCGGGTACATTGTCCTCCATGCTGTTGGGATTGTGTATGTCATCATCCTCTTCATTACTGAGATTGGGTATGTCTCCCTCTTTGCTGTTGGGATCAGATACAGAGTATTCTGCATTGACATTAACTTCCTCTGAAGCCTGAAGAAATGAGAAAGGGTAAGGTACATTGTTTAATTTATACTATAGCCGTTAAATGCAACATCTTATAAACACCCAGCGTGTTACAATTTATAACACACAGCATCAAGAAAAAAAAAATTATCAGCAAACTAGTGGCTACATGGCTTATTAGGATAAAGTACATGTTAATTTTTTGTTCCCTGCCTCTTACAAACAAGCTACTTAGCAACCTTGCCTAATTAGTAACTGTAGCTACCAGTTACCTGAAAAACAAAAGATGCAGATAAAAGATAAGTAATTGTTAACAAGGGCTAGTTACGTGTTGTCTTCTTACATGGCTCAGACGTAAATAGCTATCTAGCTAATGTTGATGTGAGCATTAACCATAGCCAAGTAGCTAGTTAGCTGTTATCTCATATAGGCCTAGATAAAGTTAGAATTTAGCTCAAACTTACCTGTTCATTCCATCTGTACATTGTCCTTTTTGGAATCCTTACACCCGATTCTCGAGTTTAAAGCGTAGTTTATGGCGACTGAAACATGCTGCAATATCTCCGGTTCAACATATGATATTTTGCTCGCGCGCAAGGAACAGGAAGTGACGTCGCTAATCAGCTCCGCCTACATCCGCCTTCTTCTGATGCTTCATTGGACATTTTTCTCAGTTAATGCATGTAAAATATGTTCAAATATATGTTAATGTCCTGTCTGTCCGGGGCTTTCATTCATATCAGACTTATAAATGTTCCTCAAAATACATACAGCAAAGGCGGAATTAGTTCATAGACATTTTTATTAATACTCCAATTGATTATTATTAGTATATTATATGAATATAGGGCTTCAAAATGTTTGGCAGTAATTATGATTTCAGCTTTAGTAACAAAAAATATTTAATGTGCAATGCATTTCATAGACATGAGTATTAGAATATACAAGATGGATCTAAAAAAATTACTTGTAATCTACTTAAAAAATATTTAGACTGTTTTTGCTGTATAATAAAAGAAAACGTACATCTCCAGAAGAAATGTGTAAAAACGTTTTTCGATTTGGTAGTGTACTTAAAAGTTCAAGTAAGTTAACTATTTTCTAAATGTACTTTTTGAAAGTATATCATAAGTAAACTAAAAGTGTACTACCCATTTTGTAGTATACTTATAGTATACTTGAATATACTTTTTTCTAAGCATACTTCTTAAAAGTATATCAAAAGTGAACTAAAAGTGTACTATCCATTTTGTAGTATACATAGTATACTTTAATATACTTTTTTTTCGTAAGGGATATATGCACATATATGCACCTCAATTTTGACGATATGTGGCATATATGCGCATATATGCAGCATATATTATCATATATGTACATATATGTGGCATATATGCGCATATATGCAGCATATATATTATCATATATGTGCATATATGCAGCATATATATTATCATATCTGTGCATATATGCAGCATATATGTGCATATAGGTAACATATAGGTTACATATATGCACATATATCCTCATATAGGTTTTTTCCATGTGGGCTAGCTGATAAGATATAGCTAATGTTAGCATTCTAGACACTGTTAATACTTTAGCTAACTTGTAGATGTTTTTTCAAGTATGTGGCAGTTTTTTTTAAGAAAAACAGACATGGTTACAGATATGACTATCTCTACACCCTTAGTACCAACGTTTCTGTAGAGCCAAAAGGGCTTCATGCTTTCACAACCACTCCCTTTCAAACTTGAAATTGAACGGCCAACTACGATATGTCAGTAATTATTCAACGTTATTCACATATAAACCACATATTACACATTCTGTCTGGAGTGCATAAGCACAGTTAAATTACAGATCTGTAATAATACTCTGAAAAATTATTAGATTATAGTAATGCGTTACATACACAACTGTATTCTGTTGGTATTACATGTGTATAGAAATTGCAGTAATTAATAATAATGTATCAGCATGTTTGTAATATTTCTAATGTGTGTAATTTTGTTGTGTTTTTTTTTAAGAAAGTAACATAATATGTTGTTACATGAACGTTTGAAATGTATTTTGGTAACTTGATGTAATTATGTTATTTGGGACACTTTGTAAATCCCTTAGGTCTTTGATTTGGTACAATAGAGAGGGAACTTATCCCAGGGGAGGGGGCAGTCGATCGTGTGTTCTCCATTATAGTTTGTTAAACCCTAAGCATGGCCATCTCCAATTGTTTCAAATGGTATTGTGATAGCAGTTACACATTGATCTTAGGGTGACCTTTTCCCTATGTTACCCTAAATGTATGTTGGTTTGATGAGGGCTGTTCTAAATGACATAATACTCCCTTCTGGGCCTACTTTTTTGGTATTGAACCATAAACAGAAAAGCCTAGTATCTGGGACATGTGCTAGCACAGGAGCAAGAGCAATGTTTTCATTTCATTTGTGACATTGGAGGCTAAACAAGTAAATTCCCTATCATATGACCCATTCCCGGTAACCGGGGAACTTTAACATGACATTCCTGGTAACCGAGGAACTTTACCATGACATTCCTGGTAACCGAGGAACTTTAACATGACATTCCTGGAAACCAGGATTATTTTTACCTCTTGTGTGACAGCTTCATGTCAGCAAAATAGTATTGCATTTGGTTTTTAGGCACGCACACAAACATTGCCCAGCTGTATTACCCTAGACACCATCACTAGCCTCTTCCCATCCACCGCCCTCTTCCAACACCACCTTTGAGGGAATTAATTTCCCTTGGCAGCTTGGCCCATCTACTGGCACAAACATTGGCAGGACTGAAGTCACATCGTGTTGACACAGTGCAGAATCAGTTCCCCTTGTCTGCATTGTTCTTGTGGCACAAAGAAAATGAAAAGGACAGGGGGAGGTCCGATGGGAAATGCCACATTATTTCTGAATCTGCTGTTAACCTCATGTTGTCGTTAGCCGAGGACATTCTCCTCCGTAAAACGGGTCCCGGGGATGATTCTGTAATCAAAGGCTTTTGTTCTCTGTACATGCTCTTCTTTCTGAAAATAGAAATGGAAACAGATGTAAGGACTTACTTGTTCCATTCCCCGAGAGACACCTTTAAAGATTTAAGTTGCTTTGGGATGCCTCTGAACCTGTAAGCACCCAGATCTTCCAGACCTCTGAGACTGTAAAGTAATTTAACGCAGCATAACCTCACCATTTTGCAATGACAAATTTACTTAAGTCTTAGTCTAATCCCCCCTCGTTATTTTGTTTAATAAAATGATAGAATACGGTGCTGCTATGGACATGGGAATGGACGCAGTTAGTGAGCATTTGCCTAGAGATGAAAATGGAGGACAAAAAAACACAAGGAAGATGCAGTGGCACAACGATCTATTCAACTCTCTCAAAGGTGAGACCATAATTGTCAATTCACATGAGTCTAATTGTTTCTTTATGCCAATATCAAGGCAATTGCTTAATCAGTGTTGGTTGAGAGTGATAGCAAAATGAGAAATAATTTGGGATTTGTAAAGATTGCATGGTGTCGTTTATTTCAGTGAAATTAGATTGTTGACACCGTGCAGCACAAATTAAACTTGAATAGACATTATAAAATACAATAAATACCATACATTTCACGAGTGGTGAGGGTTTTGTTTCCACACGGGACTATTAGGGTGGTGCTGGTGCATGGCTTTAGTGTCACATGGGATTTGTTTTCTTTCTGTACTCAAGTTGCTAGCAAGTTACCACTTTGCTTAGCATTGTTCCAAGTCACAAGTGATATAGAGGCGAGTGTTTTGTATCGCGTAGTAGTTGTTGTTTAAATGAGTGTTTTAAGTAGCTGTATGTGCGCATTTTCATTTCATTGTAACAGTTAGCGTTTTCGCCGTTTACAGTTTGTTTTACTTTCGGCCGTTGAATAAACCTGTTTACACAGATTATCTGGCTCTGCACATGGCTTCCTGCACTACATCTCCCGCATACCATGACAATAAATCAAAGTAAAAAAAAATGTTTCTGAGCCGTCATACATGTTTTAACACAGGTCATATTAGCACCAATAGACGGCTCTAGTCTTAATAGACGGCTCTAGTCTCAATAGACGGCTCTAGTCTCAATAGACGGCTCTAGTCTCAATAGACGGCTCTAGTCTCAATAGACGGCTCTAGTCTCAATAGACGGCTCTAGTCTCAATAGACGGCTCTAGTCTCAATAGACGGCTCTAGTCTCAATAGACGGCTCTAGTCTCAATAAACGGCTCTAGTCTCAATAGACGGCTCTAATTTTAATAAATGGCTCTAGTTACACTTTCTAGTTTTATTCACTTTATTCAGTTGTTAGGAAGAGACACAGTAATGTTGTTAGCAAGAATCCTTTTGAGAATGACTCACAGAACTAGCTGAAGTACTTTTTAATGTATTGAATTCAACTCTTCCTGCCTTACTATACAGCAAAGTTATAGGGTAGCAACCAATTGGATGATATATACTGAATAAAACAAGCATTAACTGTAGACAACCTGGATGGAATAAGAAAACGAACAACCTAGTTCTGTTCCTGCAAAGTAGCTTGCTTACAGCAGTGCGTTCAGACTTCAGGTCAATTAGATAGAAGACAAGATTCATTAATTAAGATGTATAAGTCTATTGTGATTTTGTTGCCCAAGAGTGTATTGTATTGGGATTCTATTCACTACAGGTGCCTGCTATCGGTATCTTGTTACTGCAAGGTTCAGGGCACGACAGTAAAGATGTGGCGTTTGTAATTAATTCAGCAATTTAGAAGCAGCTGTCTGGCTGTAATATCTGATTCCACCATTTGTCTGACCACCAGTAATTATCTTAAAGGATGGGTGTATCCCTGCTTAAAGGACTAAAGGTCCGGACCATAGTCTGCTAAACTCTCTTCCTTGGTCGGCTCACTGCTCATTCCTGAAATCCATTAAGGAGGTCGAATCAAACCTTAAAACCTAAAAGCGATTTGTAAAAAAGCAATAGTTCACGGGTTTAAACGCATAGAGAATTGTTGCTGGTCTAATAACACAGCTCTTACCAATTCCACCTGCCAACCTTACACTGAGAGTGTACACTCACATGTTAATGAACACGGCCAACCTCCCACCACCTTCGAGACTGGGAATTCTAAACAAGATTGACGCGAATCACGTTATATTGAACACGTTTGACTTCAACAACCCGAAGATGTTGCTCGTTTGCAACACGTCTTAATGTGGATTAATGACTAGATGGCCAAGTTTGGCCACACTCAATTGCAGGAGTAATGTGCCCGAGTCATGTCGGACCACTGGACCATTTTGATTCCTAGAACACGTCTTTAGAATGCTTGGCCCATAATTCACTTGAGGCACCAGTCTACGTACTGAAAGCACATATGCCACCATTTTGAATTCCATTTAAATAATCATTACATGTGCGTTTACTATGGAGTTAGATTAATGACGAAACTCCACAAACACACAAAGCGTGTTTTACGCACGCCCGACGATTCACAAACAAACTCAGTGTGGTTTGCAAATACAAAACGTAATTCACAAACTAATGCATTTTGTTCTGCAAATAAGAAATGTACCTATCAAACAAATACAGTATGTTTTACACATACAAAAAACTTTTTCTTCAATGACAAAAATATCTTCTGAGTACAAACTAAAATCTTTCAAGTACAAAACAAAATCCTTCAAGTACAAAACAAAATCTTTCAAGTACAAAACAAAATCCTTCAAGTACAAAACAAAATCCTTCAAGTACAAAACAAAATCCTTCAAGTACAAAACAAAAAATCCTTCAAGTACAAAACACTGTCACGTGACTTTTGTCACTATTTTTCCGCCGTGCCGATCCACACACAAATGCGTTCAGATCCACACACAAATGTCAGTAACCTTTCTAACAAATGTCCTGTAAATCGACCCCACAAAAGCAGGTGGCGCTGTTGAGAATTTAAGCCCGCCAGGACACCGACCAAAAAACGAGCTACCGACTTGCGGCCACTGATTTTGAATCTAGTGTGGGTGTTTTACCGTGGCAGAGTAGTGTCAACGATTTGCCAAAAAGCCACAAACCTACTATTTGCCAAGTCACAACAAAACGGAAAGAAAAACAGATGCTGATAATGGACCGGTCTGGCAGACTATCGATGTAACTTTACAGGTGCAAATGGGAAGTTGATGTCCGCATTAGAAGTAAGTGAAACGTTGTTCACTATCTATGATTACTTTCGTTATTTGACTGTCACAAATGAGCCATGTTCTTCAATGTTTTTATATTTTCATATTTATCTACTCTGCAATCTAATGTTAACTTATTATTATGAAGGTAGCCACGCAGAAACGTTCACATTACACCAGATTTAGCCTAACATCAGTCAATCAGATCATGCTTTAGTGAAAATGTGCAGTCCTCCACGCAAGTGGGGACCCATGCGTACTCACAGAAACGGATGAAATGAGAAATGGCGACACAGTCGGCAGATGGATGAAATACATGAAACTGTGTGAAAATGCAGAACATTGTGTAAAATAAATCGAAATATGACCTGCCATTAATAATATGAAGGATTTACAAAGCCATTCTTACAATTAACAGCCTACACAAACACATGTTTGATCGATCTGCAAAAACAAATCAAATATATAAAACAAGATGTATATAAAACAACATGTAACGTCAATTAAAATGTATATATATTTCCAAAAAATAACTTAAATATGTTCTGTAATTATATTGTCATGTTGTGCAATTGATCTTCATAAATAATACGGCAAACAGAATTAAATCGTGTATAAAACTGATATTCTTGTCGATGTCTCCGTCTGACGGAGCAGATAGATGGATAGATGGAGATATATAGATGGATAGATATATAGATGGGGATATGGATATATATATATATATAGATAGATATAGATGGGTATATATATATAGATAGATAGATAGATGGATGGATGGATGGATAGATAGATAGATAGATATAGATGGGGGGATGGATAGATAGATAGATATAGATGGGGAGATGGATAGATATATAGATATAGATGGGGAGATGGATACATATATATATATAGATAGATAGATAGATGGATGGATGGATGGATAGATAGATAGATATAGATGGGGGGATGGATACATATATATATATAGATGGGGAGATGGATACATATATATATATATATAGATGGGGAGATGGATACATATATATATATAGATAGATATAGATGGGGATATATGGATGTGTATATATATATATATAGATATAGATGGGGATATATGGATGTGTATATATATATATATAGATAGATATAGATGGGGAGATGGAAACACATATATAGATAGATGGAAACACATATAGATGGGGATATACGGATATATATAAATATATAGATCGTCTTTATTGTCGACTGGGGAAAGTGTATTTCATAGTATAGATGTCGTTATCAGCTACATAATAATAATCTCATAATTACATAAAATTTCACTGCGGGTGAACAGGCAAACCAAATTAATGCGCAATTTGCATCAATGTCCGATTCCCAAATGTAATCGGTGCAGCGCGAGTGATGATGAAAATGCTTTCATATATCGAAAACATTTTCATTCAATCAATGTCCTAATAATATGTGTCACATTATCAGCAACATTGTGCCAATAAATCGGCATTTTGGCAAACAACATGTTCTCCTCTTCCACCCCACCAACAAGAAACTTCACATTAAGTAACATTACTTTTCCGGTTTTCCTCCGAGTTTGTCATGACGTTTCAATCTATGAATATTAATTTAGGGCGTTTGTTCGACTATTTATGGGCAAATATGGGCGTGACATGAAGCCGCAAAAGCTGCGCCACATTTACAGTTCATTGTGATTTATTAACCAAAAACGGTGTAGGACGTGCGTGCGCACGGTTTAATAAATCCCAATATTTTTGTCCGTACGTACATCCTACGTTTCGTCCGTACGCCACTTCTGTTCACCCCAGGTGCAGCTAGCTAAAACGTTTGTTTATCATATGGAGTTAGTTAAGAAGAAAGACTATAGATGGTGTGGTTTACCTGACATCGGGTAAAACATTAATAATACCAGTACATTTATGTCACAAGACTCTATGTTATACTGGCTGCACAAAGCTACACTGACCACCCATTGAACCAACAGTAATTTAGATGAATTAGCACCATCACATTGACAATGAAGAATTTCTTGTCCTTCACCTCTCAAACGACTTAATTATTGACCCTCCCTGATCGATAGTACAGATAGCTGCATGTACTTTTATATGCCTTCATTTTTGGTAGCAGTGTAAGGTGATGGATTCTCCACAAGGAATATATGCACATCCCCAAAGATCACCTCCGGCCAGGATGTCGTTTTTAAATGTGTAAATAATGCAGCAAGTGCTGTATATGGGTCACAAGTACCTTAGATTAGCAGTTTGTTAGCATACCTTGTTGTTAGTTAATTCTGGGGTGATCTAAACAATTTTGGGCTTGAATAGTAAAACATTTTACCATCTTGTGCACAAGCTCCATTGAATTCCCAGCGCTAGCCGCAATGTTTGGCTGTCAAGAGTAACAACGTGGCTGAAAAATATTCATTATACTTTATTTTTATGAGACTCTGTTTTGTCATGGAAACACTTTGTGTGTGTGTGTGTGTAAATGCTGAGACTACATTTGAATATATTTACATAAACTGCACTGATTGGCAGATAGGATTGTCTAGATGAGAGTTCAGTATTGTGTTACTCCAAAAAATATGGCTTGAAAATCCTCTGTTTCCAACATTACAAACATGATTTAAAAAAACTCAACTTAATAGCGGCGCCATAATTTCCAGATTGAGGGTCATACTGTATAATTGTCTGGTAAATGTAAAGTTAGACTGTTGTGAACATAACAGTAATAGTCTGGCGTTTGGCAAAGTGGGTGGAGCAATTTCCTGCCTAGTTGGCCATGTCCGGGGTTCTCTTCGGATAGGGCCGATAGGATTGGACGTGCCACAAAGATAATAATATGTGCAGAACTCCATTAGTCAGGCCTTGAATCTCAGGATAACCTGATCATTTGAACCTTGACCTGTGCAAACTTCTGATGTCAAATGGGATTGGAAAAATATATTTTATTTTTTATTTGACTTAACTTTTAGAGTTATGATGAACATAACAGGAAACAAGCTAAAGTCACTAATGACATTATCGTCTAAGTTGATGAATGTCTGCAATGCAATCATTTTGCACAGATGTTTTGAAATTTTGTTCTTGTGAAGTCATTTATCAGTTTCCTTGTAATCACTTGTTCACTGATGCTGTTTGTCTCTGAAACCAGCCAGGCAAATTGCCTTCCTTTCTGCTCTGATCTGTTTGCATGGTCTAAAAGCTTACCAACTACTACTGCTAAACTGCAAACATTTGCCTTTGGAATGATTGCTGCAGTCTTGTTGGAAATTCTTAGTTTGTGCATGGTCTAAATTGGAAACTGATAACCAAAGTATTATTGTTTGATATGATCAATAAGAAGCATTACCTTGTATCTGTTCTTTGTTAAATGTGTAAGTAATATGATTAAGGGATGTGGCCAGTGAATAACTAAAAGGAAGCCTGATTACTCAGAGTGGCCTGGCCATATAAGTAGGTGGCCATATTTCAGTTGTCTCACGCACATGTAAAAATGAAAAAGACATTGATAGAACTTCCATGAGATTTTCCATGAGCAGGGCTGCATTTCTGAAAATGTTTTGAAGTAATGTATACATAAATGGATTACTCATTTTTCTTTATTGTAAGTCTGTATTCTAAGAGGCACAGGGGTGAGGGTGAATGAGTGGACTAACTGCATGTTGTGGACCTTTTGTCTGGACCTCAAAGCCTACCCTGATAACCCCTTATTAATCACTGTTGCTGCCTCTATCTGGCCTGTTCTCCTTCGTCTGACGAATACTTCCTTGTTCACAACTTACAGTCTATGAGTGTTTTCGGTCACTGAGGTGATTTTTCTCTTCAGGTTTTGTGTGCTGTTTTTGTGTTGCAGCGAAATCTGTGTTGGCTACATTTTGCCTTCTCTAGGGTTTGTTAGTTGTAATAGACTTATGAACTGGTGCAAAGCTTTTTCCTGGCAAACTGGTGTAAAGCTTTTTCCTGGCAAACTGGTATAAAGCTTTTTCCTGCCTGCTTACCACTATCCACAGCTATCTTTGAATAATCCAATCCTCCATTGCTTGGCATACTGGGTTTCAGCCTGGGTATTTTATATAAGCACTTTGTGACCACTAAGATAACTTTATATTTGTGAATGGGTCATAATATAGCTTGTTTTTGTACACTTACATCCATGGAATTGCTTTTGGTGCATATCACTTACATCCTATTCCTGCTGCATTATATTTTGTATCTTGACCAATGCTACACCATACATCTAGAATGAGACTTCCCCAGTTCTTCCTGATAGCCAATACTTATTCTCCATGACCTCTTGACACTTAACTTCTTCGTCTGTTATCTGCTTCAGCTCTGAATAGTGAACCTCTTGGGTTCCTAGAGCTGCAGGTGACTGTCTCCTTCACATCTCCAGGCCAGTTGTTCTCTATCACCACTAATTACAGCGGGTCTCCTTGTCATCCACCTGCTTGTCCTCCTTCTGCTAGACTTCAGTCTGTTTTCAATGTTCACCAGTTATTGAGCTGGTGACCACCCCCCCACCCCACCACCAGCACCCCCCAGACACACGCACACACCATCTTAGACAGGTTCAATTTGGACTCCCCCCATCAAATAGTACTTTATGGCATCATTAATAGTATGGTATTTAAGCATCAGTACATTTTAAATCTCAAGAATTCAGAACAGTGTTTTCCAATTCTCACTACATAAAACTGTATTTAATGGTTAGCAGCTCTTTATGAGTCCATTCTGGGTTTCTCAATCAATGGTTAGATGTTATGTTGTACTTTGTGTGCAGACAAATAAGCAAAACCAATGGGCCACATTAGGGGTGGGCGATATGGGAAAAATATCATATCACGATTTTTTCAGGAAAAATCACGATTCACGATTTTATCACGATTCTTTTTCATGTTGCTTTTTAAGACTATTTTGCTAATTACTGAGCTGCAATACAAGCAAATTATATCTCCATTTAAAGAATATAGCGTTACAAGGTAACAAAACATAAAAGGGAAAAAAAATTAAAGTAGCATATTTTAATCACGTGTATATTTAAAGGAAGTGCAATGGTGCAAAGAAGCACCTTCATTCTCATCCGCAGCTTCACCATCCATTCACTGTGTAACCTGCCATCCATCTACAGCATCAGATGATCTACTGTGTTATCATCCTGAATTAAATGAATTGTGAATTATGCAGTAAAACATTTTACTAAAATAGTATGTAGCCTATTTATTGTCTTATGTAGCCATACAATACAAAATTAAAACCATGATTTTAAAATGCACAGGCTATGATATTTAAATTTCTAAAGATCGAATAAATTAAAATCAATCAAACTGTATGTCCTATTTTGATGTAATAAATGCTAAAACATTTTAGATCACAAGCGACGCGCAATCAAATGATTTGCGCATGATTGGCCGTATATATTGCAACACAGACTGTTGAAATAAAAACATTAGGCTACAGTGTATAATTTGATCATTTACATTTGTAAAATGTATTATAGTAATTACAGCCCAGTAACTAAGGCACTATAGACAATGAAACACGTATTTTACAACACAGTTTGTATATTGGTCACGGTCGGGTATATTCTGCTGTTACCCGGTAGATACATTAATCAATTTCGTTTTATATTTTCGTTCTGTTTATTTAGTAAAACATATATTTCTTTATAAACGTAGGCCTACCTCTTTTTTCTAGTTCATTCAAATTCAACCAAGCCAATCAATCTATTATCTATGTATATCTCGCAGCTTTTGTCTGCCTGAGCAGGACACGCATACTAACCGGTTGCACTGCGCAGAGTGTTCATTAGTGATGTTATGAGTGCACATGAGACCGCAGCAAATTAATCGGTTACATATATCCAGTTTCATGTAGACCAGACCAAAACGCATCCAGTTTTATATAGACCAGACCAAAACGGATCCAGTTTCATATAGACCAGACCAAAACGGTGTCCAATATAGATCGGACCAAAACGAGATCAGACCAAAACGCATCCAGTTTCTGAAAACGGGACAAGGTAAAATGCACGTATTTAGGAAAAGTCATGGAAGAACGAGGCTGTAGCTTTTCAACATTATATATTTATTTTAATTACTAACTGCAACGCCCGCGGGCATGGGCTGTTGGCGCTTCTAGTGTTAACACGCTGACATCTAGCGCACCGCGCATTGCATGTTGATACGTAGCTGAAAAAACGCCATAGATCTGCATCTAATTGAACGTGCACTGGAGCGCGATTCTACGATTTTTCCGAAAAAGTGAATCGTGGAGACATTTTAATCGTCCACGGTTAAATATCGTCATATCGCACACCCCTAGGCCACATCATTAAATGCTGTTTGGCATTGTAGTACAGGTGACCATTTATACATTGTCCTTTTAATATTAACATTAAACAGAAAAAGTATTTGTCCCAAACAGCACCCTATTCCCTGAGTAGTGAACTACTTTGAACTGTCATTCTATGGCTCCTGGTAAAAGTACTTAGTCCTGAGTGTTCAGTCCTAGGAGGGTACATTTGAAACATTACAAGAAGATTAATTCCGGCGGAAAAACAAATTCCTTTAAATTGTATTTTCCACTGAGGTTTTTCTGAGCCAGATCATAACTTTGTCACAAAATGGGACCGTATTTCATGTTCAGTAAACACTTTTGACCAAAGCCCAGCGCACAGCTGGTAGTGCACTTGAAACGGAACGGAGTGCTATTCGGAACGCAAGCACTAAGAAAAACTTGAGCTTTGGGTTGGCAAAAAAACACTTTCACATTGATGACGGCAAAGTGCCCTGTGTGAATTTCTCAAGGCTGAACTGAATGGCTTGGATGTAAACAGAATGGTGGTAGCAATGCCCTGTGTTGTCTCTGTCCATTTAACTAAAGAGAAGTGGACTTCTGACATAGTTGCCGAACCCAAGGTTGAACTGCCAATGCCACTGTAGGAAAAGACTCCAAGTTTGAACTTTGAATGGAATAAAGCATTACTCACATTCCTAATCCAGATGTCAAAACATGTGCTTCGCTCTGAAGTTCGAATGTGCACGTTCTATATCTTTTTCTATCGATGCAGCGTATAATGGTGTGATACTGAATCTAACACACACGGTCTGTAGCTTTCTATAAACAGTGATTAGCATCCAGTTCTAGCCAACTGACACAAAACCCAGTAATGCGTCACATTTCCTAGCTGTTCATGCTGCAAATCGTCAAGAGCGAATATAATACACCTTTAATCTGTAGCTTTCAAAAAGACAGTTCACGCTTAATAGGCTAGCGTACTGTACATAATGAAGATTCATTTTCAGTTAATGCTTTTTCTGCATGCTCTTTTTTCCCTCATATTTACCACCAGCTCCACTAATCAGCCAATTAACATGTTAATTGTTTATTTGGGTTTTTATGTCGCAATCCACTATCTCCAAGTGTTGTCTTGTCTGCCGCGAAAGGCCAGGACACACTTGTGTGCGTATTCTCCTGCAACAACGTGTGGATGTGTATGTTGGCGCACGATGTCCTTCTCCGTGTTCGCGTCTATGCGTCTTTGCAGAGAGCATGTAATCAGGTTTCTGCTTTGGAACTTTACACTAAGTCATTAACAGTCGAGACTATTGTGCCGACGCGCCGTGATTTCAAAGGTGCTCCCCAACAGCTTGTGTGGCGAGGGCCGACTGAACCAGAGCACTTGAAAGGGGAAGGAAGACGTCAGGTTCGCAGCATCCTGTCGCATCCCATCTGCCTTCCTCTCTACTCCCCTCAGTCACAAGCCTTTGTACGGAAGACAGGGTTTGAACATCAAAGCCGAGCCATTCCACCTAGGAGAGAAACTATTAGAATAGGGTTTCGGGAGTGGAACAGGACAGAAGTACGACACGTATAGATGGTGATGGGTTGAGTCAAGGGGATGATGCCGAAAAGTCCAACTGGCTGAGGACGAAGGGTTTCAGGGGAGCTCAGGGGCTGTTGGAGCAAGGTAGGGCGGTGTTAAATGAATTGAAAATCAAATGAGATACTCAGTGAGAGGAGCGTTCAATTGTAGGCTGGAATGAAAGCCAAGTCATTTTCATCAGGTGTCGTTTTGAAATCCTGAGTAGTTGTTTCACAAATCAGCTTCGGTGCTTTTTGAGAGGTTTATGTCATTTGTACAGCCTGTTGACAACACAGTACTGGAGATTCACTCACTGGCAGTAAATTGCATTACTTTGCAGTGCTACGTAAAATGAATAAATACAAATCAGGAATTCTAATTCTAGAGAAGCCCGGAGAAATGTAGATGTCAACAGGAACAGAGAAATGCGTACAAATAATCAATTTGTGGGGAAATGAGGAAAGCACAGTAAAGGACGTACGCTGAATAATTAAATTCAATTATCTGTTCAAAATGGAATAATAGACTGGAGAGCAATAACTGCAGTGTTTCGCCCTAATTATGTGGTGCATTGTACCTTGCGTGCAGCGATGTATTGTCTTACATTCCTTGAAACTTTCCAGCCCATATCAAATGCAATAGGACCCCGTGAGTTTAGCTGACAGGTTTACGAGTGAAAGTATCATCGCTAAGTGCCTCAGATGGAATTGGAAACCTCAATCACCCAGAGAACTGCAATACAACCTCTGGAATATTCCTCAACCCCAACCCCATTAAACAAAAGCGCCTATCAACGTATCCCAAATAAACCCCGTTTACGTCCCACTATCATCCACTACTTTCAACCCAGTGCTCTAGGCCCTGCTAAAAAAAAGTCCACTATTAAAAATCTGCCTCTCCCTTAGTCCCCCGTGTCTTGTATATGGCAAACATCTGCAGTGGTTTTAGGTGGTCCCTAATTTGTTTAATAGCAATGTCACTTAATTTGTGGCTTTGGCAGCAACCTGAGATTCATCGATTCCAAGAGTATTCATTTTCAATCGTGAAAGCGAAAAAGGATGACGGGCTTCTGAGTTTTGAGGGGGGATATGTCTCACATGGAACAGCACCATTGTGCATGAGGACGCATCTCCAGGAGACATCAGTGCCGAGGGTTTCAGAGCGCTAATGCCAGAGAATGCAGTTGGACCACATAGCGACCGGCCTAAGCATCTCAAGGTTACATGTCTTCTAATAAGTCCTTGTGATTCCATTGCACCGGGCAGCCTCCGACAGACCCGGGGACACACACAGCTAGACGCAGGGACACAGTGACCTCCGGGCTACGGGTGCAGCGAAAGTATCAATTCCTGAGACAGGCCCAGTGAGCCAGTCTGATCTGGGGTCGTGAAAGGCCGCGACTGCCCCTGCGCTAACAGCGCTAGTGGGGCTTCCGGTAGGGATCAGGGACACAGGTCGCAGGGCGTCTAGTCTGTTCAGGGCTTATGTCTGGAGCACCGTGGAGAGGGTCACAAAGGCACAATGTCACACGCTGAATGATGCGGGGGACGTCGGATACGAGTGACGTTCTACAACGTCCGGGCGTACGAGAGTAGCTGTTTTAAAAGACACAAACGCAAACAAGCGGCAACGTGCTAACGCGAGTGCAGGTCAACGGCTGTGCGTGGCAGAGTGGGTTCACTTACACACACACACACACACACACACAAAAATGTGACATAAATCCCATGCGGCCGTTTGTTAAGATAATGGCGGTAAAAATGACAATGATAATTTAAAAGTTAATTCGCCACTGCTGTCTAGTTAAATGTGTGATGGTTTCCCTAATGTGTATCGTGAATCGCGGCTGTATATCCTGGGGTTGGGTGACATTAGCACTCTGTACGAGACCCTGAGGACACATTCAGATCAATCTCCCGCCTATGCGGTCACAAAACATCATTCTGGGAATGGTTTTGCCGTAGAGGGCCGATAAAACTCAGCAGAAGTCATTTCCTACCACAGAGCAGTCTCTGCCGTACAGCCCGTTTCATCCCAGATAATCAGCAGAGGCTTGTATGAATCTAGTTCTCTCTACTGAAAGCTTAATGTTTGGTTAAAAATGATCCGGGCCGGCTACGTCTGGAGATTTCCCGCTACTCGGGAAATGTTGCCGGTGTGTTTCAGTTCGTGCTAATGTGGCTCCTCTTTTGTTCGGAATTCAGGAGACGACGCCGGCCGTCGGAGTCCTCTGGGGTCCTGTAAGCCTGCAACCTCCGAGCGTAACTATGGGAGCTTATTAAAATATTACCTGCATAGTTAGTATGCACCGGGCAGCATTCCCTGTCTTTAGCCGTACATCAAGGAGAGGCTCGTCTTAAATGTGCGCACATCCGTCCCGCTGTAGCCGTAAATAGACAGCGCCGTCCTCATCCCGTGTGCCGTTAATGAGAGCTGGATACCTGCTCCCCGTGTTCCCATCCACTTGGTATGCAGCGATAATAAAGAGGTCAATCGTATCCCCCTTCACCGTAACAATCGGACAAACCGAGGCAGCGGCTTCCTGGTGAAACACCTCGATGCTTCTCGGCGGTCTAGTTCAACCGGGTTTTCCGACTCCCGCATATCGTCTGCACACCTGTAGGCTAATGTGCAGTGACTGATGTGTCCCTAATGTGACCAACATGGCTAATTTAAGTCCATGCTCGTTGACTAGCAACCCGTGGCATAGCAATGCTGCCCCCCTGTGTCTGTATCCACCAGACAGGCACAGGCTTCGAGCTTCAGCTCGGGGGTTTTAGTGTTTGAAACGGATCCGTTACAGACAACACACAGACAACTCGACAGTCTGTCCTCATGACAAGATTTAACATGTTTTTCCCCCCTTTCAATTCCCTCTCCCGTCCAACATTTAGTGACAACCTTTTCGAGGGTAGAAATTATTTGTTTGTGTGGTATTTTCTTTCTTCGGCGGTCGAAATGTAGTAATTACTCGTGTCGCGCAGACTTGAGGAGCAACCTTTCTCAGTTTCTGACCGTGTCACCGTTTATAGACTGAGTCAGAGAAGCCCATCGCCTGTAATTCTATAACTCTGAATGTTAATCTGGCACCTGACCAGAAGAATGCCATTCCTCTTTGCCCATTCTTCAAAGTGCATTTATATTACTGCCTTTCTCTCTTGGCAGCCTCTCTAGCCTTCTAGTTCTTCAGTAACAGCCGTTGTAGAACTGAAGATGATTACAGCGGCTATAACAAAAAAGCTGTTATTGGCTTGTTTGGGTGGCGATTATTACGAGGATATCAAAGACCTTGTGCACGCGTCTTTTCCACACACTGGTCTGTGCATTGTATCATTGGAGGATGGGGATTGGAGGTTTGTGCACTAATGAATAGCTGCTTTTCAATGATTCCATCCTCCAGTCATAAATATTATATGTAGCTTTGCCCTTGGTTACCTTTGCTGCCAGCCAGCCAGAGCCAGAGCCTTTGTCATGTATACCGGAGCTGTTTAGCTTTTTACTTATTGACACGGAGACAGTAGGGGGCATTTCAAAGGGAGTTCATGGCTTTGTAGTGAGCCAAAGCCTCTGTCCCAATTGGTGTCCTGTTCCTTGCTAGTGCACATCATTTTGACCAGAGACATATGCTATGATACCCGGTCAAAAATGATGTATTACGTACTCAATTTGGACAGAGCCAAAGAAGGCGTTTGAAGAAGACTGCCAACGATGCCTCGTTTCAGCGAGATTAGGATGTTCTTCTGCAATGATAGATGGCTTGCCTGCCAATTATCGAGAAGCCCAGACGCAGCGGGTGCTTCTCAGGTTTTGTCTGATTTAAATAAAGAACACCTAAGCAAGGAATCCTATTTCCCAAATGGCACACTTTTCCCTATAAAGTACACTTCTGACCACAGCTTTATGGTCCTATCTCGTAAGTCCTGTTCAATGAGATACACTGGTAGAAGACGTTCAATTAGTACCACTGCTCTTCCCTTAAAGTGAAACCAAATATAAAACATTTATACGAAAACAGCTCCCAGTCAAATTTAGAGTGATCTTTGTGGTAAAATAACAGGGATTTCACATGACCCTTGCTTTTGACTGGGGACTCCTCTTACCAGTTCATGTCAGAGTGTTTGTGGTTAGAATCCTTTTAACATTCACATTGCACACTGTTTCTTTCTGACATTGCCTCTGGGTAAATGTAGAGTGACTGACAAGCCATGCTTACCCGGTTATCAGACACCTATGGATTTAACCACTTACAGGTCAGAAGATGACGGTCAGCATTTCTAAAATAAGTAAGTCCCTGTAAACATGTCTAGCAGGATAGTAATTCAGAATTAATTTAATTGAACAAGATGATTATATGAACTGTACCTTCAACCTGCAATAAAGGAGGTAAGGCAGATGACACAATGTAACCATGTTCTAGTACTTGGTGGAGAATTACTGTTAAGCCAACCTGGCAAGCTTTGTGTTCACAACCTGGCAAGACAAATACAAAAAAAGGAAATTGAACCAGGAACTTGGATGGCGATGAACTCTCCAGGTGATATCAGCTTGGTGGACATTAGGGGTTCTTTCAGACGTGTTTTAGTTTCTTTCATTTATACTGCAAAATACAAGCAAACCGCAAAACATGACTTCTCAAAACTTGTTTGGAATGTGAAAACACCATCAGTTTGATTAGCTGCATGTTAGCCCTTCGTGCTTTACACTCTTTCACAAAATATATAAAGGTTGGCCTCTAACATACGTCCCAAATGACACAATTTGCCTCATCCTACATAGGCATTCGCGAAAGAAAAACGAGTGTCCTAGATACGTAATAGTGTGTTGTTTAGAACTCAATGGACAGCATAAAAGACAGTGTAAACACACCCTCACATTTCTCATGGCTGGGAAGACCTATAGTCATAAAACGTGCAGATTGATAGAGCAATATTCAATTCCTCCCCTGAGTTAGAGGGCAAAGTCCACCCGCGACTCCGCTCGTCTACCTGAAGCATCGGACCCGGCCTGCCCTCTCCGTGACTCGGCACTAAAGATAAACCTCTAGACAACAATGCCTCATCAGTGGAGGCGGCGGACCTTTTTATTTCCAGAGCCCCCGACCGAGAACAATTAACGGCTCTCCGCGGTTCTGCAGCGCAGAACCCAAATCACCCTGAGAAGATGCCGAGGGAAGCACAGCTAGCGGCCAGCTCGAGCACAGAGCGGACCGCCGGGCTCCAGAGGCGTAATGCATCTCCCGTAGCGCCACACTTCTATAAATTACCAGCTGCTAGGAGGGGGCAGATACAAATAAAGGTGATTCAGCCCAAAGAGATGCAGAGGGATGGCTCTCATTAATCCCCACTGGAAAGACCGAAGTCGAGATTTAACTGAGAGGAATTCCTGGCCATTAGCAGCGTGGCAGAATGTGTATTGATAGGTTTTTAATAAGACTCTACATTAATGGTTATCATGAGTGAGTGGGTTTATGGTAATGAGAAAGGGCATAGAAGGGGAAAAGAAGTCTCAAATTTGCTTTTTGTCAAAGTCATACTCTCTCTCTCTCTCCAGCGGCAGTAGGTACTATCTCGATTCCTTACCGGGGACCGCTCAAGCATTGGCGCGCGAGGAAAACCGCAGTCTTAACTCCGAATGTTTCATACAATGTAAGTGAATAGAGCTTGACTTAAATTATAAAAGGTCTCTTTCAAATTGAGTGACATGAATGAGGGTGAGAGTGTCAGTGATGAACGGAGCCACAGGGATAATTTCTCATGTAAACGGAAGAGAGGAAGAAGAAAAAAAGTCTTCATTTCCCTCCTATTAATCAGTGGGACTAATTCACCACTGTTCCATTTTTAACCCTACAGTGTCACTGCCTCCAGTCGCTCTAATTGAAATATTAGCAAGAAGTTAAGTAAATCAAGACAATTTAATCAGCCGTTCGCGTTCTTTATTTCTCTCCCTTTTCTGTCGGGGTCGTTTTCCCAGATGTCCATGAGTGATTTATATTAACAAAGTTAGTGGGAGGATCAAATTATGTTTTTGTATTTATTCATTTGAATAAGATGAGTGACAAATATGACATAGATAACATTGAAAGATTGGGAGATGTTAGCATTGGTCCACATGCCAGTGTCTTATCTGACCTCCAATCCACTGTAAAATGTTATACGACAAGATTTGGGTGCAATCTTCACAGGAAGAAACCACCCTTATCAGTTAAATAGCTTGGATTTTCATGTTATCTGTTGTAACGACACCGTTGAAAGTACAGCAATGCTATCATAACATACCTATCTGACTGTGAGGTTGACATTTTGAGTGGCATTCTGTTCTCAACTTAGGCGATATCTGTAGACGATAAGGGTCATTATCATTTGATATCACAATACTGAAGTCATGGCTCAGATTGTGCTGCTATGCTAAGCTACTGAGTTCACCCCAACAACGTGTCACTCAACTCAAGAACTTTCAATGTGTTGTTTCAGCAAACTTCGAACATGCAATTCTCGTATCTTTCAAGAAAGTGTTAAACAATTCTACCTACGGACGGCCTTTTTAATGTGCAATATATTTTGGAACAAATAACAATAGATAATCTATATGGTATATATACTGGATATAAAAAGTCTACACACCCATGTAGAAATGGCAGGTTTTGTGATGTGAAATGATTTGACAGATAAATCCTAAAACATTTTTCACCTTTAATGTGACCTATAACGGGAACAATTCAATTAAAAAACAAACTGAAATCTTTGAGATAAAAACCTTAAAATGTCCTGGTTGCATACGTGTGCACACCCTATTATAACTGGGGGTGTGGCTGTGTTCAGAATTAACCATTCACATTCACCCTGTCACCCCATCATTTAAAGTGATGCTGATTAATCACAAATAAAGCTCAGCTGTTTTTTGCTGGATTATACTGACATTTTCTCAGAGCAAAAGACATGCTTCCATGTCAAGCTTCCAAAGCATCAGAGGGATCTCATTGTTGAAAGATATCAGTCAGAAGAAGGGAACAAAAGCATTAGATATACCATGGAACAAAGTGAAGACAGTCAATCACAATGGAGAAAATATGGCTCAACAGAGACATTATCAAAAACTGAACAACCCTCCAAACACTGGTCAGGGCGGCTTCCAAGAGGCCTACAGCAACATTAAAAAAGCTGCAGGAATTTCTGGCAAGTACTCGATGTGTGCTACATGTGACAACAATATCTTGTATTCTTCATATGTATGGGGTAGGGTGGCAAGACGGAAGCCTTTTCTTACATAGAAAAACATCCAAACCCGGCTGAAGTTTGCAAAAGGCAAGTTTGTTGATGTCTAATGAAACCACGGTTGAACCTTTTGGCCATAACTCCAAAATGTATGTTTGGCACAAAAACAAAACTGCACATCACCCAAAGATCACCATACCCACATGGTCGCGGCAGCATCATGCTTTGGGGCAGTTTTTCTTGCGGGAACCGAGACTTAGTCAGGGTGGAGGGTATTATGAACAGTTCCAAATACCAGGCAATTTTGGTGCATGGCTTCACAAGAAGAATATTAACGTTTTAAAATGGTCCAGCCAGAGCCTAGACCTGAATCCAATTAAACATCTGTGGGGTAATCTGATAAGGGCTGTGCACAGGAGATGTCTTCGCAATCTGACATACTTGCAGTGCTTTTGCAAAGAAGAGTCTGCAAATATTGTCATGTCAAGATGTGCCATACTAATATACTCCTACCTAAGACTCAGTGCTTTAATAAAATCTAAAGGTGCTTCCACAAATAATTAGTTTGAGGGGGTGCACCCTTATGCAACCAGGTTAATGTAAGGTTTTTAAAAGATTTAGGTTTGTTTTTCAATTGAACTGTTCACGTTGTAGGTCACATTAAAGTTCACATCCCAAAAACCTGGCAATTTTACAGGGGTGTGTAGACTTTTCAAATCCACTGTGTAAATACATATATAAAAAGCCCTAATCGTGTCAACATTTTGATTCTAAACATAATTGTCAGAACTTGGCAGAATGAAATTACTCTAATGGATCTTGGTAAACACACTATCCGATTAGGTTAATAGAAACCTACTATGCTTGAATTTTGATTTGGCTTATTATATTCATTGGCTTTTCTTGAATAATATGTATATATATAAAAATGAATCCTAGAGGAAATGACTGTAATAGATTTTCTGATTATATTTTTTCATCGTAACTACAACCCCCATCCAAACAGAGAAAAAGCACCTATAATGCATTCATGTTTATCATTATGATCTTATCAGGAAAGCCAACTTCCTTCATTAAATCACCTGAAATGTATACAGAGTGAGAATTTGTTATTCTTGCATCTTTGAAGATAACGTTACCATGACAAGTGGGGGAACCTGGGCCTGTCTGGCTTCCTAATTTCAGCCTAACCTGGGGTGAGTTCCAAGGTGATGTCCTCGCTTAACTCTAATGTGTTCCAAAAGTGAGGAGAGAGGATGCATGGAATCAAGGAAAGGACATTTTTTTTATTTAACCGTGGTCTGGGAAATATAGAAACAATTGTGACATATTATTACAAATGTATGCTATATCAAAAGTATGTTCAAGTAAATCCTTTACAAATGACACGATTTTAAATGACTCAAGTGACCTTTATGTAGTTTGTGTCCGTTTTGACAGGTTTATTTAAAGACACGAACTTAAAACAAACCGTAAACGGCGACAAACACTAAACTGTTGATATGAAATAAAAGGTGCGCATATAGCGTCTTACACAAAACCCATATAATGACAACAGTAGTATAACACACTCACCTCTAAAATAACGTGTGACATGTAACAATGCGAAGCAATGAGTGCACTGCTCGCGACCCTCTTATATCCCATTGATTATAAGTGCAAACAGCCGTGAGACAAACATAAACACGGAAGTGAAACAAGGAAGTGCATCACCGAAATATGTCCGTGTAGCAACGCCACCACACCAATCGTGACAGTATCCCCCACTAAAAGGCTAGCTCCCCAGATAGCCGAACGGAAACACAAAACCAAGACAAGGGAGCAACAGGGAGAGAACCCGCAGTCAAACCCAAAAGGGTCAGTCCAGGACCGCAGGTCCAGCCCTGAAAAGGCCTCAGTGGCTGAGAGGCCGCCATCTAGTGCGGCAGAGAGACCGCCATCTAGTGCGGCAGAGAGTCCGCCATCTTGTGCGGCTCAGAGTCTGCCGTCGTGGGCAACGTCGTGGCGGAGGCCATCGTGGGCGCCGTCGTGGCGGCGGCCATCGGGCGCAGTCGTGGCGGCGGCCATCGTGGGCGGTGTCGTGGCGGCGGCCATCGTGAGCGTAGTCGTGGCGGCGGCCATCGTGGCGTAGTCGTGGCGGCGGCCATCGTGAGCGTAGTCGTGGCGGCGGCCATCGTGGCGTAGTCGTGGCGGCGGCCATCGTGGCGTAGTCGTGGCGGCGGCCATCGTGAGCGTAGTCGTGGCGGCGGCCATCGTGGCGTAGTCGTGGCGGCGGCCATCGTGAGCGTAGTCGTGGCGGCGGCCATCGTGAGCGTCGTCGTGGCGGCGGCCATCGTGAGCGTCGTCGTGGCGGCGGCCATCGTGGCGTCGTCGTGGCGGCGGCCATCGTGAGCGTCGTCGTGGCGGCGGCCATCGTGGCGTCGTCGTGGCGCGGCCTTCGTGGGCGGCGATGCGGCAGCCATTGTGGGCGGCGTGCGGCAGCCATTGTGGGCGGCGATGCGGCAGCCATTGTGGGCGGCGTGCGGCAGCCATTGTGGGCGGCGATGCGGCAGCCATTGTGGGCGGCGATGCGGCAGCCATTGTGGGCGGCGATGCGGCAGCCATTGTGGGCGGCGTGCGGCAGCCATTGTGGGCGGCGATGCGGCAGCCATTGTGGGCGGCGATGCGGCAGCCATTGTGGGCGGCGATGCGGCAGCCATTGTGGGCGGCGATGCGGCAGCCATTGTGGGCGGCGTGCGGCAGCCCTTGTGGGCGCTGGCGTGACGGCGGCAGCCATCTTGGGCGCTGGCGGGACAGCAACAGCCATCTTGAGCGCTGGCGTGACGGCGGGAGCCCTCGTGGGCGCTGGCGTGACGGCAACAGCCATCTTGAGCGCCGGCGGGGCGACGGCAGCCATCGTGGACGCTGGCGTGACGGCGGCAGCCATCTTGGGCGCTGGCGGGACGACGACAGCCATCTTGGGCGCTGGCGTGACGGCGACAGCCATCTTGGGCGCTGGCGTGACGGCGACAGCCATCTTGGGCGCTGGCGTGACGGCGACAGCCATCTTGAGCGCTGGCGTGACGGCAACAGCCATCTTGAGCGCCGGCGGGACGGCAACAGCCATCTTGAGCGCCGGCGGGACGACGGCAGCCATCTTGAGCGCTGGCGTGGCGGCAACAGCCATCTTGAGCGCTGGCGGGACGGCGGGAGCCATCGTGGACGCTGGCGTGACGGCGGCAGCCATCTTGGGCGCTGGCGGGACGACGACAGCCATCTTGGGCGCTGGCGTGACGGCGGGAGCCATCGTGGGCGCTGGCGTGACGGCAACAGCCATCTTGAGCGCCGGCGGGACGACGGCAGCCATCTTGAGCGCTGGCGTGACGGCAACAGCCATCTTGAGCGCTGGCGGGACGGCGGGAGCCATCGTGGACGCTGGCGTGACGGCGGCAGCCATCTTGGACGCTGGCGGGACGGCGGGAACCATCGTGGACGCTGGCGTGACGGCACCAGCCCTCTTGAGCGCTGGCGGGACGACGGCAGCCATCTTGAGCGCTGGCGTGACGGCGGGAGCCATCGTGGACGCTGGCGTGACGGCGGCAGCCATCTTGGGCGCTGGCATGGTGGCGACCATCTCAGGCGCTGGCTCTTGGAAATCCAGCCATGTCCTCCACCACGTCCTAATAACAGCCGAGGGCTGATCATCCAACCCCTCTGGGGGTTTTCTGTCCCTGATGTCGGTGGCCGAAAAGGGTCTTCCCACTGCGGGGTTTGTGGCTGTAGCTCCAGCCATGTCCTCCACCACGTCCTAATAACAGCTGAGGGCTGTTCATCCAACCCCTCCGGGGGTTTTCTGTCCCTGTCGTCGGCGGCAGAAAAGGGTCTTCCCACGGCGGGGGTAGTGGCTGTAGCTCCAGGGGTTTCCCTCCCCTGTCTGCAGCCCCGGAGCAGTGGGTGGCCGTTCCTGCAGCACCAGGACCGTGGGTGCTCTCTCCGCGGTCCTCCCGGAACACCTCCTTAGCTCCCCCAAAAACCTTCTTGGGACGCCTTCGGGGTGCCCTCTTGCCTTCCTCCGGGAGGGACCGCGGACCCGATGTAATCGGCCCTGATAGCTGCATCGGTGGCTCATACCCGAAGTAAGCACGGAGGCGCCTATACTCCTCTTCGGGCGTCTCCGGCTTACCCCAGTCCCACTGCTCCGTGGTGCGACGGTGAGCTTCATCCTTCGGGCGCTATAGCTTGCCCCCGAGGAATCCACTCACCGTCTGCTGGCTCCGCTGGCTTCTTTGTGGGCTTCGCATTCTGTCAAGGTCCGTCCAAGGTGTAGTGCGTGAGGAAGCCATGTGCAGAGTCGTATATCCGTTTTGACAGGTTTATTTAAAGACACGAACTTAAAACAAACCGTAAACGGCGACAAACACTAAACTGTTGATATGAAATAAAAGGTGCGCATATAGCGTCTTACACAAAACCCATATAATGACAACAGTAGTATAACACACTCACCTCTAAAATAACGTGTGACATGTAACAATGCGAAGCAACGAGTGCACTGCTCGCGACCCTCTTATATCCCATTGATTATAAGTGCAAACAGCCGTGAGACAAACGTAAACACGGAAGTGAAACAAGGAAGTGCATCACCGAAATATGTCCGTGTAGCAACGCCACCACACCAATCGTGACAGTTTGACGGGTTTTTTTGGTCGCTGTCTTCACAAAAAATGTAGTTCAGTACATCTACTTTTGGCTGTTATGACGGTTCCATGTGATTTCATTAATACGTCGGTCGATCGTACCCAATTACACAGCTAGGATATTGATGAAGCATCCGTCAATAGCCATTACAGATAACAACAAGCATTCTTTCAGCTATCCATTTGGCTGTGAGTAATCCTATCAACATCCAAAAAAGCCCCGCTACTTTTCATTTACTGTAAAAGTGCCATGCTCTTACTGTAAAGCACCAGAAGAAAGTGGAACAAAAATTTAAGCGAACCAATCGGTTGAAGAATCTTCTTTTTTTAGTTCTCTGTCTCCTCTATCAGACGCTAAAGCCTGATAACTCCCCTCCCCCCACTCTCCCCCAACTCGCCCTTCACTTCTGTGTGTCTGCACAGCAGAGATAAGCAAATCAATATTCTGTCACTTCTTATTTTTACTACCTGAATTCTACTCACAAGGTGACAAGCACAGCCTTGCCTCACCGAGGATTGGGCTGGTCAGGCATTCTGAGTGTTACCTTCTAGAATTTTCTCTCAACTCCCGGTGTGGCTGGCACTCATAGGAGAGAATAACGCCAACAAGTTTAGCTAATGCGGCCAATGAGCCAATGAACACGCTGGGGAATGTTGGGAGATGTATGGGCGGTATGGCGAGGTCATAGCAAGTGTCACAGAAAGTGACCCAAACCAATTCATTATTGCACACAATTGCGAAACATAGCAAAACGTTTTGCTATGAAAAATTAAAAGTCGAGAGTTGTAGGACAACCTAAATCTTCTGAAGCTTTTCTTCCTTTTTTTCCAATTTGGTAGCTTTCAACTTTGAAACGTAACGAGGACCGAAAATAATGTTTTTAACCCATATGTAGGAACTGTGATTGTGAATGCAAGGTTATATCGTTACTATCAATTTAGCACCAATTTGTGGTAAAAATATAAAAAAACTTTTCAGAATAGTTACATACATTCTTGAATAGTACTGATTGATTTGAATACCTCTATTGTAAAATTAAAACCTGTATGGACACTGGACAGTAAACTTTATCTGTTTTAAAAACGAAATGTGATGTATGTTGTAACGTATTTGACATTTGTTATGAATATTCTCTCCATTTTTTTACAGAAATTACAGCTATCTCCAAGGATGGTCATTGGTCTTCTGTTCACCTATGTAGAATTTAGTTCACTATAGACATAATATATATGTCATCTGCCTGGCACCTCTCCAAAATGACTGTACTTGTATAAACTCAGTATATAATTGGCATGATAGACTACTGACACAAATGACAAAATAAAAATAAATTACTGGAACCCCAATTTTTGTGGGGGAATCTACCTGGTTACTGCTATCATTCAATCCAAATTGCTGATAACATTAATTTGGTTGGAACAACTCACGTTTGTGTATAATTCACATTGCCTGTCTGGAAAACAGTTTCAGGATGATTTGCTTAAATATTCAGCAGCCCAGGGCAATGTCAAATAACAGTGCTGCCCAGATAAGATTTCCAAGGCCTGTCACTGAAATTACAGCTTTAAACAATGACTTCTGGGAAAAATGAGTGCACAGGGCTTTGCATTGGGGTTATAAAGTGAACGCAGTGGAGGTGGAACTAACCAAAAATGATATGTCACTCTTTGGGAATCTATCACCCCCCCCTCCCCTCTCTAGTTTGTAGATGCCAGTCATGGAGTAGGCATAATAAAATATGTATGTGCCCTGACCATCTCTTGTGCATTAATGATTTCTAGCAGAATGTGTATTGTACAGATTACCTCTTATCACTACCAAGACACACACTGGGGTCCAATATTGGATAAATAAACAGAGTGAAGCCCAATACACAGAATGTGCGACCCAAAATGGCCCCTTGTTTCCTAAATATTGGACCAGGTCAAAAGAAGTGCACTAAATAAGGAACATGGTTAGAATTTGGACCTCATCCCAGGCCAAATACAAACCCTAGACTACATGTACAGGGGTTTCAAACCACAGGCTAAATAGAATTGACAACCATGCATAATCAGCTAGTTTAGCAGACACTGAGTGCATGGTTTGTCTGGAAACTGTCTTGTTGAGTCTGGATCCAAACCTAACCACTTATTATACTGTCTGTAATCCTAAATACTCGACGTCTGTAAGAAAACGCAACCCCAGACTGATTAGAATTAAAGAAGAAGAATTTGTTGACAGAATTAATTAATACTTTAGATAAAAGCACCTTAATAAATGGTACACAATGTTCAAGTTTTTTTAAAATGTGTTACATTTAGTAAAAACACTCAAAATGTTAAGGGCCACCTATGTGTCAACTTAATGACAAATTATTGTGTAGATGATTAGACCGGTTAAAATAACGTCAAAGAATGCCATATTACAGCAAATGTTGTCATGGTGTTGGCAAACCGCTTTAATTTCCACCCCAAACTATGCAATCAATTAAGTAAAGTAACTATAACATATGAAAAGTCAACAAGAGAACAATAAAATCCCTATGTCCAGAGGGCCCTGATATCTAACTAATTGATGTAACCTTTCAAGTCGCTGTGAATAATAAACAATTGTTTTATTTGTTCACTTTACTAACTGCCCCCAAGGGACTCTTAACATCACGTGAGTAGTCGCATCCCTTTTTGTCTGTCAGAACCAATAGTAACCCGAGATACAGAAACGGCCTTCTTTTAAGTATTGATTGCGATACAACCTTCCTGAATAACCGCAAGTTTTTCTGTGCAAAAACTCCCGGTTATTCAAAATGGCACCCTATCCTCGAGTTATTAGTAGTGCTGTATGTTAGGGGATAGGGTACCATATGGTACCCTATGTTAGCCGGTCTCAGTTTTGGCCGGCTTTTAGTTAAGTTGGAGCGGTGACAAAGAAGCGTGTGGGTGGCTATCGTCACGGTGAATGAAGGTCAAAGAGGGACCTTGAACAGTCTGAACGACTTCCTTTACAAGGCACATTCAATACAACGGAGACGTAAGGCTTCTTATTGACCGCGTGGACCCGAGACAAACATGCCGCTCTAAATGGCGCCCCCGTCTGCGATGCGGATATTGCTTTGTGTTGCCTGGCCACGTGAAGGTTTCTGCAACAATGCAATCTCAAGGATGTAGTCGGAACATGTCATCAGGCACGTTTTCGACAGGCACAAGCCTCATTTGAACCATTACACGACACTGATGCCTGGGGATTAAGACGGGGACTTTTTTCCGATGACATTCTATTATTGCAATTATGGAATTGCAATTGATATTTCAGCTAATTAACTATCCAATGGGATGTTTTACATTATATGGGGGAAAATAGGGCGTCTACGATGGTAATAGGATGCATTCGGGATGTAGACAATTGCTGTGTTACATGCGACAAGAATGCTGCCTTTTGAGGGGCATTTCTGGGCAGGACTTCAAAAAATTGGCACATAGCAATCCCACGATACTATGAAAAAAACATTTCCAATTCCAACGATTTTGGAGGCAGCATCCCATAGCGCCGATTTCATTAAATATTTTCACGAATGTACCCCAATAGAGGTTAAAACGTAAAAGTTCATCCTTGCTCAACCCTATTACCCAGATCAAGTATTGACAGATTCTCAGAAGGAACATTTTTATATTGCAGGGTGATTGCAAACTGATACTGCCGAAACACAGAGTCAGCTATTGCAAAGATTATAAGAGGTATTTCTGTGACGCCGAATGTCCTAGAGACCCATTATAACACCTGGACTAGTACTCAGTTAGTTATACGGTCAAGTGCCACAGAAAAGGACATAGGCAAACTGCCTTTGGCACTAAGAAACGGAACCGTCAAATGCACACATACGGTGAATGCTAATTGCGTACATGTCAAACTCTCCTGGCTTAGAGCAGCAAAGAGATTGACTGCATCGCCATTGGTTTTTGTCAGAGATGTTTATGTGTTAAAGGTGTTAAATGTGCCAAACTGTCTATTCAATCAGTGTAGACTCGGCTCAAACACCCATCACCTCAAAAGACATGCAGAGAGAGGTCTCTCAGTACAGCCCCTGGGTCCAGAATCACACAGTACCAAATAGAGCCATAGCGAAGGATACGGAAATGACGCCTAGACAATTAAGTGTAATTTATAGTTTTTTTATACTGTGTATTTGATTATGTGGTGTTATAAATGTTTATGTGTACATTAAACCGCACATTTTCTGTCTTTTTATTACAACATTCTGAAATAGGAATTATTGAGGTTATCGAGCACATTATTCATTGTGTCAGAGGAACCATTTTACACATCGACTTGTACTTGTACATTTACAAATACCAAATATATTTACACAACTGGGTTCATAGCTTTAGGTTTTGAAGAAGGTTTGTATCTGTGCATGCACAAATGGACTGTCCACTTCATTTGTCTTTGTTCTAGGTTTTGCTTTCGGGGGTTTGTTGCTGATGTCTGACAACAACAGAGTCAAATAAATGTGTATGAAATAGAGCTAATCATTGGATTCAAAATGCACAAAGCAGTTCAAAAGTTTGGGGTCACTTAAAAGCTTAATTTACACAAAAAGATTATCTACACTGCATTCTTTATGATTTAGTTGGCTGGACATCACTAAAAATGTGTAGACAACAGCACTGGTATATCTTCATTTATTAAGCTATACTTGGCAAACTTCCACTGTACCTCTGTAACCTCCCCTCTGTCTGCTCTGGTACCTATCAGCTACGTTCCTCAAAGTGGCTGCTTTTTAACGTGCTTCTCTTATTCAGCACCTTGGGGATGGAATAATTTTCAGAAAGAACTAAAGTTAGAAATACTTATGTCTATAAATGAATTTAGAATTACTGTAAAGACTGTGGTGAAGGAGATATGTTCTTGTTTTTCTTGAGTCTCGTTGTGTTTTTCTTTTGTACTTTTTTATCATGAAAATGTAACTTGGTTTATTATGTATGCATTTGTTGTGATTTGGCTGCTATCTTGGCCAGGTCTCCGTTGTAAAAGAGATTCTGAATCTCAATGGGACTTCCTGGTTAAATAAAGGTAAAAAAAAAACATATTGGCCCATTATCATCAACCATTCGGTCTGTGATCCTATGGCACTTAGGCATTCTTTAGAAAACTACTATGTTGCTATTATGTTAGAACAGCTGATAACTGCTGTAATGTTTGAAGCACTGGCCTTGTTTTACTAGTGCAGTATCTGGAGCATCAGCATCTGCCGGTTTGATTACAGGCTCAAAATTTCCAGAACATTGACCTACCTCGTGAAACATGTTTATATCAAAGTTAGTCCATGTAAGTAATTGCCAAAAAAATCTCTTGCAACACTGTGTCCTACTCCGCTTAAAGTACAGCAGTGGGAAATGAGCAGCGGGAAGCCCTGGTGCACAACTGATCAAGAGGATAAATACAGTGTTTGAGTGTTTAGGTTGAGAAACAGATTCCTCACAGGTCCTTAACTGGAAGCTTCATTAAATAGTACCCACAAGACACCAGTGTTACCGTCAACAGCAAAGAGACAACTCCAGGATACAGGCCTTGTGAGCAGAGTTGAAAAAACATGTAACATCTCAGACTGACCAATAAAAGAAAAGATTAAGGTGGGCAAAAGAATACAGACAACGGAAAAAGGAAGATTAGAAAAAATCGGAATGGACAGTTAAATCTAAGTTCAAGGTATTTGGATCACAAACCAGACCATGCTGAGTCGTAGACCAAATTAAAAGATATTAGAAGAATGCATGACGCCATCTGTCAAGCATGGTGGAGGCAATGTGATGACATGTGGGTGCTTTGGCATTTGTGAGGATTGGGATTTGCCCAGGTTCAAAGGAATTGTGAAGAAGGATTGCTTAATGCATTCTACTACGCCATACCATGCCCTGTGGACGGTGCATGATTGGAGCCAATCCTCCTACAACTGTACAATGAGCCCAAAGCTCCAATATTTAGGGAAGAAGCAGTCAGCTGGTATTCTGTCTTTAGATCGCAACCCTATTGAGCTGTTATGGATACCGGTTGACTGATCAAGCGATACAACTTCAGGTGGCATGGGGTTAGATCTGTTCAGATAACATCAACAAGACTGTTATTGCTGCAAAAGGATGATTTTTTGGCGACAGCAAAGTTTATAGGACACAGTATTATATGTATAAATAAGATCAGTCTGTAGTGTTTTCATCATGCCAATCTGATAAAATCAGCTTTTCAAAAAGAGTTAGCTAATAAGGCTAAGTAGCTTGTATTAGTTTGTTTTAATTTGAATAGCCTACTTACATCACCCTATTTATTTGATTGTTTACCCTTATCGCTGAGGAAAGTGCAGTGAATGTTGAGCTGCCTTCAATTAGTACTTTTTTTCGTTCTAAAGCTTGGTTTATTTTAAGTGGGAATTTAATAACAAAAGTTTATCTCAGACCTTAAAGTCAATTTCTGCCGTTAAAGCTATTTCAGAGACACTTGTGTGATTTGTCAATGAATATATATATATATATACATATATATATATTATAACTGGCCTACCTAATGAAAAAAAAATGCACAAGACCTGGCCCTGTCAGTGCCACCTTATACCAACTAAGAAATACTGGACCTGCTCACCAATACAATCATCTGTTTTATTTTCCAGGGACCTCAGTCATGACAGGTTCGTAATTAGTATTCACACCGTTGCAAATCTGGTATGACGATTACCTTTTAACAGCACCTAACAAAAACCATAGAAATCGCAGGCAGATGTTTTCTTT